>CM022302.1:363818626-364381146 GCA_011799875.1 Thinopyrum elongatum
CGCGAAACACTAAGCTGGACCCGCCGGATTGGCCAACCCGGCCTCACCGCAGTAAGTTGCCGCAGGACCGGCTACTCACCAGCCAGCCCAGTGGGTGTTTCGCTCGCGCTCAACATCTGAAGGGCCTAAGTACTGCGCGCTCCTCCCAAGGACCGAACTCCTTGTCACAGACCGGAACCCGGCTGTTCGACTCGCGGGGGGGGGGAGGTCCAAGGAAGGGTCCAACAAGGAAAAAGGCTTAGAAAACAAAGAGCAAAAGTGCAAACATTCCCAAAAATATTTACATTACGAGAATATGGGCCCAAGGCCAGAAGGTCATTACATTCACCAACAACACCCCAGTGGGTGGGTGGACCTGCTACCTAACCAAAGTGCGAAAAAAGATAAAACAGGGCGGCTTCAGGCGTTTCCCGCGCCGGGTTGCGCAGCTGCCGACTCCTCCACGATGGCCTCCGGGTTCACCGAGGCGCCGGTATCATCCAACCCGGCCTCGTCGTCTGCATACATGCCCGTCTCCTCAGAGCATCCTTCCGGGTCATCCAGCAGCAAGCCGAAGTCGTCAGGCGGCACCACTCCGCCATCGTCAGTTAGCTCCACCTGGAACTCGTCGTGAAGCACGAACGAGGACAGGTAGCTGGCCCTAGCGGCGATTCGGCCCGCCTCCGCCTACAGCTGGGGCTCCACGCTAGCTCGTTGGGCCACCAGCCGGTCCAGCGCCAGGTCCGGGTACCAGGACATGACGAACCTTAGCACCACGTCGGCGCCGGCACGGGCGGCAGAGACGCGCCACACATGAAGCCGCTCCGGCCCGACTTCCAGCCACCGCGCCAGTCGCGTAAAGCTGTTAGGCACGACGGCGCCGGGCCAGAGGGCCGCCGACATCCCCGTGCCGGTTGCGGAGACCTGCCCCATCTGCTCACCCAAGACCTGTAGGCGGGCCTCGGCGACATTGGTGATCTCCGAGAAGCTCCAGGCGACGTTCGGATCAAGCAGAGCACGAACGATCCCCTGGGGCGACCGTTGAGCACGAACGACCTCCTCCACCGTCCTCTGCGTCTCTGGGGAGTGCCCTGTCAAGAGGAAAAGCAAGACAGTCAGCAACAAAAAAGCAAAGCCGGATTCACAACCCGGTGAAACCAACGAAAAAGCACTTACTGGCGAAGGTCTCGTCCAGGTGCTGTGCCTTGAGCAACGTACCATGCCGCTCCAGGTTGCCGGCACGGTCGCGCGCCTCTAGCGCCCTCTCCAACTCGGCGCCCTTGTCAACAGCCGCCTTCAGCTCGGTGTCCTTGGCGGCGGCCGCTTTCCCGTGCTCCTCCTTGAGGCGAAGGATTTCTGCCTGGTGAGCCTCCGCCGCCTTGGCCGCCTCCACCTTCAGACGCTCGACCTCAGCCTGGAGCTGGCCCTTGTTGTCGGCCAGCTGATCGCGCTGCTGGCCGGCTTCGATGAGCACACGCTGGGCCTCCGCCGCCTTGGCCGCCTTCGCCTTCAGCTCCCCCACCTCGACCCGGAGCCGGCCAGCATAGGCAACAGCCAGGTCGCACTGATGACCGGCCCTGATCAGTCGGGTTCGCGAGACCGGCATCTTGGCCACAGCGGCTGCACAGCAAAGATTCGGAGTCAAGACAAAGAAAGAACAAGATGACTTTAAGATTCGACCCAACTACTACGTAGTTGTCCCAAATCTCGGGGGCTACACCCAGTGGGTGCGCTAGCGTGCCCCCACTAAGAGCATGCGAAACATACCTTCAGCGAGGCGGAGCACCTCCTCTCTAGCGGCAAGCCGCACCGTTAGCTGCTGGTGCTTGTCCAAAAGCCGGTTATAGATGCCGACCCGGAAGGCGTCCAGTTGCTACGAGGAAGCAAAAACCAACATGAGACAGAGCATATGAAGATTCGACCCAACTACTACGCGGTTGGCTCGAACCTCGGGGGCTACACCCAGTGGGTTTACTGGCGCGCCCCCCACTGGCCAACTGCAAAGGAGAAGCCAGGGGAAGAAAAGACTCACCAACACGAAGCGCTCCAGCTCCCGTGTCCGCTCTGCTTCGGCCTGAGCGAAGGCCTGAACCCGCTCCGCGCGCCCACGGAGACGCTGGCTCACGGCGGCCATGGCCGCCTCCTCCTGCGTCTGCGGCCCGAAGGAGACCGCCGCGCTCAACTCGGACTGCACCTGCTGTGACCCGGCGGCAGGACGGCCTCCCGGTGCCATCTGTGGCTGCCTGACCACCAGGGCGCGACCGTCGCCCGCCATCTCCTCCGCGACCGGCCTTGACTCCGCCACGACGGCCGGCGTCACTTGCGGCACCACGACCGGCGTCGCCTGCGGCGTCGCTTCCGCTGTCACCTGCGGTGCCGCGTCCGGCGTCGCCTTTGGCGCCCCCTCCAGGCCGGGTCCACCTCTGCCTCCAGCCGTCTCCACCCGCTCGACCATGTCGGTCCGCGGCGGGGTGTCATCGCCGATCACCACGACCTCCCGGTCGTCCACCACCATCTCCGCCCAGCCGCTCGGCTCGCGCTCCTCCTCCGTCGGCGGCGGCACGACGACCACCGGGTCCGTGCCCGCCGTCATCTCCGGCCATGCCGGCCAGGCCTGGGCCTCCGCCTCTAGCTCCTCGAGGGCCTTGTTCCGGTCCCTCCAGGCGCAGCGCTCCGTGTTCGCCGGGTCTAGGCCGAGATCCTCCCATGCCGAGTCCTCGGGCAGGTCGATGGCGCTGGTCCGGGTCTGCCAGAATGCAAAGCCGCCCCTGGACACGGCGTCTATCGCGGCCAACCCAACGCCAATGGTGACCTGAATCACAGCGAGAGAAGTATAAGAAAGGAACAGCTCGGCGGCACACCGGAGCCTGCAAGGCGATCTTACCCGGTCACAATCGGGACGGCTAGCCTCGTCGGCGCCGCTGGGATGGCACGACGCCTCTTCTTAGCGACCGGCTTGCTGCCCGCTACCGGGTCCGCCATGCGTTTGGCAGCCGGCTTCCTCGACGCCACGTCCCCCTTCCCGTGCGGCCGGCCAGTTGCGGCCGGCACGCAGGACGACCCGGCCCCGGCCGCACTGCCGTCTCCTCCCCTCGGCGGCGCTGCATCGTCGGCATGCATCAGAACCCCCCGCATCACCTTCCATTTGATCTCGTGAGGGATCAGGATGCAGAAACTTACCCGTATGGCGCACCTCGCCGGCGTCGACCTCCACCGTCTCCAGGTCCTCGGCGAGGCCTCCCACCTCCTCCGTGCCGCCTGGCTGGGCAACCGCTGCCTGCGTCGTCGTCCCGTCATATGAATGCCGGATGGCGTTCAGCAGCGCCTCCCTCGTCGCGTCAGGGTGGAGAAAAAGTTGGGACATAGCAAAGAACGGAGACCAAAAACTCACCGCAGGCGCCGGGTTCCCGTGGCTGTAGGGGGCCTTCCCGTACTGCCACTCCTCCTTCATCCCGACCTTTGAGATGTCATTGACCCGGCCGGCAATCTGCTCTTGCATCAACCACCGGGACGACATCCGGTTGGGGTCCTGAAGGCCAGACATCTGGTCGATGATATGTGTCCGGCGATGTAGCGGCAGCACCCGGCTCACGATGAAGGCCGCGATGAGGTCTGTCCAGATGAACCCCTCGCGCGCCACCATCTCGGTGACCCGGCTGCTCATGTTCAGCACCTCCAGCGCTGGGCTCTTGGGGCAGTAGGTCTAGTTGGTCTTGGCGTGCGGCGTCACGTCAAGGAAGGGCAGCAAGTTGATACGGTCCGCGCCGAGGTTGCGGACGTAGAAGAAGGTGTTCTGCCACTTCTTGGCAGAATCCTCCAGCGGCATCTTGGGGCACACCCCGTGCGCCCGCGACGAGACGACGATGGCCCCGGAGGCAGACATGATGCCGGCCTCTGGCCCCTGCTGCTTCAAGAAGAAGAAGCGGACCCGAAGATTGACGCTGGGCTCGACACCCAGGTATCCCTCGCACAGGGTAACGAACCCTGAAAGCTGCAGCACCGCATTCGCTCCCAGGTGGTGCGGCTGGAGCCCGAAGAACTCCAGGAACACGTGGAAGAAGTCGCTCGCGGGGAGACCAAACCCGCGCTTAAAATGGGAGTAGAAGACCACGCGTTCGGTCCACTCCGGTGGCAGCGCCAGCTCGCCGTCGGGCAGGCGTACGGCCACCTCCGTCTCCGGCGGTAGCCAACGCGCGTCGCGCAGGTACTGGACATCCCCGGCGGTGATGGTGGATCCCTCCCACGAGCCTTTCGGCAGCGCCATCGGCGGCAATCGACGTGGGCGCGAGGCGCATGGGCTCGGAAAAGAAGAAGAGGCGGCTGCCGAGCGCTGCAGATCGGCGGCAATGCTTCGCTCGAGAGGCGAGAGCAAGGGAGAAAGAAGAAGATGGGGGGGGGGGCGCGTGCGTGAATGATTTCCGCCACCCCATTCCCCTGATTTATAAGCCACGAACTGAACATGGGGAAGTGGGATCGGTTGCGCCCATCCCTCCCACTTCCCCGCATTAAGTGGGCACGATCTACGCGTCAATTAACTGCGCCAAGAAGGGCAACCGCCTATGGCCGCCACAATAAATCCCCGCGCGTGGGCCGAGGGCGCGGAGTGGCGGGCCCCTGCCCGCCATTACGTCCCGTCCCGCGAGTGGCCTGTCAGGGCCTCTTTAGCTTCTAGGCACCACGTGGCGTCCGCGCCAAAACCAAGAGATCGCGTCCCTCCCACTCAAGATTCGGCGGACTCTTCGATTTCCCGCCCATGCCGGGTTGCCGCGATCCGGCTTTCGGAAGCCGGCACACAGTGGGTGTTGCTGGACCCGGCGGTCACAAGCTTGAAGCCACCTTCTCAGGGGGTGAAACTGCGAAGGCCCCCCTGCTTGAAGCCAGCGAGCCTTCACAACTTTGGGGACTACTGTCGGGGGGATGAACCCCGGGCAGGCAACGGAACCCGGATCCTTTTCAAAAACATTGGGGCCGACCTCGCCCATCAATCCGGCCTGCGCTTGGCCGGATTCCTTGACCCGGCCAAGCCCCGCAACCCGACCAAGCCCCGCAACCCGGCCAAACCCCGCAACCCGGCCAGGCCCGCTGGCGCATGCCGGTCGGCCCCGCCAAACCAAGACCTCCTTAACCCGACCTCGGGCCAGCTCTCGTCCCATCCAAGGTGTACGAAGAATCAAGTCCCCGTAAGGGAGATGAGCACGGCTATAGTGGCCCACCAACCCCTCTGACCGGCAGGAGAGTGGCAACAGTGCCCCACCTACCCCACTGACCAAGGCCGGCCTAGCAACAGTGCGCCCCTCGTCCTGCTGACGCAAGTCGATGGCGACCAGGCGACATGCCACTATAGCTGAGCCGGCTCAACCACTCCGTGACGCAAGACAAGACAGGGAACAATGCCCTCTGGTGCACGGGGCCCGCGCCCGGAGAACCCGGTGAATCCTGGTACCCGGCGGGTCCCAGCACTAGCTTCCCAGACACTAACATCCCAGCCCCGTGGCCATGTAACTTTACCATTGTAACCTTGGGGGGTTGACCTATAAAACCCCCAGGAGCCCTCCATGTACGTGGGCGAACACATGAGATAATCGGCCAGTAGAACACACACGCACAAGGAGAAGGAGCAGCCTGAGCCTTGGCCTGCCTCCCTTCCTCCCCTAAACAGCTCCAGGAGCAACTCTGTACTGATACATATAAACCACTCTCGGCAGGACTAGGGGTGTTATCTCTCCGGAGAGCCCCGAACCTGGGTATGTCTTGCGTCCCACGCTCGCTCATGCCGACCCTGCTTCTGGAGCCCACCGATGCCCTCGAGCCTGTTCCTCTCTTTAGCCATCCTTTGGCATCTGCCGTGCGCCCACCACGACAGTCTTGATTTGACTCGGTGGTTTTTTGTTCCATCCCAAAGCCACAAGACTGCGGAGAGTGCCACTATATAACTACTATGATAGCGAGTAAATCGCCTTCAGCTTCAATAACATGTCTTGACCAAGACTTGCACTCCTGGGGCCTGTTAAGAAGTCATACAAAGAGCCGCCAGCGAATTAGCAATGCATATATGAGAAGCCAGGCGGGTTACAGAATTTGAATGGTATATTACACTTACCGAAGACGGCGACTGTCATTTGAGAGATTGTTTTAAACCGGATAACTTTTCGGTTACCGGCTTAAGCGCAGCTTCAGCATCTTCAGCCTTTTTTGATAGAGCAGCCTTGTCAGTCTCCCAGGCGGCTCTCTCAACATCAAAACCTGCTTTAACCTTCTCAATTTCCTCCAATGAGGCCTTCAGATCTGACTTGGACTTGGAGGTTTCTGTCTGCTGCAGCTTTAAGCTTCTTCTTAAATCGCCAACTTGCGATTCCTTCATGTTCAATTCTGCCTGGAATAAATAAGGCAATGGTTATAGTGCAAGGATCAAGTTTGTTAAGATAAGATTAATCAAGATCCAAGCACATTGCAAGCAATACACTTGGCACTTGGGGGCTAATGTAGGTCATTTTAATTTAATTATGACCCGGCTCACTTTATTAAGTTAAGACGACCCTTGGGGGCTACACATTTGGATTTCTTAAGTGACTATAAGTCCCGGCTCACCTTATTAAGTTAAGCCGGCCCTTGGGGGCTACACGTTTGGATTTCTTAAGTGACTGTAAGTCCCGGCTCACTTTATTAAGTTAAGCCGGCCCTTGGGGGCTACATGTTTGGGTTTTGTTAAATGATTATAAAGCCCCGGCTCATTTTGTTAAAACTAAGCCGGTCCTGGAGGATTGCAAATTGGAAAAGGTTACAAGTCTACAGCATACTCACTATTTTCCTATACTCTAGACTTGGCGGCTACATAAATGCATATGGAAAGAGGTTAGCAACATACCTCATAGCGTTCCTTCATAAGGTTCACTAAGCCGGCTTCCAGGTCACAGCTAGTATGAAGGCGGTTCAGATAACCTGCATGGATGTCGCTTGCACTGAGGGTAGCATAGCTTTCCAGGTCCAGCTTGGCCTTGCCTTTTTCTAAGTAAGGAGATTCTTCCTTAGTGCTATGCTTAGCTAGCACTGTTGAGATTCCTGGAGCTGTGTAAGTCGTCCCAGTGATAGTCACATCATCAGAGTTCTTTTCAAAGAGGATCTCTTCAGCTGGCTTTCGAGGAGTTGGCGACTTAGGGTTTGGCGGGTCTTGATGAGTAGCTGGGTTAATTTCAGTTTGTACTGGCTCAGTAACAAGGGCATCGGTTGACGGTGGCGGGTCATTGACAGGCTCTTCAGGATCTTGAATAAGGGCATCAGACATTTCTGTTGCTTGCTTCTCTGGTTCAGCAGCCTTTGGGTCCTTTGAAGACCCGCCCAGTTTTTGTTTTTTACCCGCCTTGGCTACGCCTCTATAACAAAGACACAAGAACTCATGAAAACATGTCATTGTAAATCATTTATGAACAAGTAGAAATACTTACCCTTGGGCAACCTTGAAGACAGGCATTTGAGTTCCTGTAGAGTTGCCGGATGATGAAGGTGTTCCTTGATAATTTGAGTTGGAAGGATTAAGAGGTTGACGAAAAAGACCAGCCTTCGGAAGAGAAAGAGTTGGGCTATGAGGCGCCTCATTTCGACGCTTGCGAGGAGTAGGAGTTTTGGGTAAGCCAGAGTTGAGGTCTTGAGAACCGTCACTCCGGGTCATACGTCTTGAGTCATGCTGCTGCTTCTTCAAAAGAAAATTGGGGTCCAAATGAGCAAGAGGATGAGAAAATCTTACTTTTCGGATGACCCGCCGGGTTTTCTTTCTTGGCAAAGGGTTTGTGTCGGTTCTATATCTGGCATATCTCCTAGTAGGGGTCCTAAGCTAGGCGTCTTGGAGCGATGGTAACACGGTCCCAGGATTTTACCCAGGTTCGGGCTCTCTCGAAGAGATAATACCCTACGTCCTGCTTTTGATTATATTCATATGGGGTGTAGAACAGAGTACATGTATCTACCACGAGATTGTTCTAATGAATATCAGATCATCTATTGACTAGCCTGACCTCGGTTTATATAACACACCGGAGGCCTAGGGTTTAGAGGAGTCCTCCTCTTGTGCGCCAAGTCTTGTGGAGTCTTCCTTGTATGCGGCATGGGCTGCCCAAAGTGGCCCATGATAGAACCGCCATGGGGGTCCTCGGCCCGATCACCTGGTCGGGAGACGATGTGATGAGTACCCCCTAGTCCAGGACACCATCAGTAGCCCCCTTGAACCGGTCTTCAAGTTGGAGACGCTCCTTGGTTATTCATCTTCGATCGTCGGTCTTGAAAACTGGTTCAACAAATCTTCCCATCTTCGACCTTGAGGATTGCCGAGCTAAATCCGAAGAGTTCACATGTCGGGCATCCGAGGAGCCCCTTAAGTCTTCGGCCTTTGTGAATGCCTTGTTATTTTTTACGCCATACCTCGGGTTTGAAGTGTTCCCCATGCGGCGGTGTCCTCTTGCGTCCGAGCTGTAATGCCAGACTGTATCCGAGCTCTAACGTCGGATTGTATCCGAGTTCCAACACCGGACTGTATCCGAGCTCCAACGCCGGACTGTATCCAAGCTCCAACGCCGGACTGTATCCGAGCTCCAACACCGGACTATATCCGAGGTGTCATAGATTACATTGGTTCGAAAAAGTTGAAGGAGTTCAGCCGAGCTTAATGCCGGAAATGCCCACTATGGAACCAGTCACTTGCATCCGAGCTTTACGCCAGACTGTATCAAAGCTCCAATGCCGGATAAGTCCCAGATGGTACCTATTGTTGTCCAAAGACGCGTTTGCCCATAGTTCGGTCATGCCGAACACTGAGCACTTTGAATTTTTTGCATTGAATAGAAAATGCAGTAGCCCTCGAGCCACTGGTTGGGTGGCAACACCAGATCAGGGGGTCAATGTGCCCCTTTAATATTTGTAAATGATAAGCCCGAAGCCTAGTAGCCACCGAGCCTTAATGTGGGCACGGGTGGCCGAATTAAGGATCGATATCCGGAGTAAAATCACAAATTATGTGTAATGATTCTATGTATCCTACTTGACATCAGTAATGCTCGGATCCGCATTGTACAAAACTTTGTTGACTGACCATCGGATTCAACCTCCTCGGCTAGTAGACAAGGAATGTTTTCCATCTTTATAAAGCCGTTATAAGGGCAAAGATTTATGGAAAACAAGGCAATCCGGCCATACGGTTTTATAAACAAAGGTACGCAGAGAGGTATGCTATATTACTATTTAACGTAAGAAACATCTTCCAAAGAAAATAGTCCCGCTATCGGTTCCTTCCGTTGGGTTGTCATGCTGACCATGATCATGAAACCTCACCTCCGATCAATGTGGGAGGAAAATATTGAGGATTTAGTTTGGGGAAAGTTCCCGAACTCTATGGTCTTAATGAACCAAAATTTTCACTTCCATCGTTGCCGACCAATTATATTCTTTAAGATAGCTAGCTTTCGGCTTCACCCAGTCTGAGGTACTAACCCGGATGACCTGGTAGTATCAATCACAGAGATGCTCCCTTTACCTCCTAGCCGAACAATCGGGAACGTAGGGTGTAAACACAGGAGCCAGGCAACCCAGCTTGGCCAAAATCTTAAGTCAAATTGATGCATATTTATGGCTTTATAACGATAATTATGAAAGGCAGTGCTCGTATATTGAATACAAACGCTGATGATATATGTTTATTTTGACTCCGTTGCGACCGTTTATAATCTGAAAGTGGTCCATCATCGGCTTCTACCCCTTTATAGATGCTATGTAGGGTGTTTCCGTACTAACAAGACAACCCTTAGCCGATGTCTCGGTGCCCGGAGGCGGTTGTGTTAGCGGAAATGAGGCAATCAGATATGCAGACTTTATAACTTTCACTTAGTCATAGGAGCTTAAAGTTCGGAGGCCAGTTACTAGCCCCCGGTTAGTGTTCGGCGTCAACCGAGGACAAGCCAGTAACACTTCGGCCAGTTTTATACAAGTACCATTGTTTAACATGGGGTAACCTCTATCGATCTATAGTTTGACACAGTCATCGGATCGCTGACCAGTTTACGCTTATTGTGACAGTCAGTTTTCGGCTTTCTCCACTGAGGCGCTTAACCATGCGAGCTGGAAGCACAATCGCAGTGGTTCTCCCTTTGCACACCTAGCCGAACAATCGGGAATATAGGAGGCAAACATAGGAGCCGGGCAACCCAACTATTGACCAAAGACACAATTCGAAACCGATGCATTTAAAGCAATATCCGAGAACATTTTGCCGAGGACTCCTCGGAGTACCTTGGCCTTTTGGTGGGTTCGGCTCTAGTTGCAGCCCCGTGTAGATATTGCCGAAGCTTTAAATGTGTTCGGCATTGTACTGCAAGACTTATGTTGGAAACATACAAATAGGTTAAAAGTGGCATAAGGTTGGAAAACCAAAAAACTTCAGTAAAATTTTTACGTCCGAACTAAATCAAGTTTTTTGTGCCAATCCGAAATTGGTCTTAAAAAAAATTGTGCTTCTGTCGTGCTTTAACATGACACATCCGATCTCAAGACTTCAAGCGGGTCAGCCTACGGCTTCAACCTCCTATCCCGAAGGAGGAGTACTTCTCGTTAGGCCAGTTTAGCGAACTAAACTCGAGCGGCTTTGAGAGAGAAACTAGGCTCCCCGGCTATTGACCACACACTCGTGTCGAAAAAAGGTGTGATAGAAAAAGACTTTGCAACGACTAAGAATAAAACAATTATTATAGAACGGCTCGTATAAATTTAAGAGCTCTAGTTAACTTGGGTAAGAGAAGTGTTTTTAACAAATAACATTTTTGACAAACTAAGTTCTTTGTTTAACACAAATATAAAATTTGGTTGAACCGAACAAGATTTAAAAAAAAACTGAGTATGGAAGTGACTTAGCTGGTTAATGTGCTCGGTGTTGATGATGCGGGCCAAGCTTGCGGCGGGTCGAGGTCTCAGCCCTCAAGCCAGTCCTGAGGTGGCGAGCGAGGAGTTCGGCATTCCGAAGTGGTGACATAGCACGGCCAATGTGGTGAGGCGAAACCCCTAGTCTGACCGGGGTGACGGAGCAGTCCGGCAGTGTGACGCCGAAGTCCCCGGAGTGGGTTAATGAAGCGATGGTGAAGCCCCCAGTCTGACCGAGGCGACGGAGTAGTCCGGCAGTGTGACGCCGAAGTCCTCGGAGTGGGTTAATGAAGCGATGGCGAAGCCCCCGGTCCAGCCGAGGTGACGGAGAAGGTCGGTAAGGTGACGACGGAGCCCCCACATCAGTACGTCGGTAGGCCGAGGTGACAGCGCTGTCCGACTCGAGTCACTCGACGAGGTAGAGCTCTCTCGGCGATGCCGAAGTTCCCGAGGCAACCGAACATGTTGGTATGGCAATCCGACCAACAAAGTGATCACGCGAGCCAAGTTATGCCGATTGGGATGACGACGTCGCCTTGCCAAAGTGACCGCATGACGCAGTCGAAGTCGATTACCTACACACGTAAAATAGTGCAGTCAAAAAATAATAATAATAATAAATCCATTGCATAGTTAATTTACGCAAAGTATATATAAGTAATAGAACAAATATGGCCTCTGCGCCGAAGTAGAATCGACAGCACGGGGCCGTCGACGCGGATCGGAGGTCATCGGCTACAGTGAAATTCTGATTATACACCGCCAGCACAAATAACCTGCGCACAAAATTGTACAAATTACAAGTACAAAGATCTTTGATAGTACTAATCTGCACGAACAATTTTAATAGGAGACATATCACCTAATTGTTCGTAGTGGTCGAAGCTGCCACACCAACCATTAGTACCTGTATAGGGGAGCACCCATTGTACTGTTGTACTAGTACTAATAGCGCTAGTACTCGGCTAATCTCTTGTAACTTGAGCGTCTCGCATCTGCTACCGCGGTGCAAGAACGCACTCTGCTGGATTGCATTGACAAAGTCAGTTGCCAAGCTTGTAATGCACGCTGCAGACTACTAGCATTGATGTATTAGTACTTGTCCACGTGTATGCTTTGATAGGAATTAATGGCCTGACTAACAGCAACCTTGACACTTAATAAAGAAAGAGAAAAAAAAGGAAAGGAGAGAATCTCCCTGATGTGTGCTGCCCGAGAGCAGCTACTGTCGGCTCCCGTGATCACTCAGGACCTGCAGCTATGGAGAGGGACACGCGAATCAGATCCTCGCGCCGTGCTCGGACGGCCAGACACAACTGGTGCCAATGCACCAATTCGATGAATTGGCTTGAGCTACAGAAGATGCCATAGCGATGGTTTGACGGATATTCGTCGTACGAGTAGACGCCATTGCCAGAACAACTTCTCTCGAATCCGATCTGTAAAAATAATTACGAGAACCGACAGTACCAACTCACAAGGCATATTTAATTTGTGCAGAACAGATCTAGATTGAAAAGATAGAACCTGATTATGCCGCTGCTGAAAAAATTATTTCCATCTCGATCGACGAGCTCAAGATCGATGTAGATAAAATCAACCCATCGAACCGCGATGAACACCTAGCAGGCTCTCAATGAAAGCACCAATGTCGGTTCTATATCCGGCATATCTCGTAGTAGGGGTCCTAAGCTAGGCGTCTTGGCTCTCAATGAAAGCACCAATGTCGGTTCTATATCCGGCATATCTCGTAGTAGGGGTCCTAAGCTAGGCGTCTTGGAGCGATGGTAACACGGAAACATGATTTTACCCAGGTTCGGGCTCTCTCGAAGAGATAATACCCTACATCCTGCTTTTGATTGTATTCATATGGGGTGTAGTACAGAGTACATGTATCAACCACGAGATTGTTCTAATGAATATCAGATCATCTATTGACTAGCCTGGCCTTGGTTTATATAACACACCAGAGGCCTAGGGTTTAGAGGAGTCCTCGTCTTTTGCACCAAGTCTTGTGGAGTCTTCGTTGTATGCGGCATGGGCTGCCCGAAGTGGCCCATGATAGAACCTCCATGGGGGTCCTCGGCTCGATCACCTGGTTGGGAGACGATGTGATGAGTACCCCCTAGTCCAGGAAACCATCGGTTTGAGTCGGAGGAGACAGGTATTACCTATGTTGCATCAGCCTGGCTTGTTTCCGCGTCATCCTAAGAAGAGTCGGCATCAATAAGTTGCATAAAAAGACGACCAAGGGAGTCGAGTTCTACCTCCGAGTCGTCCAGTTTGAGAAGATGTTCTGCGGCTTGTTTCTTACGGCGGCCCGGAGCACGGGTTTTGGTCTTAGGCTTCTTGGCCGAGGCGGCGGCTTGCGGTTTCTTGGTCCAGAAAGCGGAGTTAGCCTGGATAGGTACAAAAAGATTAAAAACAAGGTATAATGCATAATTGATCTGTATTGAACCAGATAAATATAAATACTTACAGGTGGAGCTGGATTTTGTTTAAAGAAGGGCGGCAGACCAACTTTATTGCAGTTCTCCTGAGACTCACCAAGCAGGGTCCTCATAGTTTTAAAGACTTCTTTGGCGGTAAAGTTGTCTTCAGTGTACCGTTGAGGGTCATTGGGCTCGGCAGTGTATTCATACATTAAGTCGGGGCGGTGGCTTAAAGGGAGTATCTTCCAAGAGACCCAGCACCGGGTTAAGTCAACTCCAAGCAACCCATGAGCCAACAAAGCTTTAGCCCTAGAAAGGAATGGGAAGGCCTCGACATGCTCTTCTGGAATAATTTTGCTTGGCGGGTCAAAATTTGTTGGAAGACGATCAGCCCTAAACCCGGGCAAAGGATTTTCTATTGCTGGAGCAGTATTCTTACAGTGAGGTGGTCACCCATCCCTTGGGGTGACTTAGTAAGACGGTGGAGGGAAAACTGTTATCCCTTCGTCTCTGAATAGAGACTCCACCTAATTCCTGGCTTGGGCCGTTTTGACATTCAGTATGGCGATTTATATAAAAGAACTCCTTGAGCAGGGGAATAGTGGGAGCTGTTTGCAGATAAACCTCACAGAAGATTTGAAAGTGGCATATGTTGGATACTGAGTTTGGACCTATGTCTTGAGGATGCAAGTTGAAATAGTGGAGGAGGTCCCGAAAGAATTTAGACCCGGGTGGGGTAAACCCTCTGAGTATGTGATCAGTAAAGGCCACAATCTCATCCTCGGCAGGAGTAGGGATTACTTCCCTATTGCTAGCTCCCATCCAATTTCTTGCTGACTCGCCAATAGGCCTTGGACTACGAAGTCATTGAGAATCTCCTTGGTAACCAGAGAACGTTCCCAGTTGACGATAGTCATTTTCGACGATTTAAAAGCTACGGCCTGGAGATATAACGTGATGAGTTAATACTACGGTGATAAATTAATTAATGGTTACAAATGACAGTTCATTAGTTGCAAATCAAATATGGATATACGATTAATCATCGTTATGATTAAATCATAAGCCGCCTGTACGGTGAAGGGCGGGTCAGCTACAGTTAAGGGCTATCTTAATCATGGAATGAAGTAACTATCAAGGTATGAACAGCGTATTGGCAGATCAAATTGCAGAGGCATGTTCGGAGCTTTTTGGCGGATTATAAATTCATGATTAAGCCGGTTA
Organism: Thinopyrum elongatum; assembly: GCA_011799875.1. Lineage (NCBI taxonomy): Eukaryota > Viridiplantae > Streptophyta > Magnoliopsida > Poales > Poaceae > Thinopyrum > Thinopyrum elongatum. Next base: position 363,833,158 of record CM022302.1, read on the forward strand.
GAGGCTGGCGGGTTACAAGGTTATTATTTAAACCGCCCAGGTGACATTGGCAGGGCAGTTATCTACAAATCTGGGATTGATGAAGATTTTTACTAAGTGTTGGACAAACAGGTTTTGCAGATTATAGTTACAATTACAGATCTACCGTAGTTCAGAAAGGGGAAAATTTTAAACCTAAAAGCATGGCCGTGGAAAAACTAGTAAGCTGGGGATTGAATTTCAGGAAGAAAGGATGTATCTACGATTTGGGACAAATGCCAAAACTACTACCGCACGACTTCAATATCGTTTTTGGATTGAACTAAGCGACAGGTGGGTGAACTATGATGAACTTGGACAAACATCGACAAACTAGGGTGACCAAATGCAGATTGGAAGTGAGAAAAGATGAATACCTAGCAATGCTAATTAGTAGCGGGTGTGTGTCGCAATTCTCTGGTCTAGTCAGGTTGATGCAGTGGCCCAGTTGGAGTCGTTGGTGAAGAACGGCGACGGCGGAGCTCCGGCAGCGGTGGACGATGTGAGGAGGAAGAAGAAGAGAGAGGGGCAGGGGTAAAAGTGAAAAGAGGGGCCCTCGTCCCTATTTATAAGGAAACAGTAAAATGGCATGCGCAGAAATCGAGGAGGCAACATGATTATCTCAACAGTGCAGGCGCCTCGATTCTCGGATGACCAGTTAATGCAAAAGATCTGTTGTGATGTCATGGTTTTTTTATGGATTTACTTCGCGTGACATCATGGCGGGTTACAGTGATTTATTCAAGGTTAAGCTTTGGAAAGACGACTCGCCAACTGAAGCAGTGAAGATTGACATGAACAAGTTCAAATCAATCTGGGGCCTAAAGTTGGGGATATAACCCCGAGGTGTGACCCACCCAGGAGGGACCGGGTTACACCGTTGGTGACTCAGTATGAAGAAGGCCCAAGTAGGTCCAAGAAGATGAAACATGAAGACCGGTGGCGGCTTACAAGGTGGGCCTGTTGAAGGCCCAAGACCTGGTGGTAGAATTGTGACCCGGAGGGTGTGAGCCGACATGATGCCGACTTGTCTAACAAGGCAGGGCGACTAAGAAACCGAGTTGGTCACGTGGTGTGATCCGGCTTGGACTCTTGTAAGCCCAGGGCCTCGACCTGTGTATATAAAGGCGAGACCCTGTGGCGGGTTAACTTAAGAAACAATTGATCGAGAGCTAGGTCAAGTGATTCCGCTCCCTTGTAATCGATATTCAAACTATAGTCAACAAAAGCAGGAGTAGGCTTTTACCTCATTGTGAGGGGCCAAACCTGGGTAAATCTTGTGTCCTTTGTCCCGTTCAACCCCTTCGAGCTAACCTACGTCGCAATGGCTCCACACCTAAATCCTTTCACAAGGGCATCTGCCATGATAAAACCACGACACCCCGTCTTACGATGGTTTTGTCATGAACTACAACATGAACAGGATGAACAAGTCACCGACCGAGTTGCTCGCTATGCTAAAAACTGCAGAAGTGGGACTGCGGAAAAATTGCAAGCAAGTGTTGCTTGTGAACAAAACTGCCAGTTTCAAAAAGAAGGGCAATTCCAAGAAAGGCAAGGGCACCGGTACGACCGGCTCCCAAACCAGGTCTAAGAGCGGAGCCAAGAATGAAACTGAGTGCTTCTATTGCAAGGGCACAGGACACTGGAAGAGAAACTGCAAGAAGTACCTAGCAGATAAGAAGTCTGGAAAGACCGGGAAAGGTATAACTGTTATACATGTTAATGTCATTGACGTTTTGCTTGCTAGCGAAAATTCTAAGTCTTGGGTATTTGATACTGGATCGGTTGCTCACATTTGCAACTTGATACAGGGACTTCTGATAGTGTGCAAGCTGGCAAAGAATGAGGTCGTGATGCGAGTCGGGAACGGTGTTGGAGTCGTCGCTCAAGCCGTCGGCATCATGCCTCTACGTCTCCCTTCAGGATTTATCTTAGAACTAAGTAATTGTTATTTTGTTCCGACATTGTGTAAAAACATTATCTCTGGATCATGTCTGATACACGATGGGTATTCCTACAAGTCTGAGAACAATGGTTGTTCACTTTATTGTAAGGATATGTTTTATGGATTTGCACCCATTGTTGGGGGCCTTTTCATACTAAATCTTGAATGTGGAAATGATGTCTTTAACATAAATGCTAAACACCTTAAGAAGGCTAATACCACCACCACATACTTGTGGCACTGTCGCCTTGGCCATATCAGAAAGAAACAGATGCAAAGACTCCATAAAGATGGACTTTTACCGTCCTTTGATTTTGAATCATTTAACACATGTGAAGCTTGCTGGTCCGATGAGCACAGCTGCACGGGGTGGGTATTTCTACTTCGTGACTTTTACTGATGATTTGAGTCGGTATGGCTATATCTACTTAATGAAGCATAAGTCGAAAACCTTTGAAAAGTTCAAAGAATTTCAGAATGAGGTAGAAAATCATCGTAACAAAATGATTAAGTTTCTGCGATCAGATCACGGGGGCGAATACCTTAGTGATGAGTTTAGCCAACATCTGAGTGACCGTGGAATCGTTTCACAGCTTACGCCTCCCGGAACTCCATAGCGAAACGGAGTGTCGGAACGACGTAACCGAACCATGTTAGACATGGTAAAGTCGATGATGTCTCTTACAGATCTATTGATATCTTTTTGGGGTCACGCACTACTCACTGCCGCTTATACATTAAACAGAGCACTGTCTAAGTCTGTTGAGATGACACCATACGAGTTATGGCATGGGAAGAAACCCAATTTGTCACATCTCAAAATATGGGGTTGTGAAACTTATGTAAAACGTTTACAACCAAGCAAACTTGATCCCAGATTAGACAAATGTTACTTTGTAGGTTATCCCAAAGAAACAATTGGGTATTCTTTCTACCAACCCTCCGAGTGCAAAGTTTTTGTCGCTAAAAATGGAGTCTTTCTTGAGAAAGAGTTTCTCGCTAAAGAATTGAATGGGAGGATAGTACAGCTTGATGAGATTAGTGAATCTTCGGCAACCGTTGATATGGCTAAGGAACCGAAAGTAATTCCGCAAATTATCCCTACAACTGAGCCGTAAATTGTCGCATGTGATGTGGAAACTTCAGACAAGCTTGTATCTGAACCACGTAGGTCAGGTAGGGCCATCGTGCCACCTGAGTGGTTTCATAACGAAATCTTCATCCTTGAAGACGATGAACCTGCGCACTACAAGGAAGTGATGGCGGGGCCCAGCTCAAGGGAATGGCACAAAGCCATGAAATCCGAAATGGAATCCATGTACGAAAATCAAGTTTGGAACTTGGTAGAACTTCCAGAAGGCGTAAAGCCCATTGGTTGTAAATGGATTTACAAGAGAAAGACAGATGCGGATGGTAACATTACTATCCATAAAGCTAGACTTGTCATGAAAGGGTTCACGCAAGTTCCAGAAGTGGACTACGACGAGGCTTTCTCGCCCGTAGCTATGCTTAGGTATGTACGAATATTACTAGCAATTGCTGCTTATTTCGATTATGAAATATGGCGGATGGATGTCAAAACAGCTTTCCTAAATGGAAACCTCAAAGAGGATGTATACATGATACAGCCTGAAGGTTTTGTCGTTCATAAGGATGCTAAAAAGGTATGCAAGCTGCAAAAGGCCATTTATGGTTTGAAGCAAGCATCAAGGAGTTGGAACATTCGTTTCGATGAAGTGGTCAAACAGTTTGGCTTCATCAGGAATGATGAAGAATCTTGTGTTTACAAGAAGTTTAGTGGGAGCGCAAAAGCATTTCTAATCTTATATGTGGATGACATATTGTTGATTGGAAATGACGTGAATTTCCTTAGTGAAATAAAAGACTCATTGAAGAAGAGTTTTTCAATGAAAGACTTGGGCGAAGCGGCATATGTATTGGGCATCAGAATCTATAGAGATAGATCAAAACGCCTAATAGCGCTTAGCCAAAGCACGTACATTGACAAGGTGTTGAAAAGGTTCAACATGGAGAACTCCAAGAAAGGCCTACTCCCCATGTCACCTGGCACAGTGCTTTGCAAGAATCAGTGTCCTTGGACTCTCGATGAGCGAGTACAAATGAATGATGTTCCATATGCTTCAATAGTTGGTTCTATTATGTATGCCATGCTATGTACAAGGCCAGATGTTTCCTATGCGCTAAGTGTTAGCAGCCGGTACCAAAGTGATCCAGGATTGGAACAATAGGCCGCAGTCAAAAATATTCTTAAGTACATCAGAAGGACCAAGGATTTACTCCTTGTGTACGGAGGTGATGAAGAACTCATTGTAAGTGGTTACACTGATGCAGGCTTCATGGCTGACCCACATGGCTTCAAATCTCAATCAGGCTATGTTTTCATATTGAACGGTGGCGCAGTTGATTGGAGAAGTTCCAAACAAAAGACTGTGGCGGATTCTACGATGGAGGCGGAATATGTTACAGCTTCAGAAGCCTCCAAGCAAGCGGTCTGGATCAAGCAGTTTCTTGAAGACCTTGGTGTGGTTCCAAGTGCTCTGGACCCGGTGGAAATCTATTGTGATAATAGTGGCGCCATGGCTCTGGCAAGGGAGCCAAGTTCGCACCATAAGACAAGACATATTGAACGCAAATATAAACTCATTCGACATCATATCGAAGCAGGTTTAGTGAAAGTACGCAAAGTTCACACGGATCTGAACGTGTCAAACCTGATGACAAAGCCTCTACCACGAGCAAAGCATGAGCAACACCGGATAGCCATTGGTGTTAGGGAAGCCATGCAACTAGATTATGACTCTAGTGCAAGTGGGAGTCTGTAGGGGATATGCCCTAGAGGTAGTAATAATAGTTATTTTGTATCTCCAAGTATGTGATTGATGTTTATGTTCCATGTTATAACTGCAATGATTCTCGAGTCTACAATAACCACGAGGCTCGGAGGGAAACTCATTTGCACATGTGGTATATTAAACGATAAAATGTATTCCTAGTCATGCGTCTAAGACTGGCCCAAGTATTGCCTGATGATCCTGTTTTCCTGATCATGGGCATGACTATGCCAGCAACTTTGAGGACACAATGTTAGAAGAACACTTGTGTTGAATCGACCCGATTGATGTTATGCTATGAGATATGTTTGTCGCAAGTTAATGGTAAATAACACAGAGAAAGTTAATGTTTGCATAATTCCTTAGACCATGAGAGTATCGAGTTCCTTCATGCTTGCTTCATGAACTTCCGGGTTTGTTAAACATCATCCGTAAATGGGTGGCTTACGGGTTCATGGAAACGTATGACAAGGAACTTGATAGCTCAAGATTGGGATTTTCTCCTCCGACGATGGAGAGATATTCTTTGGGCCCTCTCGGTGTTACGGTGTCCATCATCGTCTGGCCAGACACAATGTGATTTGACCACAGGGATGCCAGAACGCGAAAACAAGAAAAGAGAACAAAACCGGTAACGAGGTAACTGGCATACTGGACAAGTGTTGATTCATGGGGATGCCGATAAATATCACCTCGGGTGTTTGTAACATACCGCGAAGCAACAGGAATAGCACATGACAACTACAGGTTCACTCGAATATTCATTCGTGTGTGTATAGGGATCAATATGGATGTCCACGGTTTCGCTATTGATCATTGATCGGAAAGAGTACCAGTCATGTCTATACTTCACCGAACCTATAGGGTCACACACTTAAGGGTCATCTATCTGCTAAGTAATAGACAGGGAGTCTGGGAGATTGTTTCCGAAAAGTTTTTGGAAACGACAGAAAAGTTTCAGAGAGTAAAACTAGAAACATTTCGGAGACAAACTACATACCAGAAATGTTTCGGAATGAGTCAAGTTTTTTTTATTGGGTGCCGGAAATGTTCTGGACCATCCGGAATTTTTCTGGATTTTTCAGACACTGAAAATATTTCATGAAAAGTTGTCGTGAATAGTACAATGAATAGTGTAACACTATTAGGGTACAACCCCCTTTTGGTGGCTTTTTGGAAAGCCACCTTTTGGGCCTTTGTCCCTAAAGTTGTGGAGCATGTTTTGGGGAGGTGGGGCCCCCTTTGTGGCAGCCCAAAACGTCCTTGGTATGGGGGCCCCTCATGGGGCTTCCTCCCACTTTTGGTGGCTTTTGGGTGGAAAATATCCAAGGGCTTTTTGGTATTTTCAAGTGGCCCTCTACCCCTTGGCTCCCACTATAAATAGAGGTGGAGAGAGCTCTCCATTTCACTCAATCTCTCTCAAGCACATGCCATGCAATGATCTGGCTTTCTATCTCCGTCTCCGTGAAATAGTTTCGTACGCCGAAAGGCTGTCTAGTCTTCGGTAGGGCCTAATTCTGGACGGCGAAGCCCTGCTGGATAGTTGACACCGTATGTGTGCAACCTGGTAGAGAGGTCGTAGTTTCAATCTTAGTTCGAGAGATAGCCTGAGGTTCTATCCGAGGTTCTGTCCGAGGATTTGTGTTGGGAAACGTTGCATGGAAAACAAAAAAAATTCTATGCACATGCAAGATCTATCCATGGAGATGCATAGCAACAAGAGGGGAGAGTGTGTCTATGTACCCTCGTAGACCGTAAGCGGAAGCGTTTAGTAACATGGTTGATGTAGTCGAACTTCTTCATGCTCCAACCAATCAAGAACCGAACATACGGCACCTCCGCGTTTAGCACACGTTCAGCTCGGTGACGTCCTCTGCCTTCTTGATCCAGCAAGATGGCGAGGTAGTGGATGAGTTCCGGCAGCACAACAGCGTGGTGACGGTGATGGTGAAACTATCTCCGCAGGGCTTCACCTAAGCACTACGAAAATATGACCGAGGGTGTAAATGGTGGAGGGGGGCGCCGCACACGGCTAAGCAATTGTCGTGGTTGTGCTAGGCGCCCCCTCCCACATATATATAGGTGGGGGAGAGGGGAGAGGCCAAGGGGTGCCCTAAGTAGGGCCGAATCCTACTTGGGGACTTCCCCAAGCCGCGCCCCCCTTCCATATATGAGTGTGGGAGGAAGGTAGGAGGAGGAGGCAACCCCCCTTTCCTTTCTCTCACGAGGAGGGAAAGGCAGGAGGGGCCACCCCTCCCCTTTCCTTCCCCTAGGGTCGGCCAGCCATGTAGAGGGGCGCACCAGCCCCCTAGTGGGCTGGTATGTCCCCTCCTTTGGCCCATTAAGCCCATACACTTACCGGGCGTGTCCGGAACCCCTTCCGGTGACCCGATGACTACCCGGTGCACTCCGAAACTATTCCGGTGTCCGAATACCATCGTCCTATATATCAATCTTTACCTCTCGACCATTTCGAGACTCCTCGTCATGTCTGTGATCTCATCCGTGACTCCGAACAACATTCGGTCACCAAATCATATAACTCATGTAACACTATATCGTCAACGAACGTTAAGCGTGCGGACCCTACGGGTTCGAGAACTATGTAGACATGACCGAGACACCTCTCCGGTCAATAACCAATAGCGGAACCTGGATGCCCATATTGGTTCCTACATATTCTAAGAAGATCTTTATCGGTTGAACCGTTATGACAACATACGTAATTCCCTTTGTCTGTCGGTATGTTACTTGCCCGAGATTCGATCGTCGGTATCTTCATACCTAGTTCAATCTCGTTACTGGCAAGTCTCTTTACTTGTTCCGTAATACATCACCTCGTAACTAACTCCTTAGTCATTTGCTTGCAAGCTTATGATGTGTATTACCGAGAGGGCCCAGAGATACCTCTCCGATACTCGGAGTGACAAATCCTAATCTCAATCTATGCCAACTCAACAAACACCTTCGGAGATACCTGTAGAGCATCTTTATGATCACCCAGTTACGTTGTGACGTTTGATAGCACACAAGGTATTCCTCCGGTATCCGGGAGTTGCATAACCTCATAGTCGAAGGAATATGTATTTGACATGAAGAAAGCAATAGCAATAAACTGAACGATCAATATGCTAAGCTAACGGATGGGTCTTGTCCATCACATCATTCTCCTAATGATGTGATCCCGTTATCAAATGACAACACATGTCTATGGTTAGGAAACCTTAACCATCTTTGATCAACGAGTTAGTCTAGTAGAGGCTTACTAGGGACATGGTATTTATTTATGTATTCACACATGTATTTAAGTTTCTGATCAATACAATTCTAGCATGAATAATAAACCTTTATCATGAATAAGGAAATATAAAATAACAACTTTATTATTGCCTCTAGGGCATATTTCCTTCAGTCTCCCACTTGCACTAGAGTCAATAATCTAGTTCACATCGCCATGTGATTAACACCCATAGTTCACATCGCCATGTGACTAACACCCAAAGAGTTTACTGGAGTCAATAATCTAGTTCACATCGCCATGTGATTGACACCCAAAGAGTACTAAGGTATGATCATGTTTTGCTTGTGAGAGAGGTTTAGTCAACGGGTCTGCCACATTCAGATCCGTATGTATTTTGCAAGTTTCTATGTCTACAATGCTCTGCATGGAGCTACTCTAGCGAATTGCTCCCACTTTCAATATGTATCCAGATTGAGACTCAGAGTCATCTGAATCGGTGTTAAAGCTTGCATCGACGTAACCCTTTACGACGAACTCTTTATCACCTCCATAACCGAGAAATATTTCCTTAGTCCTCTTAGGTAACTAAGGATAATTTTGACCGCTGTCCAGTGATCTACTCCTGGATCACTATTGTACCCCCTTGCCAAAATCATGCAAGGTACACAATAGGTCTGGTACACAGTATGGCATACTATATAGAACCTATGGCTGAGGCATAGGGAATGACTTTCATTCTCTCTCTATCTTTTGCCGTGGTCGGGCTTTGAGTCTTACTCAACTTCACACCTTACAATACAGGCTAGAACTCCTTCTTTGACTGATCCATTTTGAACTTCTTCAAAACTTTTGTCACGGTATGTGCTTTGTGAAAGTCCTATTAAGCGTCTCGATCTATCCCTATAGATCTTGATGCCCAATATATAAGCAGCTTCACAAGGTCTTTCATTGTAAAATTCTTATTCAAGTATCATTTTATGCTATCCAGAAATTCTATATCATTTCCAATCAACAATATGTCATCCACATATAATATCAGAAATGCTACAGAGCTCCCACTCACTTTCTTGTAAATACAGACTTCACCGTAAGTCTGTATAAAACCATATGCTTTGATCACCTCATCAAAGCGTATATTCCAACTCCGAGATGCTTGCACCAGTCCATAGATGGATCACTAGAGTTTGCACACTTTGTTAGCACTTTTAGGATTGACAAAACCTTCTGGTTGCATCATATACAACTCTTCTTTAAGATATCCATTAAGGAATGCAGTTTTTACATCCACTTGCCAGATTTCATAATCATAAAATGCGGCAATTGCTAACATGATTCGGACGGACTTAAGCATCGCTATGGGTGAGAAAGTCTCATCGTAATCAACCCCCTTGAATTTCTCGAAAACCTTTTGCGACAAGTCATGCTTTGTAGACAGTAACATTACCATCAGCGTCAATCTTCTTCTTGAAGATCCATTTATTCTCTATGGCTTGCCGATCATCGGGCAAGTCCACCAAAGTCCACACTTTGTTCTCATACATGGATCCTATCTCAGGTTTCATGGCCTTAAGCCATTTATTAGAATCTAGGCTCATCATAGCTTCTTCATAGTTCGTAGGTTCGCCATGGTCTAATAACATAACTTCCAGGATAGGATTAACGTACCACTCAGGTGTGGATCGTGCTCTGGTCGACCTACAAGGTTCAGTAGTAACTTGATCTGAAGTTTCATGATCATTATTATTTGCTTCCTCTCTAGTTGGTGTAGGCATCACGGGAACGGCTTTCTCTGATGTACTACTTTCCAATTCAAGAGAAGGTACAATTACCTCATCAAGTTCTACTTTCCTCCCACTCACTTCTTTCGAGAGAAACTCCTTCTCTAGAAAGGACCCATTCTTGGCAACAAAGATCTTGCCTTCGGACTTGTGGTAGAAGGTGTACCCAATTGTTTCCTTAGGGTTCCCTATGAAGACGCACTTCTCCGATTTGGGTTTGAGCTTATCAGGCTGAAGCCTTTTTGACATAAGTGTCGCAACCCCAAACTTTTTAAGAAACGACAGCTTAGATTTCTTGCCAAACCACAGTTCATACGGTGTCGTCTCACGGATTTAGACGGTGCCCTATTTAATGTGAATGCGGTTGTCTCTAATGCATAACCCCAAAACGATAGTGGTAAATCGGTAAGAGACATCAAAGAATGCACCATATCCAATAAAGTATGGTTATGACATTCGGACACACCAATACGCTGTGGTGTTCCAGGTGGCGTGAGTTGTGAAACAATTCCACATTGTTTTAAATGAAGGCCAAACTCGTAACTCAAATATTCGCCTCCGCGATCAGATCGTAGAAACTTTATTTTCTTGTTACGATGATTCTCCACTTCACTCTGAAATTCTTTGAACTTTTCAAATGTTTCAGACTTGTGTTTCATCAAGTAGATATACCCATACCTACTCAAATCATCTGTGAAGGTCAGAAATAAACGATACCCACCACGTGCCTCAACACTCATCGGACCGCATACATCGGTATGTATAATTTCCACTAAGTCATTAGCTCGCTCCATTGTTCAGGAGAATGGAGTTTTAGTCATCTTGCCCATGAGGCATGGTTCGCAAGTATCAAATGATTCATAATCAAGTGATTCCAAAAGTCCATCCGTATGGAGTTTCTTCATGCGCTTTACACCAATATGACCTAAACGGCAGCGCCACAAGTATGTTGCACAATCATTATCAACTTTGCATTTTTTGGCATCAATATTATGAATATGCCTATCACTACGATCGAGATTCAATAAACCATTCACATTGGGTGTATGACCATAGAAGGTTTTATTCATGTAAACAGAACAACCATTATTCTCTGACTTAAATGAATAAACGTATTGCAGTAAACATGATCTAATCATATTCATGCTCAACGCAAACACCAAATAACATTTATTTAGGTTCAACACTAATCCCGAAGGTAGAGGGAGTGTGCGATGGTGATCATATCAACCTTGGAATCATTTCCAACACACATCGTCACCTCGCTTTTAACTAGTCTCTGCAACTCCTGTTTTGAGTTACTAATCTTAGCAACTGAACCGGTATCAAATACCCAGGGGTTACTACGAACACTAGTAAAGTACACATCAATAAAATGTATATCAAATATACCTTTGTTCACTTTTGCCATCCTTCTTATCCGCCAAGTATTTGGGGCAGTTCCACTTCTAGTGACCATTCCCTTTGCAGTAGAAGCACTCAGTTTTAGGCTTAGGTCCAACTTTGGGCTTCTTCATGGGAGTGGCAACTTACTTGCCATTATTATTGAAGTTCCCTTTCTTTCCCTCTCCCTTTTTCTTGAAACTAGTGGTCTTGTTAATCATCAACACTTGATGCTTTTTCTTGATTTCTACCTTCGCCGATTTCAGCATCGCGAAGAGCTCGGGAATCGTTTTCATCATCCCTTGCATATTATAGTTCATCACGAAGTTCTAGTAGCTTGGTGATAATGACTAGAGAATTCTGTCAATCACTATCTTATCTGGAAGATTTAGTCCCACTTGATTCAAGCGATTGTAGTACCCAGACATTCTGAGTACATGCTCACTGGCTGAGCTATTCTCCTCCATCTTGTAGGTAAAGTACTTGTCAGAGGTCTCATACCTCTCAACACGGGCATAAGTCTGAAATACCAATTTCAGCTCTTGGAATATCTCAGATGTTTCATGGCATTCAAAACGTCTTTGAAGCCCCGATTCTAAGCCGTAAAGCATGGCGCACTAAACTATCAAGTAGTCATCAGATTGAGCTTGCCAGACGTTCATAACATCTGCTTCAGCTCCTGTAGCAGGCCTGTCACCTAGCGGTGCATCAAGGACATAATTTTTCTGTGCAGTAGAGAGGATAATCCTCAGATCACAGACACAGTCTGCATTATTGCTACCATCATCTTTCAACTTAGTTTTCTCTAGGAACATATCAAAAATATAGGGGAGCTATATCGCGAGCTATTGATCTACAACAAAGATATGCAAAAACTATTAAGACTAAGTTCATGATAAATTAAGTTCAATTAATCTAATTACTAATGAACTCACACTTAAATAAACATCCCTCAAGTTATCTAAGTGATACGTGATCCAAATCAACTAACCCATGTCCGATCATCACGTGAGATGGGGTAGTCATCAATGGTGAACATCTCTATGTTGATCATATCTACTATATGACTCACGTTCGACCTTTCGGTCTCCAGTTTTCCGAGACCATGTCTGTACATGCTAGGCTCGTCAAGTTTAACCCAAGTATTCTGCATGTGCAAAACTGTCTTACACCCATTGTATGTGAACGTAGAGTCTATCACACCCGATCATCACGAGGTGCTTCGAAACGACGAACTTTGGCAACAGTGCATACTCGGGGAGAACACTTTTATCTTGAAATTTAGTGAAGGGATCATCTTATAATGCTACCGCCGTTCTAAGCAAAATAAGATGCATAAAGGATAAACATCACATGCAATAAAAATATGTGACATGAAATGGCCATCATCATCTTGTGCTTTTGATCTCCATCTCCAAAGCATCGTCATGATCTCCATCGTCACCGGCTCGACACCTTGATCTCCATCGTTGCATCGGGGTCTCTCGCCAACTATTGCTTCTACAACTATTGCTAACGCATAGTGCTACTTCTTGAGCTTGCGTTGATTTTTCCCTTGAAGAGGAAAGGGTGATGCAGCAAAGTAGAGATAAGTATTTCCCTCAGTTAAGAACCAAGGTATCAATCCAGTAGGAGATACACGGAAGTCTCCAATCTATGCACCTACACAAACAATCAAACACTTGCACCCAACGCGATAAAGGGGTTGTCAATCCCTTCACGGTCACTTGCAAAGGTGAGATCTGATAGAGATAGATATAAAATATTACTAAAATGTAAAACAAAATAAAAGTAAATAAATCGTAGCAAGGTATTTTTGGGTTTTTTGGTTTATAGATCTGAAAATATATGATGGAAAATAGACCTGGGGGCCATAGGTTTCACTAGAGGCTTCTCTCTTGAAGGAAAATAATACGGTGGGTGAACAAATTACTGTCGAGCAATTGATAGAAAAGCGCAAAGTTATGACGATATCCAAGGCAATGATTATGCATATAGGCATCTCGTACGTGTCAAGTAGACTGAAATGATTCTGCATCTACTACTATTACTCCACATATCGACCGCTATCCAGCATGCATCTAGAGTATTAAGTTCATAAGAACGGAGTAACGCCTTAAGTAAGATGACATGATGTAGAGGGATAAACTCAAGCAATATGATGAAAACCCCATCTTTTTACCCTTGATGGCAACAATACAATACGTGCCTCGCTACCCCTACTTTGTCACTGGGTGAGGACACTGCAAGATTGAACCCAAAACTAAGCACCTCTCCCATTGCAAGAAAAACTAATCTAGTTGGCCAAACCAAACCGATAATTCGAAGAGAAATAAAAAGATATCAAATCATGAATATAAGAATTCAGAGAAGATTCAAATAATATTCATAGATAAACTAATCATAAATCCACAATTCATCGGATCTCGACAAACACACCGTAAAAGAATATTACGTCGGATAGATCTCCAAGAACAACAAGGAGAACATGGTATTGAGAATCAAAGAGAGAGAAGAAGCCATCTAGCTACTAGCTATGGACCCGTAAGTCTGAGGTAAACTACTCACGCTTCATCGGAAGGGCAATAGAGTTGATGTAGAAGCCCTCCATGATCGAATCCCCCTTCAGCAGGATGCCGGAAAAGGCCCCAAGATGGGATCTCATGGGTACAGAAGGGTACGGTGGCGGAAAAGTATTTTGGTGGGTGCTTCTGGTCGTTTGGGAATATTTGGGAATATATAAAGGAAGAATTAGGGTTAGGGGAGCTCCGAGGGGCCCACAAGCCCTTAGGGCGCCCCCTAGGGCGCGCCCCTGGCTTGTGGCCTCCTCGGGTCTCCTCTGACTCATCTCCAAGTCTGCTGGGTGTCTTCTAGTCCAAGAAAAATCATCATGAAAGCTTTATTCCGTTTGGACTCTGTTTGATATTCCTTTTCTGTAAACTCAAAAACAAGGAAAAAACAAAAATTGGCGCTGGGCTCTAGGTTAATAAGTTAGTCCCAAAAATAATATAAAATAGAATATTAATGCATATAAAACATCAAAATTAGATAATATAATAGCATGGAACAATAAAAAATTATAGATACGTTGGAGACGTATCAAGCATCCCCAAGCTTAATTCCTGCTCGTCCTCGAGTAGGTAAATGATAAAAACAGAATTTTTGATGTGGAATGCTACCTAACATATTTATCCATGTAATTTTCTTTATTGTGGCATGAATATTCAGATCCATAAGATTCAAAACAAAAGTTTAATATTGACATAAAAACAATAATACTTCAAGCATACTAATAAAGCAATCATGTCTTCTCAAAATAACATGGCTAAAGAAAGTTATCCCTACAAAATCATATAGTCTGGCTATGCTCCATCTTCATCAGACAAAGTATTAAATCATGCACAACCCGGATGACAAGCCAAGCAATTGTTTCATACTTTTGATGTTCTCAAACTTTTTCAACTTTCACGCAATACATGAGCGTGAGCCATGGATATAGCACTATAGGTGGAATAGAATATGGTGGTTGTGGAGAAGACAAAAAGAAGGAGATAGACTCACATCAACTAGGCGTATCAACGGGCTATGGAGATGCCCATCAATAGATATCAATGTGAGTGAGTAGGGATTGCCATGCAACGGATGCACTAGAGCTATAAGTTTATGAAAGCTCAAAAAGAAACTAAGTGGGTGTGCATCCAACTCGCTTGCTCACGAAGACCTAGGGCAATTTGAGGAAGCCCATCATTGGAATATACAAGCCAAGTTCTATAATGAAAAATTCCCACGAGTATATGAAAGTGACAACATAGGAGACTCTCTATCATGAAGATCATGGTGCTACTTTGAAGCACAAGTGTGGTAAAAGGATAGTAGCATTGTCCCTTCTGTCTTTTCTCTCATTTTTTCTCTTTTTTTTATTTGGGCTTCTTTTGGCCTCTTTTATTTTTTGTAAAGTACGGAGACTCATCCCAACTTGTGAGGGAATCATAGCTTCCATCATCCTTTCCTCACATGGGACAATGCTCTAATAATGATGATCATCACACTTTTATTTACTTACAACTCAAGAATTACAACTCGATACTTAGAACAAAAATATGACTCTATATGAATGCCTCCAGCGGTGTACCGGGAAGTGCAATGATCTAGCATAGCAATGACATCAAAAAATGGACAAGCCATGAAAACATCCTGCTAGCTATCTTACGATCATGCAAAGCAATATGACAATGATGGTGTGTGTCATAATAAACGGAACGGTGGAAGTTGCATGGCAATATATCTCGGAATGGCTATGGAAATGCCATAATAGGTAGGTATGGTGGCTATTTTGAGGAAGGGTATATGGTGGGTGTGTTGCACCAGCGAAAGTTGCACGGTACTAGAGAGGCTAGCAATGGTGGAAGGGTAAGAGTGCGTATAATCCACGGACTCAACATTAGTCATAAAGAACTCACATACTTATTGCAAAAGTCTATTAGCTATCGAAACAAAGTACTACACGCATGCTCCTAGGGGGATAGATTGGTAGGAAAAGACCATCGCTCGTCCCCGACCGCCACTCATAAGGAAGACAATCAATAAATAAATCATGCTCCGACTTCATCACATAACGGTTCACCATACGTGCATGCTACGGGAATCAAAAACTTTAACACAAGTATTTCTACCAATCCACAATTACTCACTAGCATGACTCTAATATCACCATCTTTATATATCAAAACAATCATAAGGAATCAAACTTCTCATAGTATTCAATGCTCTTTATATGAAAGTTTTTATTATATCCCTCTTGGATGCCCATCATATTAGGACTAAATTCATAACCTATGCAAATTACTATGCTGTTTAGAAAGACTCTCAAAATAATATAAGTGAAGCATGAGAGTTCAACAATTTCTATAAAATAAATCCACCGTCGTGCTCTAAAAAGATATAAGTGAAGCACTAGAGCAAAATTGCCTAGCTCAAAAGATATAACTGAAGCACATAGAGTATTCTAATAAATTCACGATTCATGTGTGTCCCTATCAAAAGGTGTGTACAGCAAGGATGATTGTGGCAAACTAAAAAGCAAAGACTCACATCATACAAGACGCTCCAAGCAAAACACATATCATGTGGTGAATAAAAATATAGCCTCAAGTAAATTTACCGATAGACGAAGACGAAAGAGGGGATGCCATCCGGGGCATCCCCAAGCTTAGATGCTTGGTTGTCCTTGAATATTACCTTGGGGTGACTTGGGAATCCCCAAGCTTAGGCTCTTGCCACTCCTTATTCCATAGTCCATCAAATCTTTACCTAAAACTAGAAAACTTCACAACACAAAACTCAATAGAAAACTCATGAGATCCGTTAGTATAAGAAAATAAATCACCACTTTTTGGTACTGTTGTGAACTCATTATTTATTTATATTTGTGTAATATATACTGTATTCCAACTTATCCATGGTTCATACCCCCCGATACTACCCATAGATTCATCAAAATAAGCAAACAACACATAGAAAACAGAATCTGTCAAAAACAGAACAGTCTGCGAAGATCTGAATTGTTATAATACTTATGTAACTCAAAAATTCTGAATAATTAGGAAAATATAGGAAATTTTTATATAAATCTTGTGTAAAAAATTCAGGGTTTTTCCATGCTCCAGTGAATTTAAACAATTCTGTTACTGGACGCAAAAGTTTCTATTTTTCAGCAAGATCAAATCAACTATCACCGTCAGCCATCCCAAAGGTCTTACTTGACTCAAACACTAATTAAAACACCAAAACACAATTACTATAGAGGTAATAATGTGTATTTTCATAAAAACAGAAAATAAAAATATTGGGTTGTCTCTCAACAAGCGCTTTTCTTTGAAGCCTTTTAGCTAGGCGTTGGTAATTTTAATGATGCTCACATGAAAGACAAAAAATTGAAGCACAAAGAGAGCATCATATAGCAAAAACTAGCATATGCAAGGAAGAAGAAAGAAACAATAGCAATCTCAACATAACGAGAGGTAATTTAGTAACATGAAAATTTCTACAACCATATTTTCCTCTCTCATAATAATTACTTGTAGGATCATAATCAAATTCAACAATATAACTATCACATAAAATATTCTCTTCATGATCCATATGCATGCAAAGTTGACACTCTTCCAAAATAGTGGGATTAACAAATAAAATCATTACTCCTCCAAACCCATTTTTATCAAAAATTTCATAAGGTTGATCAATCTCCAAAGTAGTGGGATCATTATTTCCTAAAGTTGACACTCTTCCAAACCCACCTTCAATATTATTGAAAACATTATTATCAATATCATATTCATCATGAGGCTTAAATAAATTTTCAAGATCATAAGAAACATTATCGCCCCAATCATGATCATTGCAACAAGTAGTGGACATAGCAAAATTAGCATCCCCAAGCTTAGGGTTTTGCATATTATTAGCACAATTGACATTAATAGAATTTATAATAACATCATTGCAATCATGCTTTTCATTCAAAGAGCTATCGTGAATCACTTCATAAATTTCATCACAATTTTCAGATTCACAAATTTCAAGCAAAACTTCATAAAGATAATCTAGTGCACTCAACTCACTAGCAATTGGTTCATCATAGTTGGATCTTTTAAAAAATTAGAAAGTGGATGAGGATCCATAAACTTTTTGCTTTCTGATTTTCAATAAATACACAATTATTCCAAGTGAACAAGCCAAGTAAGACATAAAAGGCAAACAAAAAGAAGGCAAATAAAAAGGTAAATATTTTTGTGTTTTTCTGAAAATCATTTTAGAAGTGGGGGAGAGGAAAACGAGAGGCAAATGGCAAATAATGTAATGCAAGAGATGAGAGTTTATGGTGGGTACTTGGTAGGCTTGATGTAGATCTCCCCGGCAACGGCGCCAGAAATTCTTCCTGCTACTTCTTGAGCTTGCGTTGGTTTTTCCCTTGAAGAGGAAAGGGTGATGCAGCAAAGTAGAGATAAGTATTTCCCTCAGTTAAGAACCAAGGTATCAATCCAGTAGGAGATACACGCAAGTCTCCAATCTATGCACCTGCACAAACAATCAAACATTTGCACCCAACGCGATAAAGGGGTTGTCAATCCCTTCACGGTCACTTGCAAAGGTGAGATCTGGTAGAGATAGATATAAACGATTACTAAAACTTAAAACAAAATAAAAGTAAATAAATTGCAGCAAGGTATTTTTGGGTTTTTTGGTTTATAGATCTGAAAATATATGATGGAAAATAGACCCGGGGGCCATAGGTTTCACTAGAGGCTTCTCTCTTGAAGGCAAATAATACGGTGGGTGAACAAATTACTGTCGAGCAATTGATAGAAAAGCGCAAAGTTATGACGATATCCAAGGCAATGATTATGCATATAGGCATCATGTCCATGTCAAGTAGACCAAAACAATTCTGCATCTACTACTATTACTCCACACATCGACCACTATCCAGCATGCATCTAGAGTATTAAGTTCATAAGAACGGAGTAACGCCTTAAGTAAGATGACATGATGTAGAGGGATAAACTCAAGCAATATGATGAAAACCCCATCTTTTTACCCTTGATGGCAACAATACAATACGTGCCTCGCTACCCCTACTTTGTCACTGGGTGAGGACACTGCAAGATTGAACCCAAAACTAAGCACCTCTCCCATTGCAAGAAGAACCAATCTAGTTGGCCAAACCAAACCGATAATTCGAAGAGAAATACAAAGATATCAAATCATGCATATAAAAATTCAGAGAAGATTAAAATAATATTCATAGATAAACTGATCATAAATCCACAATTCATTGGATCTCGACAAACACACCGCAAAAGAATATTACATCAGATAGATCTCCAAGAACAACAAGGAGAACATGGTATTGAGAATCAAAGAGAGAGAAGAAGCCATCTAGCTACTAGCTATGGACCCGTAGGTCTGAGGTAAACTACTCAAGCTTCATCGAAAGGGCAATAGAGTTGATGTAGAAGCCCTCCGTGATCGAATCCCCCTCCGGCAGGATGCCGGAAAAGGCCCCAAGATAGGATCTCACGGGTACAGAAGGTTACGGCGGCGGAAAAGTATTTTGGTGGATGCTTCTGGTCATTTGGGAATATTTGGGAATATATAGCGGAAGAATTAGGGTTAGGGGACCTACGAGGGGCCCACAAGCCCTCGGGGCGCGCCCCCCTAGGGCGCGCCCCTTGGCTTGTGGCCTCCTCGGGACTCCTCTGACTTCATCTCCAAGACGGCGAGGTAGTGGATGAGTTCCGGCAGCACGACGGCGTGTTGATAGTGATGGTGAAGCTATCTCCGCAAGGCTTCGCCTAAGCACTACGAAAATATGACCGAGGGTGTAAACGGTGGAGGGGGCGCCGCACATGGCTAAGCAATTCTTGTGGCTGTGCTAGGCACCCCCCTCCCACATATATATATAGGTGGGAGAGATGGGAGAGGCCAAGGGGTGCCCCAAGTAGGGCCGAATCCTACTTGGGGACTTCCCCAAGCCCCCCCCCCCTTCCATATATGAGTGCGGGAGGAAGGCAGGAGGAGGAGGCACGCCCCCCCCCCCCTTCCTTTCTCTCACGAGGAGGGAAAGGCAGGAGGGGCCACCCCTCCCCTTTCCTTCCCCTAGGGCCGGCCAACCATGTAGAGGGGCGCACCAGCCCCCTAGTGGGCTGGTATGTCTCCTCCTTTGGCCCATTAAGCCCATACACTTACCGTGGGCGTCCGGAACCCCTTCCGGTGACCTGATGACTACACGGTGCACTCCGAAACTAATCCGGTGTCCGAATACCATCATCCTATATATCAATCTTTACCTCTCGACCATTTCGAGACTCCTCATCATGTCAGTGATCTCATCCGGGACTCCGAACAACATTCGTTCACCAACTCATATAACACTATATCGTCAACGAACGTTAAGCGTGCGGACCCTACGGGTTCAAGAACTATGTAGACATGACCGAGACACCTCTCCGGTCAATAACCAATAGCGGAACCTGGATGCCCATATTGGTTCCTACATATTCTACGAAGATCTTTATCGGTCAAACCGTTATGACAACATACGTAATTCCCTTTGTCCGTCGGTATGTTACTTGCCCGAGATTCGATCGTCGGTATCTTCATACCTAGTTCAATCTCATTACCAGCAAGTCTCTTTACTCGTTCCATAATACATCACCTCGTAACTAACTCCTTAGTCATTTGCTTGCAAGCTTATGATGTGTATTACCGAGAGGGCCCAGAGATACCTCTCTGATACTCAGAGTGACAAATCCTAATCTCGATCTATGCCAACTCAACAAACACCTTCAGAGATACCTGTAGAGCATCTTTATGATCACCCAGTTACGTTGTGACGTTTGATAGAACACAAGGTATTCCTCTGGTATCTGGGAGTTGCATAATCTCATAGTTGAAGGAATATGTATTTGACATGAAGAAAGCAATATCAATAAACTGAATGATCAATATGCTAAGCTAACGGATGGGTCTTGTCCATCACATCATTCTCCTAATGATGTGATCCTGTTATCAAATGACAACACATGTCTATGGTTAGGAAACCTTAACCATCTTTGATCAACAAGCTAGCCTAGTAGAGGCTTACTAGGGACACGATATTTGTTTATGTATTCACACATGTATTTAAGTTTCCGATCAATACAATTCTAGCATGAATAATAAACCTTTATCATGAATAAGGAAATATAAAATAACAACTTTATTATTGCCTCTAGGGCATATTTCCTTCAATCCGACCATGTGCCTCCCGAAGGGCTGTCCGAGGGACTGATCGAGTTTCTGTCCGAGGACCTCCCAGAGGGCTCTTCAAGGGACCGCCCGAGGAGCTGTCCGGGGGAGTACATCCTCATGGTTGGGAGGTTGTAAAATCCTAGCTGTGGGGATCTGCACCAATGATCTCCACCGACTCTCCTTTCGCTGCGCTATGAGTCGGTAATGATCAGATTAAACCCTGTATGCATCTTCATAGTGGTCCTGGGCTGGTGCGTAGGTTGGATTTTTGTTTTCTGCTGCGTTCCCCTTCACAATCACTAGTCATGTAATTGGTACAACCTGTCCAGGATCCATTCAGTATCTTTTGGAAGTGTACCCTATAGTGTAGTTAGTAGGATAGGCTTCACCAAGACAATTGTGAAGTACAAACATTTGACGACAAACACATTGATGAAAGGTAAGTTTCTTAGAGGATATGATATGATCATCATCAAGAAATCCATGGACAAAATAAATGGTAAGACCATTTGGGCATTTTAACTTGCGTCCACCAAGTTTACTTAGGTCTCCAGCATTTTCTTCAAAACCCAATGCATTTCGGCTGGAGACCCGTTCCTGCAAGAGAAGTTAATTATTCTTAACCACACACATCTGAAGGGGTGGCTTAGAAGCAATGAGCCTAAGCACAGCTTCTGACAATTTTGGCTTTAAAGCCCTAGCAAATAGTTTCGCATGAGGTGAATAGTACTCATAAGAATAAGCAGAGAAATTCTTCGATTTATGAACATAATTGTTCGAAGAGTAATGCTCATATTCATGAGCCTGATCATTGTTTCCCTGCAAAACATTGATGTTAGGGCGACCATATGTGGTTCTCTGTGTGTATTAAGACTTTGGGCCTTTCGAAGCCTTTGGTCTGTGATTTGTCTTCTTCCCTGGTGGTGTCCTGATGACATTCACAGGAAGCTTTTCAAGAAGACTTTTAGACACCCAAATCTTCTTCATAGGAGAACTATTCCTACAGTTAGTTCAAATAAACCTAGCAAACACTTCACCATTCTGATTTTTGAATAGTTTATAGTTTGAGTCAAATGACTCATCAATGATGATAGGGTTAGCATAGTTATAGCCAGATACTGTGGATGGATCCACTAATGGTCCCTTCGCAGCAACCCAGGCTATTTTGGGGTACTGCTCAGACTTCCAGTAAGATCCATCAACATTCGTTTTCCTCTCGAAACCAACACCCTCTTTCCTAGGGTTTCGGTTCAAGATCTGCTTCTTGAGGACATCACAAAGGGTTTGGTGTCCTTTGAGGCTTTTGTACATGCCTGTTTCAAGCAATGTCTTCAACCTAGCAGTTTTATCAGCAATAGTAGTAGTTTCCTCAGAAGAGGGGTACTAACCACATCAGTAGTTGAAGATATTGCATTGATTGAAGCGTTTGAACATTCAGCAAAAGATATAACATTATCATGCTCAAGGCAATTTAAGCAAGGTGGCACAAACTCTTCCTGAGCAGAACTGATCTGTTGAGCAAGGAGTGAATCCTTTTCAGTTCGAAGATCATCATGAGATGCTCTCAGCTTCTCTAGCTCTTGCTTCCTTTGAATATAATCATAGGAAAGCTTCTCATGATCAGCTAAGAGGGTATCATGACAACTTAGAAGTTCGTCATACTTAACTTGAAGATTTTTTATGTCTTCAACTAAGGATGGACTTCAATTGCATTCTTCATCCAATAGATCATCGCTTTTGTCTAACAAGATTTGAATCTTTTCCATAGCATTTTGTTGCTCAGTAGCAATTTTAGCAAGAGTCTTATAACTGGGTTTGGATTCACATTCAGAGTCATATTCACTTGAGATTTCAAAGTAGGCAGCGCGGGATGTTACCTTTGCGCCTCTTGCCATGAAGTAGTAGGCTCGAGCAGAGTCGTTGTCATTGGCTTCAGTATCGGTGTCGTAGCCATTGTCTACATTGTTCAAGATGGACTTGGCGACAAATGTTGAAGCTAGAGCCAGGCTTGCCACACCTGAATCACACTCCTCCTCTGACTCCTCCACTACCTCCTCAAAACCAGACTCCTCTGAATCCATTTATATGCCGATGAATGCACGAGCTTTCCCAGAGTAAATTTTCTTATGGGATGAAGACTTTGAAGAAGACTTTGAGTGTCTCTTCTTCTTTTTGTCTCCAGAGTCAGAATCCCTGCTTTTCTTCTTCTTCTTTGATTCCTTTTCCCATTGAGGGCATTCAACCATGTAGTGGCCTAGCTTCTTGCATTTGTGGCACGTTCTCTTCTTGTAGTCACGAGTGGAAGTCTCTGCCTTCTTGGAATCATACTTTGAAGACTTTCTGAAACAGTTCTTCTTGGTGAACTTTTGGAACTTCTTGACTAGCATTGCAAGTTCTCTACCATTGTCTTCAGGACCACCAGAACTGCAGTCAGAGTCTTTAGATGAAGACACAACTTTTTCCTTTAGATCACGGGAGTATCCATAGCTGGGACCATAGATATCTCTCTTCTTAGATAGCTAGAATTCATGAGTATTGGTCCTCTCAAGAATATCAGCAAGATCAAGTTGCTTGAAGTCAGGGCGCTCTTGTATCATCAGAGATGGGGTGTCAAATGAGCTATCAAGTGATATCAATAGCTTCTTCACAACTTCATGCTTGGTGATGTCAGTGGCGCCAAGAGCGTGAAGCTCATTAGTGATATCAATGAGACGATCAAAGGTAAGCTAAACATTTTCATTGTTGAGCCTCTTGAAGCGGTTGAAGAGATTGTGAAGAACATCAATTCTCGAGTCTTGCTGGGATGAGACGCCTTCATTGACCATGGAGAGCCAGTCCCAGACTAGCTTTGTAGAATCCAGAGCACTCACACGCCCATACTGCCCTTTGGTCAGATGACCGCAGATGATGTTCTTGGCGGTTGAGTTTAGTTGCGCAAACCTCTTCAGATCAGTAGCAGTGACACCCTCACCAACTTTGAGAACTCCGGTCCTGCCGACATACCAGAGGTCGTTGTCAATGGCTTCAAGATGCATGCGCATCTTATTCTTCCAGTAGGGTAATCAGTACCATCGAAGACGGGGCATGCAACGAAGACCTTGATTATCCCTACAGTCGACATAGTTAAAACTCCAGGTGGTTAAACAGAATCACATAGAATAAGGGAGCACCTCACTCTGATACTAATTGAAAGTGCTAGTTATCGACTAGAGGGGGGTGAATAGGTGATTTTTATGAATGTCTTCAAGACAGCCGATGTCTTCGAAGACGCAGAAGCAAAATAGTAACTAAACAGGATACAACGAAAGATAAACTACACTAGGCATGCTAGAAGGTCTAATAACAATAGAAGTGATATGCGAAGACAAACAACAACTAGGTAGAACAGAGTAGTTTAGGAAGATAGTGTGAAGACAAAGGTATAATCAGAGGGAATGTGTTCACACCATGTCTTCAAACAAAATGAGCATGCAATGACATCACGAAACTAAATAGTAAGTAAAGGAGTGAGGTGATAGAACCATTAGCTCGATGAATACTAATGATTTGTTAGACCAGTTCCATTTGCTGTGACAACTGTACGTCTAGTTAGGGAGGCTGAGATTGAACTCAGAAGACCACGTCTTCACCTTATTCCCCTTGAGCTAAGACCCATAGATCTCGTCCAATCACTCAGGTAAGTGATAAACCCCAAGTGCAAGGAACCATCGTAGCAATTTCCAAAGATGGAAGTGGTAAGTATGGAGTGTCGAACCCACAAGGAGCTAAAGGTAAGATCAATATTCTCTCAAGTCCTATCTGCCACCGATACGACTCTACATACACCGCGCGTTTGCTTTTATCTAGAAACAAGAAATAAAACTAAGTTGTTGGTGTAAAGAGGATAGCTTTGCATGATATCGGAGAACTAAAATATAAAAATAGGTGATGTCAACATAAAGTTAGAATATATTACAATATATTACAAATAGCGAGTGTGGAATACTGATGGTATGGTATGCGGAATTATCCTAGGAAATTGATAACAAGATCGGTAATCATTATTGCAATTTTATATGAGGGAGAGGCATGAGCTAACATACTTTCCGTACTTGGATCATATGAACTTATGATTGGACCTCTAGCAAGCATCCGCAACTACTAGTAACCATTAAGGTAAACCCAACCATAGCATTAAGTATCAAGTCCCCTTTACTCCCATACGCAACAACCCCCTTACTCGGGTGTAAGCTTTTGTCACTCTAGCCACCCACTATAAGCGAATCATGAACTTATTGCAAAACCCTACAACGGGAATCCCCGACGTGTGTGCGGCATGGAAGGCACCATAGGACAGCACCAAAATAAAACATACAACTCAAACCAATCAAGATCATCAATCAACCCAAAGGGCAAAAGAAATCTACTCAAACATCCTAGGATGACAACACATCATTGGATAATAATATGTGGCATAAAGCACCATGTTCAAGTAGGGGATTACAGCAGGGTGCGGGAGAGTGGACCGCTGAAAAGAGATGAGGGAGGTGATGAAGATGATGATGTTGATGAAGACGAACACCGCGGCGATGGTTCCCCCGGCGGCACTCCCGCACCACCGAGAGAGAGGGGAGAGAGTCTCCCCCTTGGGCTTCCTACTCCATGGCCTCCCCCTAGACGGGGAGAGGTTCTCCCCTCTGGTCCTTGGCCTCCATGGCACCCTGAGGGACGAGAGTCCCTCCGAGATTGGATCTCTCTCTTTCTCTTCTGTTTTGCGTTCCTGTTTTCTAGCCCTTCACAGTTTCTTAAATTCCCGGAGATCCGTAGCTTCGATTGGGATGAAATTTTGAGGCGATTTTTATCCGGTAATTATCTTTCCTGCGGCGAAAGAAGGGCACCAACCGCCTTACAGGGGCGCCACAAGCCTGCCCGGCGCGCCCCTCGGGCATCGTCTCGCGTTGACTTTTTTCCCAAAAATCACATATATTCCAAAATAAATCTCCGTAAATTTTTATCGCGTTTGGACTTCGTTTTATATGGATATTCTGCGAAACTAAAAACATGCAACAAACAGGAACTGGCACTGGGCACTGGATCAATAAGTTACTCCATAAAAATAATATAAAAGTGCACCAAAACCATGCAAAACTCATATAAATATAGAATGATTACTTCATAAATTATAGATACGTTGGAGACATATGAGTAAGTCTTCAAGGTAGACTTCCAAACCTTCACAGACTTGGTTCACCAGCAATCCACAATGAATCTTGGATGCTCAGAACGCCATAGAACAACTTCACTGACGCTCAAAACACTTTGGGCTCTGGGTGTTTTGGGTTATGTCCTCGCAAGGATTCTCTCTCAAAGGCTTCAGAGGTGGGTTGCTCTCAAACGACAAAAGCCGTGCACAAACTCGGAGCAGCCACCAACTTATGGTGGAGGGGGTGGGCTATTTACAGCTAGGAGGCAACCCAACATGATACGTCCGAAATGACCCTGGGTCAGTGGACAACCGACACGTGTCCAACGGTCGGATTTCAAACACACGCAGCAGCTTGACTTGGGCTCCAAGTAAAGCTGACTCAACCAACTCTGAAAGAGATTTTCTCTCATTGTCTTCGCTCGAAGACATAGGATTTTAGGTTGAGCATCACGTCAGTTTTCTGATTTTGTTTACCTCAACCCCACTTAACAGTGCGGTGTTTCCTATGACTCAGGAAGGAAGAAAATGAAACTACCAAAATACTACGTCTTTGCGCTCCATTGTCTTCAAGCGAAAGTCTTCGTGTACCATTATCTTCAACACGAATGTCTTCGCTGAACACCATTATCTTCAATGTCGTCATTCATTTTTAGGGGTCATCTTTGATGGGTAAACCGAATCAATAGGGACTTCTACCTGTGTTCTCCTGTGAATCTCACAAACACATTTGTCCCACAACCAAGTTTGTCGTCAATACTCCAAAACCAACAAAGGGTAGCACTAGATGCACTTACAGACAACACTAAGACCATAGGGTGGCTTTGAAATGAGTGCCACTTGTATGTGTGACCCAAAGTTAGTACAAGATGTCGTATAGTGGTGACGTAACATTACGTCGGACGACGGCACTATTTTTTGGAATTACTTTTATTTGTAATTATTTATTGTACGTTGTGAACATTTTTATATTATATTGTCGTTTCCTTTTTCCTCCACTTTCGCCCTTTTTCCCTTGGCCCCTGGTGAGCGTTTTCCCTCTCTTTCGCGTCTTTCTTTTTTTTTCTCTTCTCGTCGTCCCCCCTCTTGTCGGTCCCTTTTCTGCCCGTCCGCCTTTTGCCTTCCCCCTGGCCCCCCGTCCCCCCCCTGTCGTTCTTTTCGTTGTTTTCTTCCCGTCTTTTCCCTTTTCTTCCCGTCCTCTCTCTTTTTCGTCTTTTCTTCCCTTTTCCCCCTTGTCCTCCTGGTTGCTCCCTCTCTTTCTTCCCTTCTGGCGCTTTTTTTCTGGTACATTTTCTTAAATGCTGACTTTTTTAACTATATTTTGAGTTTTTTATTTGTTTTTACTTTTTAGTAAAGTAGAAATATTATATTACTTTTTTTAAAGTAAGAAATTTATTTGTTTTTGTTAAAAATATTTTTTTGCGTATTTGGCCAAGCCTAAAAGTGCGTCAGATGGTCAAAACTAAGGGGGCAACGGTCCTCTCGTCCCACCTTACTCTCTCTGCCCCTGCTCCCTCTCTCTGCCTGTGCTGCTCTCTACTTCTCCTAAAGGAACTACTCACACATGGTCGTGGAGGCAGCAAGGTTGATGAAGATGGCTCCGACAATGGCTTCCACCTCCGGTAAGGCTCCAAATTGGATATCTCCGGAACAGAGCCTTGCGACGGCAATAAAATTCTTGTGGAGGCACAACAGATGGTTTCAGTATTTATAGAGATTTATGGCGGTGGAATTGGACTAAGGCGGTTGCTGTGGGCCCCACACGGGCAAGGGGGGAGTCGATCCCCTCGCCGCGCCACCTGTCCGTGGGGGGCCCTCGCGGCTTGTCTCGATCTTTCCTGAAGCTTCCTGTGTTTCTTGTCGCCCAACAAAATCGTGTTAAATCGACAACGTATTTTGACCTCCGTAGATATTGTTTCCTTGTGAAAGAAAAAACAAGCAGAAAGCATGAATTGGCACTGGGCCCTGGATTAATAGGTTAGTTCATAAAAATAATATACATTACTATAGAAAGTATATAAAAGTGATAATATAATAGCATGAAACAATAAAAAATTGTAGATACGTTTGAGACGTATCAGCGTACCAGGTGACAGAGCGGAAAGTCGTTAGCACCCTCGGTAGGGTGCCTAGCATGGCCGGAAGTACCGGGGCGGAGACCACAAGGTGCAGACCTCCAAAGAGTAATTCCCTACATCCTGCTTGTTGTTGTTATTCATGGTGGGGGGAATACCTCGTGCTAGGGAGTAGATGGGGAGATGTATAATTCTACTGAGAGTTGTTCTACGAGAGAGTAGATGCCTCTAAAGGCCCCAAGCTACACCTTATATATACGGTGGGAGCTATGGTTTACATGGGGGAGATGTGATCTATTCATCCGCCTTTTTAACTTGGAGTCCACGAATAAGGTCTCAGAACCGCCCATTGGTCGCCGTGGACCCCCTCCTCCCTTAATCTTCTTAGCGGGCCTGTGATGCCCATAGCCAGGTTGGTTGCCGGGCTCCCCTTATAGAAGCTAACCCTGGTGCATGCCACCGTCAGTAACCCTCAAGCTAGTCCGGGCCTGGAGAGTCTTGAGAGCCCGGGCGGACTCATGGCATCGCCCCTTGGCAAGCAAGGATCTCGCCTTTGCCATTTGTATCGCCTCCCGGGGCCTCCTCGCCCTGGGCACGCGGCTCCATGGTAGAAGTTTCGACGTCACATGGCTCTCCTTTTTGTGACCTCCGTGGGCTTTCGAAGTCATTGTGCCGCCGACCGATGCTTGGGCCGTCGCTGGGCTCGTAGAAAGGGGCATGGCCGCTGCAGGGAGGCCAAGTGCTACCGTCACCTAGGCCATTGCCAATCCTCCACGCGTCGCCACCGATTTCATTCCAATCACCTCATCTCCTTTTCCTTGATTCTCCCGAGCTCTCGCTAGCCGCCAACTTGAGAGAAATGCGTTATGAAGCTTGCATCAAGCGAGATTAGCGCGGTCTTAGGACATGATCGTGCCCAGGAGAGAGCCGAAAATTCGCCGTCGTCCCCTTTGTCGAAGCTGACCAATCCACCTGGATGGTCTGGTGATTGGAAGCCATCTCCAGTCACCAACAAGGACTTGGAGCACCTGGTTGCTCTTGGGTGGCTGCTAGCATGCAAGTTGATGCACTGGCTCACCCCTCATCGGGACAATGTCGCTCCCCAGCCTCTCCCCTAGAATCTGGTGGTGCACACAGCTTTCATCTGCTGTGGATTGCACATCCCTCTGAACACCTTCACCAGGGGAATTCTGACCCATTACGGGTTGCAACTGCATCGCCTTACTCCAAGCGGGGTACTGTGCTTGCTCCCGCATGATTTTTTTTGGGATTCACCCAATTGTAAGGGTGAAGTAGCCCAGCGGCAAGTATTTCCCTCGGTTAGATAAACAAGGTTATCAATCCAGTTGGAGCTCTCCCAGCGAACAAAGTAAGCAATACCTGCACACAAAACACAGAACAAACTTATCCCCAACATGACAAGAGAGTTGTCAAGCCCCTTGTCTTGCTAGTCACAAGATTAAACGCAATATATAGAGATAATTGGTGGCAAAACTAAAATAGGGCAGCGAGGAAAATATTTGTTTTCAGTAAAGTAGAATAGACCCAGGGGGTTCACTAGTGACATCGCTCTCAAAACAAGCAAGTGGCATGGTGAACAAATTACAGTCGAGCAACGATTAAATTACAATATTTATATTTATGACTATGATCATTCATGGTATAATCTCATATAGACGTTACGTCCGTGATAATTAGACCGTTAATCCAACTACCTCTACTACTAATGCTCCACTCAAAGACCACTATCCAGCATGCATCTCGAAGTATTAAGTTCACAAGAAACAAAGCATTGCAATAAGCATGATGACATACGTAGATAGTGAAACGTCAATCAATATGATGAGACAACATCGTTTTATCCTTAGTGGCAACAATAAAATACGTGTCTTGGCTCTTATTGTCACTAGGTTAGAGCACCGCAAAATTAAACCCACTACAAAGCACCACTCCCTCTGAAGAAAAACCCATCAAACTTGGCTAGAGAAGATAAATAGATCAGAGAGCATGCAAAACTATTTAATTATACAACAAGAAAATCTCAAAAGATTCAATTGATTTTAATGAACAATCTGGTCATAAAGTGGCAATTCATCATATCTTAACAAACACACCACCGATTATATCAAATTGATCCCGATCATGTGATGCAGCTCACGTGAACATGGTATTGAAGATCCGGACAGAGAGGGAGTCATCTAGCTACTACTATGGACCCTAAGGTCCTAATGAAACCACTCCGGGAATCCCCCTCCGGCAGAGCTCCGGAACAGGCCTCCAGATTGGATCTTTGCGTTAACAAGAACTTGTGGCAGCGAAAAAATTCTTCTAAAAATATGTTTTTGACCATACACAGTAGGGCAAAGCCCCACTGTAATTTTTTTAATTTTAAATGAGGAAAACAGCAGGTCTTACAAGGCTTGAGGTAAGCCCTAGAAAAAGACATAAAGAAAGAAAAAAAGGGAGAATTACAAAAATTAAAAGAGAAGAAAAAAGGGAAAGGAGCAACAAAAGAAACAAACAAAAGGAAAACAAATTACATCAGATGGTCTAGCCAGGCATTATACAAGTTGGCATGCTTCCTCTTCATTCTGTATCTCAGCAAATTGAGTTCCTGAAAATATGTATCCTTCCATTTTTGAAAAGTGTTACTACTTTGTTCTGCACTTGTGAGTATTAGGTTAAATCCCTTAGAGTTGTGGTTTTGTGTTAACTCAGTTTTAGCCTTTGGTGGCTCCAATCATTTTCTAGCTTACTGTTGAGCTGGTTATTTTGATTTTTGCCCAATCTTTTTAGTCAAAGAGCAACTCTATTTTCTTCTTAACGATATAGAGAGCTGTTGCCTCAGAAACGAAACACCTTTCTGCCAATCTTCTCAAAATGGTCAAGAAAGAGTACATATTAAAACATGGTTTGACAATCCTCAAAAAAAAAAAACATGGTTTGACAGAGAGTGTATATGCACACGTTTTCACAGCAGTACAGAAAAAGTCCATTATCCGTTTCTTCATAATAAGGCTAGTCCAACCGATATGAAGATGACACGTGAGCATGAATCCGTCGTACACATGCAAAAAGAAATTCTACAAGAGTCCGTGGTACACATGCAAATAGAAATATACCAATAGTAGGCATGCAAAATTTGAAACGGGGTTGTCGAAGTTATCCGGACTAAGTTCTCGCACATCACTGCTTTCTGTCCGACAGAGTCGGCATCTTTGAACACGTTTGTTTTTCAACTTGCGCCAAACCTAAATTCTGCGTCTGTTTTCCAGATAGCCGGGATCGTTTCCATGGTCCCTGAATTTTGTTGATGCCCTTTCGCCTAGCCTGGGCGTGGGATCAGAAAGTGACGCGCCGGCTACTGGATCGCGATGGTGCCATCCGGATCCGGTACTGGCACCATCGTTGTTCAAGGCATACCTTCTGAATTTGTCGTCAGTTGTACCATTGTACGTTTTCTACATCTATCGCCTTCGGCTGCACGCCAGCTTGGGATCAGAAAGTGGTCTCCGTCTCTCTGCACTTGATTTTCTCACCAACCATTCTCAGGCCAGGCCTCCTACATGTAACCGTAACCAGTAGCCTTTTCTCGCAGCCAATCATCGATAAATAAAGTCCATAAACTCCAGACTGTCAGAGAACATAATATATACACTTGAGATGAGATTATGCGACTTCTCGATAGCCAAAACACTACTCCTAAATAAGAAGCGTGGGTGAAGAAAGTTGGAATTTCGAAGGGAGAATGTGGAAGTAGATGGGCGGCAAGACTTTTTTCTTTCCTTTTTGCATCAACAAGGAGGGTGTCAAGACTTTTCCGCACCCGTAGAATATATCTGCGACCTTATCTGAATGTTTGGTGGGAAGAGAGCACGCATGCAGGCACGACCGGTTTAGCTGAGAACAATGGGCTGTGTGGTGCTACTACCTCACTGGTAGTGCTAGTGCAGTTGTTGGAACCAACATTCAGTACTAGCCAGTTAAGCAATAGCCATCTCTCTAAGCTTTAGGTCAACCGTGAGATCGATCTCCCTTTCTCTCACCAACCCTGCTCGGCGGGGGGAAAGAGAGATGCGCGCGCACCTCATCTGACGCTAACCGGTCCTCAATGGAGTGGGCTCATGCATGGACAAATAGTTGTTCTTGTTTGGTGGGTGAAAGCAACGCATGGCTCCTGGTTTGGTTTAGCCAACTCAAGAAGCAAGCAAAGCAACAACCTTGTGATTGATGGGAGCTTTAAAGCCTCCTTTCATACATTGGAGATTTATTGCGTTGATTTCTTTCGGGGTGACTAGGCATCGGTAGTTTGGCCCCAGCTGTGAAAACAAAAATAAAGTAAAGACATTGTTCTTCAAAACCGGATTAACTGCTTCTTTCTCTAATTCACTTCCTGCGGACTACTTCCTATAAATAAAACCACGACAAGTATTTTGAAACGAGGAAATACCTTTTAGCATCCTCCATTTGTTAGCATAACAGACTATTTGTTTCAGTTACTCCAACTTAATATGTAAGCAGTCAGTAAGCAGTAAAGCAGAACCGATAAAGAAAAGTTAGTTCGTGTTTTTCTTTTCCCTCTCGCAGGGCGACTAGACCTCCTTGGCGAGCCCGTGGATTCACCTCCCCCTTCCTGGTGCCTCGGCTCCGGCTAGTAGATAGGTGGGGTTTTAGTTCTCGCAAGGGCGGCGCTCGGACGGATGGCTCCTCTTCTTCTTTGAGTCAGTCTTTCGGGCTCCAATCCTCCTCAAGTTCTTCCATCGGGACCAATTAGATTGAGCTCTGGCGTAGATTCCTGCTAGATCCTCAGGGCGGCAAGGTTAGGGTTTCTCGCCATGCGTACGCAATGGCGAGATTTGGTGTCAGGTTCAGATCGATTCAATGACTCAATGGCACAACTGCTGCTCTGAGGCACTGGTGCTTAGGGGCACATGCACGAAGACTTCCCGGCTGTTATCGACAAGGTCAGGGCTGCTCCGGTATGGGAGCGGTGATAGCGGCGCGTCGGTGCTCGTTCTGACGATGACAGTGGTGGTTTTATGTAATTTTTATTTTGTTTGAGGTGTGTTGTACTCCCGGTGAATCTTTATAATAAATCTGATCATTTTCACACACAAAAAATGTAGGCAGAAAACTGCAAAAAAAATGTACAGTGAAAATATCTATATGTTTCCACATAACATCTTTTGTGCTATAAAAAAACTTGCACTACCTAAAGCTAAATACAACTAAAAGAAAGCTATATAGGACAAATATACCAATTAATTTCCCCTTTTTTCATCCTATGTACAAAAGAAAAGGGAAAACGAGGGGGAAGGTGGGTCTGTCTTCTGCTGCTTAATGTTGTTGATTAGGGATTAGATCCAGCTTTGCGGCAAGATAAAGGAATATGATGCATATGCTGCTAGTGCTAGCTGACAACCGAGATGGCTGGTTAGCTGCATATGGCACTAACTGGGGGCACATGATGCACCTAATTAATCTAAACATGCGCAGCATGACACACATCACGAACAACAAATGCTCTGTCTATATCTCTCTGTGACAGACTGGCATAATTATTCTTAGAAGCCTTATAACAATTGTTCTAAAGTCAATGAAATTGTTTTGTATCAGGGGTATTCATTCAGTCTCATAGGCACAAGCACACAGATGCAGGTAGTGGTATGCCACTGAGATGCAGGTTTAGAAGATGCAATATTGTTTTGTCAATTTATGTGTCGGTCGAACCCATACGAAATAGAGCCTCTACATGTTCTAGCATCTCAATTGGCTCGTACAGAGAACCATTATTGCAGAGACAATTAATCCTTAATTTCTTTCTGAATGAAGCGAGAGTTCTTACTTGGTCGTAGGAATCCAATGAATGGATTAACATGACATTCCTTTCTTCAGTCCTACACTTGTTTTTCAGTTCAATGATTCAAAACAAGGGGCCTCTAGATAATGCTCTACATGGTTTTTGAAATAATAATGCTCCACATGTACCATTAGCTGTCTTTGAGTGTGTGACTTGTATGCACCTTCCATCAATAAGTAGCCCACTCATCCACTGACCAAGACTTTGACAGGTTAATCACCTTATCTCCCTGTTGCATATATTCCCTCCGCCCCACAATATAAGAGCGTTTTTTACACTACACTAGTGTCCAAAACGCGACCTGTGTGCTCTGTGTCCGTCCTCTTCGCCATTGTTTGGCTTGAATTTGGGCAAGGCGAGTTGTGTGTCGGTGTTGCCTTGATGGATGTGGGTGTTAACCTTTTGGTGTAGCACTTTGCCGAAAGGCGTTGTATCGGCCATCTTGGCTACTTCTTCTATGAATATATGATACGCATGCTTGTGCGTATTCTAGAGAGTGTCCAAAACGCTCTTATATTATGGGACGGAGGGAGTAAGTATTATATACAGTTTCCTTGGAACAAACCATCATAAGCATGATAATATTACTGGTGGAAGTCTTCAAATACGTATCTAATAAAGTTATCATTACGTCATTGAAGCTTAGCTGGAACTGTCGGCCTCAAAACTCGGTCAGAAGAACAGATCATACTATTGGGGCAACCTCAAGCAGTATATCGTCGATAGCTTGTTTAAGTTTATTCACTGACTAGTAGCTCTTGTTATTGTCTGCAAGCAAGATGTGGTTGGTAGATTGCATATTGTAAAATTGTGTTGTTTTCAGGATTTCTTGGGACCCAGCACTGGCATTTCACTAATTCTCGCTGAGTGAACAACCTAAGGTTGGTCAGAGTCGTTCAATCAGAATAAGTTAGAACATCAATTAATTATTGAAAAAAAATCATTTATACGATAATGTCTAATGCAAAAACATGATCTATTCACATGCCTTTGTACTGTGCTGTTTTCCTTTGTTTCCCCTGTTTTTGCCCATTGGACACCTTGTTTGGTGCCGGGTAGCAAACCGTGGTAGGTAAACAGCAAAGTTGTCGAGATCTGTTGAGTTGCCATCACACTATAATTTGAGGCGAAAAGTTTTTTATCGGTCCAATATGCTACTAACAGTTAGCGGATGAGAACATGAGTGCACGACCAACCACTATTATCACTGAAACTATAACACAGAGTGGTGAACTGAAATAGATCTGCATCAGGTGATGCACACATCCATTAAAAATAAATCTGCATAGGGGAGGGAAGCTGCCCTGCTCTATTGATCCAGAGGAGCGAGGA
Organism: Thinopyrum elongatum; assembly: GCA_011799875.1. NCBI lineage: Eukaryota > Viridiplantae > Streptophyta > Magnoliopsida > Poales > Poaceae > Thinopyrum > Thinopyrum elongatum. The sequence continues at coordinate 363,868,616 of CM022302.1, forward strand.
CGTACATTAATAGCGGATTGGAACAGCAGCACATCGCTTGTGCGTCACTGAAGTCTCGTATGCAGGCCAGGCATCACCCACTAATCAACCAACCGAACTGAAGCCGGACCTCAATTTCAGGCCAAACTTACAGAAATCTGCGGCTGTTTCGTTCACCACACCACAAGACCAACATAGCAGTGGTGACCGGATAAGGGAAGCAGATGATGCCGAGCCAAGTGGCTGCCTTTGATTTCAACCCGAGAGGGAGAGCCAAGCTTGAAAGCGAATTGGGCATTTTTCAAACCACCAGCACGGCAGCTAGCCAACTGCAATTCTTTATCGTCATGCTGTTGTCGCGTGTGGTAGGTAGGAGTGGCGAGCCCATGGGCGATTGGCTTCGCAATCCATTTGCACGTTTGCGCTTGCCCACTACTAGCAATCATCATTATCATCAATGCAACTTGAGCAAAGAGCCTTTGGTCATACTTAGGGCATCTCCAACGGAGACCCGCAAAAAACCTCCCACGCGTATAGGGAGATCAGTCCACGAAAACGGATGCGAAATGCAGTCATCCAACTGTAGCTGCATTCTGTCTGCCAGCAAATTCAAATTCAAATCTACACTGATCCACACAACGCGTCGGATCACATCCCCGATCACAAGTAAAAGGAGAAAAGTATGCTTGGTTTTTTACATGCCCGAATTCAAAAGAACATCAGTCCGGCAGTCCATGCATTTCTACCCTACCGGACCAGCCATCCCAGCAAGATGCTTCCCGATCAAGGAGGTGTCATCGCCGCCGCGTAGGCAGCCTCCGCATCCGCGTCCACCTCCACCTCTGCCGCGTCCTCATCTTGCGCCGCCGCCAACTGATCTTTCTTGCGCTCCAGCATCTGATAGCAGACGGATTGCACGATAATTCTAGCGTTGGCATCCAAAGAGTCGATATTCAAGGTCAACATCTTGACGTCCTCCGCTTTGGCGACGATCTTCACCATCTTTTTCTCGAGCGCGGCCTTCTTCTCCTCGAGCGCCGCCTTCCTCTCCTCGATCATGGTCCTCCTCTCTTCGGGCTTGATCTTCTTCTCTGTCGCATCCATCAACTGTTTGAACCTCTCCGCCTTCCGCTCCTCCTTGATGTCCGAGCGCCTCACGCATGCCTCTTCCTTCTTCGCCAAGATCTCCTCGAACCTCTCTGTCAGCTTAGCCGCTGCACCTTCTCACTTCACCCTCTCCTCCTCCCACTTCTTGCCCCGCAGATTTCTTCTAACCTTCTTCGGCAGTTCTTGGGCGGGGTCGGTAGGGTCACTGGTTTCTTCGTCGTTGGCTTGGGTGGTGGTCTTGGCAATGAAAAGGTTCCACTTCGGTTGCCCATTCAACTTCAACCAACAACGCATGACAGTGAAGGACTTCTTCTCCAACTTCTTGTACACCACACAAGCACGAGTAGGCTACAAAAGTGAAACAATGCATATCCGTCTACTGAGCAACAAAACAATACATGTCCGGCTAGTGTTCAACAAAACTAGAGCATATCCGGCTACCGATCAACAAAACTAGAGCATATCCGGCTAGTGATCAGCAAAACTAAAGCATATCTGGCTAGTGATCAACTTACTTGCTTGGTGATTTGTGCACTGCTAGGCCACGGCCTCGCCGGCCGCCCCATCCGCCCTGTCCGCCACGACCATCGCCACCACCAGGCCCACCGAAGGCCAGACGCTTCCTCATCTTCTCCTCCTTTGCGGCCTTCGTTTTGACGCGGCGATTTTGCCGCGTCTCCGAGCTGATCTTCCGGGCGAGCGTGATGCTCGGATCCTCCGGCACCTCCGCCGCCTCCATCTCTGACAGGTTCTCCGACGGTTCCATGAGTCGGCAGTGGAGGGAAGGAGAGGGTGGGAGAAAAGAGCGGGAATTGGGCGGAGAGAGACGGGGAGTGGAAGAAGAGAGTGGGGGATTTTGGCGCGGAAACAGTGTGGGATGCTACAAAAGCGTGGGCTCGGCCTTCCTTTTGGGTGGGCCAGGGAGGCGGAGAGTGACGTTTCACGTGTCTGGACTCCCGCAAACCTCCCCCACATTTGTCTCCGGTTTGTGGGAGAAATCGCGTCTGGATCGCTCCGTGGACCGATACAGGTCGGCGTTGGATGGCTTCCGCGGTTCGGACGGTTGCGGGAGGTTTACCGGTCGGCGTTGGAGGGCATCTCCAACGACGACCCGCAAATTTCCTCCCGCATCTGTCCGCGGACAGGGGACCAGTCCGCGGACACTGGTATCGGAGGCCGCCATCCAACTGTAGCCGCATACATTTCAAACTGCATTGGAACTAACCGGATGAAATTCATGCAAACACGGCCGGATTTCATATAAACATGACGGATTTCATGCAAACACGACGGATTTCATTACATTTAGAACAAAAAAACCGGCTCGGCCCTAACCTATCCTACGGCGGCGGCGCCCGGCGTTGAAGCCCATGTCGTCCTCCATCCGCCGTCTCCATGAGCACCGGCAATAAGACCCGTGAAGTGAAGATGCGGTCTCCGGCGAGGAAGAGTAGAACATGGGAGACGAACCGGCACACATGGGACACAAGGCCCTGCTACCTCCTGTGCCCTACTCATCCTCGGAGGAGTCCGCAACATATCCGTCGCCGGTGGACGTGAGGTCCACGATGGAAATGGTGGCGCCCGCGCTATCGTCGTCCCACCGGGCCGCCTGATAGTTCGTCGGCGGTGTGTAGGATGCGTAGGTGGGGTTGTTCTCCTCCTCGATCGCCTGCAGCTGCACCTCCATGGCGGCCGATTCCTGGCGAGCAGCGGCTTGAGCGCTGATAACCCACAAGTATAGGGGATCAATTGTAGCCTTTCTCGATAAGTAAGAGTGTCGAACCCAACGAAAAGCTAAAGGTAGAATTTATATTCCCTTCAAGTTCTATTGACCACCGATACAACTCTACGCGCACTTAATGTTCGCTTTACCTAGAACAAGTATGAAACTAGAAGTACTTTGTAGGTGTAAAGGGATAGGTTTGCAAGATAATAAAGAACACATAAATAAAAGCTAGAGGATGTTTAGATAAAGAAACAATTAAGTTAGTTTTAGTAGAGAGCTTTTTGCCATAAGAAAGTTATTTGTCCCTAGGCAATCGATAACTAGACCGGTAATCATTATTGCAATTTCATATGAGAGAGAGAGAGCTAACATACTTTCTCTACTTGGATCATATGCACTTATGATTGGAACTCTAGCAAGCATCCGCAATTACTATAGATCATTAAGGTAAAACCCAACCATAGCATTAAGTATCAAGTCCTCTTTACTCCCATACGCAACAACCCCCTTACTCGGGTATGTATTTCTGTCACTCACGCCACCCACCATAAGAGAATCATGAACGTATTGCAACACCCTACAGCGGGAATCCCTCGCACTTGCGTGACACGGAGAGCACCATAGGACAGCACCAATAATAAAACATACAACTCAAACCAATCACGATCATCAATCAACCCATAGGACAAAACGGATCTACTCAAACATCATAGGATAGCCACATATCATTGGATAATAATATATAGCGTTGAGCACCATGTTTAAGTAGAGATTACAGCAGGGAGAAGAGGTGTTACACCGCTGCATAGAGGGGGAGAGAGTTGGTGTTGACGGTAGCGAGGTTGTTGGTGTAGATCGCCGTCATGATCCTTGCCCCGGCGGCACTCCGGCGCCACCGGGAGAGAGGGGGAGAGAGCCCCCCTTCTTCTTCTTCTACTTCTTCCTTGGCCTCCCCCCTAGATGGGAGGAAGGTTGCCCCTCTGGTCCTTGGCCTCCATGGCGGCGGAGGGCGCGGGAGCCCCTCCGAGATTGGATCTATCTCTTTGTTTCTCTTCTGTTTCGCGTTCTGTTTTCTGGCCTTTCACCGTTTCTTAAATTCTCGGAGATCCATAACTCCGATTGGGCTGAAATTTTAACATGGTTTTCTTCCGGATATTATCTTTCTTGCGGCGAAAGAAGGGAACCAACCGCCTTATAGGGGCCCCACAAGCCTGCTTGCCGCGCCCAGGGTAGGGGGCGCGCCCCTTGAGCTTGTGGGCCCCTCGGGCATCGTCTCACGTTGATTCCGCTTCCCAAAAATCACATATATTCCAAAATAAATCTTCGTAAATTTTTATCGCGTTTGGACTTCATTTGATAGGGATATTCTGCGAAAAAAAAACATGCAACAAACAGGAGCTGGCACTGGGCACTCGATCAATATGTTAGTCCCAAAAATAACAAAATGTTACCAAAAGTATATAAAAGTTGTAGAATATTGGCATGAAACAATAAAAAATTATAGATACGACGAAGACGTATCAGCATCCCCAAGCTTAATTCCTGCTCGTCCTCGAGTAGGTAAATGATAAAAAAGATAATTTTTGATGTGGAATGCTACCTAACATAATCTTGATCATATAATCTAATCATGGCATGAATATTAAGACACGAGTGATTCAAAGCAATAGTCTATAGTTGGACATAAAGACATTAATACTCAGGCATCCCAACAAACAATCATGTCTTTCAAAATATCAATGCTAAAGAACGTTATCCCTACAAAATCATATAGCCTTGTCATGCTCCATCTTCTTAACACAAAGTATTTATCATGCACAACCCCGATGACAAGCCGAGCAATTGATTCATACTTTTTAACGCGCTTCAGCTTTTTCAACCCCCACGCAATACATGAGAGCAAGCCACGGATATAGCACTATGGGTGGAATAGAGTATGGTGATAGAGATAATATGGAGAAGACAAAAAGGAAGAAAGTCTCACATCGATGCGGCTAATCAACGGGCTATGGAGATGCCCATCAATTTGATGTCAATGTGAGGAGTAGGGATTGCCATGCAACGGATGCACTAAGAGCTATAACTGTATGAAAGCTCAAACTAAAAACTAAGTGGGTGTGCATCCAACTTGCTTGCTCATGAAGACCTCGGGCATTTGAGGAAGCCCATCATCAAAATATACAAGCCAAGTTCTATAATGAAAAATTCCCACTAGTATATGAAAGTGACAACATAGGAGACTCTCTATATGAAAAACATGGTGCTACTCTGAAGCACAAGTTTGGTAAAGGATAGTAGCTGAAAGGATCGATATGGTTGACTAGAGGGGGGGGGGGTGAATAGGCAACTAATAATTTTTAGCTTTTCTTGACCAAATTAAACTTAGCATCAAAATAGGTTGTCTAAAAGTGCAACTAGGTGAGCAACCTATATGAAGCAACAACAACAAGCACACAAGCAAGCAAGGGATACAACACAATAAAAGCTTGCACAAGTAAAGGTAAGAGATAACCAAAAGTGGAGACGAGGATGTGTTACCAAAGTTCCTTCCCTTTGAGAGGAAGTACGTCTCCGTTGGAGCGGTGTGGAGGCACAATGCTCCCCAAGAAGCCACTAGGGCCACCGTATTCTCCTCACGCCCTCACACAATGCGAGATGCCGTGATTCCACTATTGGTGCCCTTGAAGGAGGCGACCGAACCTTTACATACAAGGTTGGGGCTATCTCCACAACTTAATTGGAGGCTCCCAACGACACCACGAAGCTTCACCACAATGGAATATGGCTTCGATGTGACCTCAACCGCCTAGGGTTCTCAAACACCCAAGAGTAACAAGATCCGCAAGGGATTAGTGGGGGGAATCAAATTTCTCTTGGTGGAAGTATAGATCGGGGCCTTCTCAACCAATCCCTAGGAAATCAACAAGTTTGATTGGCTAGGGAGAGAGATCGGGCAAAAATGGAGGTTTGAGCAACAATGGAGCTTGGGGAGGGAAGAGGTGGTCTTCTTGGGGAAGAAGACCCCCTTTATATAGTGGGGGAAAGGATCCAACCATTATCCCCTCACTCAGCCCGCGCGGCGCGGTAGTACTGCACACAGCTGCGGTACTACCGCTGCAGGTTGCGGTACTACCGCTTGCGCGGTAGTGACCAGATGAGAGCCTGTTGCACAGGGCAACGAGCGGTAGAACCGCCGGAGCGGTACTACCGTGCGCTCCTACGGTACTACCATAAGGCAGGGCTCAACTGGCGCTGGAAATGCACGGAAGTAATAAATTACTTCCGTAACTACTTCCGCTGAGGTTGGAGCTGTGCAAAAATCCGGCACGGTACTACCGCTCACAGGGAGCGGTACTACCGCGTAGGGGCGGAAATAAAAATTACATCCGCGCCTACTTCCGCATGCTTCAGCTTCAGGGCTGGAGGCAGCGGTACTACCGCTCACCAGGAGTGGTACTACCGCTGGCCTGCGGTACTACCGCTCCCTTGAGCAGTACTACCGCACACCCCTACGATACTACCGCTCCCTTGAGCAGTACTACCGCATGCCACAGAGGCTTTAGCATTTGGTAGCCTTCATATCGCAGAGACAAGGATAAACGGACGGTGCTCCATCGAAGCGAAGGAAAGGTGGTGCAAAGGAACAGATGTGTACGTGTTGATTCCACCCTAACCTTTCTGAAGCGGACCCCCTCTTAATAGTACGGCTTTCCTATGACTCAAATCCACCGAAAAGAAACGTAGAAAATAGCCATCTTCGATAGGCTCCGAGGGGCACCGAATCGTCTTGTGCCTAGACACGAGATATCTGAAATGCTCAATGCACACGATTAGTCCGCAAATGCATTGTCATCAATCACCAAAACCACTTAGGGAGAAATATGCCCTTACAATCTCCCCCTTTTTGGTGGATTGATGACAATACGGGATTTGCACATAGAGATATATAATGAGCATAAGCAAACCCAAAATCTATAAAATATAGACAGGCTCCCCCTAGATGTGTGCATTGTATAGATATGCTTTGGACTGCAAAACACACACACTAGGATCAACACTCCCCCTATATTTTATAGACAAGGCAATCCTTGCAACAAGAAAAGTGACACTAAGCAAGGAAGCAAGGTATAGCAAGTGAGCATGAAGATAAGGGCTCAAGACAAAATAAACTCACAAGCTACTAGACATACTTGACAATAAAAGGATAAGAGTGAAGGCATATGTCTCACACCATATGATATATAAGTCTCCTGGTCTCACATGCAAATAACACAAACCAAAGCAACGAAGGTTCAACGAAAGCAAGGAGACAAATACTCGCAAATCCTACACTCTCTCCCCCTTTGGCATTGAGACACCAAAAAGGCAGAGAGGACACCTAAGACACAGGTGGTAGCTCCCACTGAAGTGATCACCCAACAATCTCCTCCTCTGAAGCAGCAGGAATGGACTCCTCATCTGACTCAGCCCACTGATAGCCCTTCTTCTTCATCCAAGTAGCCTCAGGTGTGATGTTCTTCTCAGACCCACTCGAGAAGTGCTCGCCAAGCTTCCTCAGAATCCGCTTGTCGCACTGGAGACTCTCCTTCTGAGCAACGTGAGTCTGATACTGCCCCTTGGCCTGCATGCAGAACAGAGTCTTCACCTTGTCCTTGAGCTTCGAAGCCCAAGATGGTTCAGCAGAGGGAGGTGCATACTCCTCAGAACTGTCCTTCGCCTCCTCCTCCTCAATCTCATCCTCATCAACATCCATGCGAGCAGCCTCTGCCTCAGCCCGGGTAGTGGTGTTAGCCCACTTGTTCTTCTGCCGCAGCTTAATGGGCTCATGGCGAAACCAGTTGGGAGCATGAAACTCCTCACCCGGAAAGAGCTTCTCCCAAGTCTTCTGAATCAAGAGGTGCAAATAAGGTCCATAGATGGGAACCTTCCGATGGAACACAGCAGACTGAAGCTCACACCACATGATGTGTGAGACATCAAGTGGTCCAGGTTGTTGAAGACGCGCTTCCTCACAAATAAGCATCATGTCCACAAGATAGGAATGCACCTTGTCCTTGTCGCCCATGCGAGGAAAAAGAGAGTTGCGGAAGATCCGGTGCATGATGTCGAGAAACGGGTTCAGCACATAAGACTTCTTGCCATTGGGTAAAGTCTTCTCAATAAGGTAGGGTTGAAGCTTGTTCTTGGAAGCAGACTATGGGTTGGCATGCGGGCGGATACCAATGGGCACATCTAGCCCTTCATCACGAACGTGCAACAGATCCATGAACTCCTTCCACTCAGCAGTCATCCTCTTTCCATTTGTCATCCAAGTCATGCTCCGCTTCTCATCCGTGTGGAAGTGGACAGAAGCAAAAAACTGAGCCACAATCTCCGGGTCATAGTCAAGGTGGAACGTGATGATCTCCTCAATACTAAACTGCTCCACCAAGTCCAGAGGCTCACCAAAATATCCCTGGTTCTTCCTCAGATGCTCCATGTCAATCCACTGAATGGGTATGTAGATGTTCTGCTTGGCCTTGATCACATCTAGGTAGATGAGATTTTGTTGCTTGGTCCAAAACAAGTCATTTCCCCTTATTTGTTCCCGAGGCTTGATGTAGGGGTTGAGCTTCCTTCAAATCTGAAACTCAGCTAGAGGCATGTCTTCCAAGCTGACAACTGGCTCCTTGATCTTGGTGGCTCTTGACTTGAAGTTGCGTTGCGGGGCATTGGACCCCTTAGGAGCTTCGTTGTTGCGAAGACGCTTTGAGCCCGTATCACGGGTGGGATTCGAGCGCCTAGCAACGGAACCGGAGCCACCACCTATGACACACAACGCAAACACACGAGAAGAGCAAGAAGGATTATTGCAAAGACCAAGGCCAAAACGAACGAAACAAATGGAAATGAGATTGGGTGTGACAAAACAAAGCAATTTTAAGTCAAGCGGTAGTACTGTAACAGGACACGGAAGTAAAAATTTACTACTGCTCTGACCGCGGTAGTACAGCGCCGGGTCGGCGTGGTAGTACCGTGCTCAGAGCGGAAGTAAAATTTTACGTCCGCGCACCGGGCGGTAGTACCGCTCCAGGCGGAGCGGTAGTACCGCACGGGGCGGATCTCGCAAGAACGGATCTGAGAACATCCGTAAAGATGAATCGGTACTACCGTTGATCAAAACTACGTTGTTGTATCACACCAAATAGCATATCTACTGCACAAGCACTCTCCAACAATCTCCTCTTGCAAAGATTTAGCCAAAAATCACAAGACCTACTCATACATCCCCCAAAACCTAGAAGCAAAATAAAGAGGCAAAGAGAGAAGGACTAGGGGAGATACCGGGGTCCATGGCAAGAGGGCGAGGTGGGGATCGATCCCACCGGTTGAAATGAGAGGAGAGTGGCCGGAGACAGAGATCTGGCGAGGTCCTCCGGCGCCGTTCTTGGGTAGGAGAGAGAGAGAGAGACGTGAGGGAAAGGGATGAATGGATATGGGGGAGTTGGAACTCCCCCTGCCCGCGCTTAACCCCCACACAGTCTCGACAGCGTGGTAGTACTATGGATCATTGCGGTAGTACAGCCCGGGCGGTAGTACCGCACTCTGGGCGGTAGTACTGCTCTTCCAGCGGCAGTAAAAATTTACTGCCACGCTGGAAGCGGTAGTACCATGCCGTGGTCGCAGCTGTGCAAGCACAGGAGCCACCCACCTCCAGCAGTAGTACCGTGGCATGCCACGGTACTACCGCATGCCCAAGAAAGTGCAGGTTTCGGCAAAAGAGAGAAATAAAAGGCCTTTGCAATACAAACTTCAAGCAAACGGACACACAAAAGAGAACACAAAAGAAGCAACTTAACCACGAACGAGGTCCAAAAGATAAGCATGGAGAAAGAGAGGACCAAACAACGAACCAAACCTCTCATGAAGAGAGGGCGGTGGCCGGAGCCACCTATGTTTGAGTCAATTGGTATGGCACCGCGAAGAATTATCCTTGGGCCCATGACCAAAACTCGTCTTTGAAGCACAAGTACCATCAACAATGGCGAATGTGAAAGAGTTGATCAATTTATGCATAATGGGGGGAGGAAGAGTTCATTGAGAGAACAACACTCCCCCTATGTCCATGCCTACACCTAAACAAGACAACAAGATGAGTATGGTGGAATGTGCAAAGGTTCAAGCCACATTGCTCAAATCGATGATATTTAGCTCATGCCTTAACTCGTGAAATCTTGCTTCATCCAAAGGCTTCGTGAAAATATCTGCAAGGTTATCATGAGTGTTGACATAGTTAAGCTCAATCTCCCCTCGCCTAATGTGATCCCGGATGAAGTGATACTGAATCTCAATATGCTTCGTCTTGAAGTGTTGCACCGGGTTGAGAGAAATCTTGATGGCACTTTCATTGTCACACCAAAGAGGCACTTTGTCACAAATGACACCGTAATCCTTTAAAGTTTGCCTCATCCATAGAAGTTGAGCACAACAACTACCGGCGGCCACATACTCGGCTTCGGTGGAGGAGAGAGACACACAACTTTGCTTCTTAGAAGACCAACTCACCAAAGAGCAACCAAGAAATTGGCACCCTCTGGAAGTTGACTTCCTATCCACTTTGTCTCCTGCCCAATCCGAATCCAAAAAACCCACAAGATTGAAGTTTGCTCCTCTAGGGTACCATAAGCCAAAGTTTGGGGTATGAGCCAAATATCGAAAGATTCGCTTGACCGCCACATAGTGGCTTTCCTTAGGTGAGGCTTGAAACCATGCACACATTCCCACACTCAACATGATATCCGGTCTAGATGCACAAAGGTAAAGCAAGGAGCCAATCATAGAACGATATACCTTTTGATCCACCGCTTTACCATTGGGATCAATGTCAAGTTGGCATTTGGTAGGCATTGGTGTAGAAGCCAGCTTGACATCACTTAGCTTGAATCTCTTGAGCATGTATTGAGTGTACTTGGCTTGGTTGATGAAGGTTCCTTCTCTTCTTTGTTTGATTTCGAACCCGAGAAAGAACTTCAACTCTCCCATCATGGACATCTTAAACTTCGCGGTCATGAGTGCGGCAAACTCCTCATTGAAAGCTTTGTTAGGAGAACCAAAGATAATATCATCAACATATAGTTGGCATACAAACAACTCCCCTTTGACCTTCTTAGTAAAAAGAGTGGGGTCAATTTTCCCAATTTCAAACCCACGATCTTGCAACAACTCGGTAAGGTGCTCATACCACGCATGTAGGGCTTGTTTAGGGCCATAGAGCGCCTTATCGAGTTGGTACACATGATTGGGGAACTCAGGATCCTCAAACCCCGGGGGTTGTTTGACATACACCAACTCATTAAGAGGACCATTAAGAAAAGCACTCTTCACATCCATTTGTTGCAACTTGAAGTTATGATGAGAAGCATAAGCAATCAACAAATGAATAGATTCAAGGCGAGCAACGGGAGCAAAGGTTTCACCGTAGTCGATACCCTCGACTTGGGAGTAGCCTTGTGCCACCAAACGAGCCTTGTTGCGAATGATAATCCTGTGAGCATCTTGCTTGTTCTTGAATATCCATTTGGTTCCAATAACATTATGGTTCTCCTTTAGCCTTGGCACCAATCTCCACCTTGTTGTGCTCGAAGTTGTTGAGTTCTTCATGCATGGCATTAAGCCAATCCGGATCCTCGAGCGCCTCATAGACCTTTTGGGGTTCAACACAAGAGACAAACGCATGATGTTCACAATAGTTTGCTAATTGTCTACAAGTGCTTACCCCCTTTCTTAAGCTTCCAAGCACATTCTTCATGAGATGATCTTTGGTAGTGAGCTTGGACGCAATCTTGGCGGCACGACGCTCCAATTGCTCCTCAAGAGAGAGTTGAGGAGCTGTAACTTGATCATCATGAGCGTCGTCTTGATCTTGAACTTGCTCGGTAGCGAGAACTTGACCTTGGGCATCACTTTGTGGATCACCACCATCTTGAGGTTGATCTTGCCCTTGATCTTGTTCATTTGGTTGAGGGCCTTCACTTTGTTCTTCGGAAGCGTGTGGGTCTTGGGTTGGTGATGGTTCCACTTGAGTGGAACATTGTCCTTCTCCTTCGGCCACAAGGGGTTCCTCAATGGGTAGGATATGGCCAACACCCATTCTTCTTATGGCTTGGGGAGGAATTTCATCACCTACATCACAAGTACCACTTTGCTCCACTTGGGAGCCGTTATTCTCATCAAACTCCATGTTACACGTCTCCTCAATGAGTCATGTGGACTTGTTGAGGACACGATAAGCATGAGAGTTTGTAGCATGACCAACAAATATGCCCTCATGAGCTCTAGCCTCAAATTTAGACAAACAAACACCTTTCTTGAGAATGAAACACTTACAACCGAACACCCGGAAGTACTTGAGGTTGGGCTTGTTGCCGGTAAGTATCTCATATGGAGTCTTGTTCAAGCCTTTGCAGAGATAGAGCCGATTGGATGCATAACAAGCTGTGTTGATGGCTTCGGCCCAAAAGTTGTACGGAAACTTGAACTCCGCCATCATGGTCCTTGCCGCGTCCATCAATGTCCGGTTCTTCCTCTCCGCAACACCATTTTGTTGAGGGGTGTAAGGTGAGGAATATTGATGCTTGATCCCCTCATCACTGAGAAACTCATCCAAGGTGTAGTTCTTGAACTCGGTGCCGTTGTCACTTCTTATCATCAAAATCTTTGCATTGTGTTGACGTTGAGCTTCATTTGCAAAGTCGATGACGGTTTGTTGGGTCTCACTCTTCCTCTTGAAGAAATATACCCAAGTGTATCTTGAATAATCATCCACAATCACCAAGCAATGCTTTCTACCCCCAAGACTATCAAAGGATGGAGGCCCAAAGAGATCCATGTGAAGGAGCTCCAAAGGCCTCGTCAAGTAGATGATAGTCGTGAGAGGGTGAGCCTTCTCATGTATCTTTCCTTCGATACAAGCACTGCAAGCATGATCTTTGGCAAAACTAACATTTGTTAGTCCACGGACATGGTCCCCCTTGAGAAGACTTTGCAAAGATCTCATATTAACGTGGGCTAAACGGCGATGCCAAAGCCATCCCACGTCAACTTTAGCCATTAGGCATGTCGCGGTCTTAGTGGGTCGCTCCGAAAAGTTGATCACATAAAGACCGTTCTCGACATGCCCAACAAAGGCTACTTTAAGAGTCTTGCTCCACAAGAGGGCCATGGAATCAATATCAAAGAAAGTGGCAAAGCCCATGAGTGCAAGTTAACGAACGGAAAGCAAGTTGTATGCAAGGGACTCAACAAGCATGACTTTCTCGATCGTGAGATCATGAGAAATGACAACCTTGCCAAGACCCAATACCTTAGAAGATGAGGCATCACCCCATTCGACATTGGTGGGCATAGATGAAACCTTGTGCACATCCACCACCAAGTTCTTGCTTCCGGTCATATGATTTGAGGCTCCACTATCGAGCAACCATGATGCCCCACCGGAAGCAAACACCTACAAAAAATCAATGCTTGGTTTTAGGTACCCATTTTGTAATGGGTCCTTTAATGTTAGCAACAAGGGTCTTAGGAACCCAAATAGACCATTCAATGTACTCATAAGAAGAACCAATAAATTTGGCATAGACATGCCCATCACTAGCACGGCATAACACATAAGAAGGGTTAAAGTCGCCGGCTTTGTTGGAAGGAGTGGCATTGCCCTTCTTGACTCCGCCACCCTTCGCACTGTTCTTCTTTTCCTTAGGAGTACCCTCTCCCTCCTTCACAAACGATTGCTTGAGAGGAGGAGGTTGTTTGGTCTTGTCATTCTTCTTCATATTCTTGGACTTGGGTGCAAACCCAATCCCCTCCTTGCCCACAACTTCCTTTTGATTGCTCAAAAGGTCGTTGAGGTTCTTCTCACCTTGTATGCAAGACACAAGGCCTTTCTCAAGTTGATCCTTCAACTTGGAATTCTCCTCCACAAGATGCACATGCTCACAACACGGGTTAGTAGCATTTGCATTATCACTTAAAACCATATGAGGAAATGTGGCTTTCTCCTTGGTTAGCTTCACTTGGAGTTGATCATGAGACTCTTTGAGGCTAGCATGAGCACTCTTCAAGACCTTGTGAGCCTTGTCAAGTAGATCAAACTCCTCCTTGAGTCTAGCATGGTCAACCCCAAGTTTGGCCTTCTCGAAATTGAGCACACGAGAGAGAACAAGAGCATGATCAAGATCTTTCTTTAATTTAGCATGATCATCATTGTGTGACTCCTCAAGAGCCAAACGATGACCACGCTCTTCCTCAAGCGCACTAGAGAGATCCGAAATCTCATCGGCATAGTCACGACTATGCCCTTCCATCTTAGAGATGGTCTCTTCATGAGCCTCGATCATGTCATTGGCTTCACCAAGTTGTTCCAAGAGAGCAACGAAGTGCTTCTTGGTTTTACCTTTGAGCTTACTCATGAAACACTCAAATTCATTCTCCTCCTCCCTCGCCCCCTCACTTTCATCAATGCAATCCATCAAGGAAGGATTAGTAGTGATGGTAGTCTTGATGTTAGGGGTTACCTTGTTGGTGGCTTTAGCCATGAGGCACTTGGCGGTGATGTTCTCGTTGGGTGAATCGAAGAGGGACACCCGTGGAGTTGTTGCAATGGCAACAGAGGCCATGGCAACCGTCTCACCATCTTCATCATCATCATCATCCTCATTGTACTCTTCTTGTGCCACCAACCCCTTGGGAGGAGTCTTCTTGGTGAAGTTGTTCTTGTTGGGGAAAGACTTGACCTTGTCTTTTCGGATAAGTCTGCCACCATTGTCTTCCCTCTTCTCGTAAGGGCAATCCACAACAAAGTGACTCACATTGCCACAATTATAGCACGTCCTCACACGTTGCTTGCCCTTGGCGCCACTTGAGTTGTTCTTGTTGAAGTTGGGCCTTGTGTTCTTCTTGTTGCCCCAAAATTGCCGTGAAGCAAGAGCCATGTGCTCATGATAGGCATATTTGGTGACTTCGGGGCAACACTTCTCTTCTTCCTCTTCATCCTCTTCTTCCACACTAGCCTTGGCCTTCAAGGCAAGGTTGGACTTCTTTGATCGTTGAGAACGCAACACCGCATTGTCGGCGGTCTTGTCCAAGATCCTCATTGCAACAAATTCATCCAACACCTCGCTTGAGGACAAGGCGTGAAAGTTCGGCCTTTGACGGATGACGGAGGACATGGACTTATGGTAAAGCATCATGGCCTTGAGAAACTTGCGCTTGATCCAATTGTCATCCGTATCCTTGCTCCCATGATCTCGGAGTGAGACCGCGAGAGTAGTTAATCTTCGGTAAAGCTCTCGAGGTTCTTCATCTTCAATCATTGCAAACTCATCGGCTTCATCTTGCACCACTTCAAAGTTTGAGCGTTGAATGCTTGCGCTTCCCTTGTACAAGGAAACAACATGCTCCCATGCTTCCTTGGCCACGGTGAAAGGTCAGAGGTGCGCAATATCTTTGGGAGGAATGGCTTCTTGGAGAATGAAGAGAGCGGACTCGTTGAATTGATGATCCACGGCTTCTCTAGGAGTGAAGTTGCTTGGGTCGTGCGGGTAGAAACCTTGCTCAATAATTCTCCAAAGATTAGTAGAACTATGATTTAAATAACGTTTAAAGCGATACACCCAAGAGGCAAAATCCTCATTTTTCACAAGCTGAGGAGGAGGACCAACATGATTCATATGCGTGGAGGGAACCAGTCCTCCATAGGTAAGGGGTGGTTCAACATGGGCAAAGATGCCACTCCCACTCTTACCACTAGGCAAAGGAACTTGGTCACTACTAGCTTCCCCCTTATTGGAGTTAGCATCTGTCACCTTGTTAGCGGGATCAACCACTTCCAATGGTGCGGTGGATAATTTAAGCCCATCAAGAAACTCCTTAAACATGCCTTTAACCTCGGTCGTCATGGAGGTTTTCAATGTGTCCAAAGCCGCATTGAACTCCTCACGAGAGACCGAGGATCCCCCATCGTACGTAGACAAGGACGGATTCACACCGGAGTGCTCCTCCCCCTTGTCTACGGTGTCACCCATACTCTTCGGACGGTAAAGTCCTTAATAAAGAGACGAGGCTCTGATACCAATTGAAAGGATCGATATGGTTGACTAGAGGGGGGGGGGTGAATAGGCAACTAACAATTTTTAGCTTTTCTTGACCAAATTAAACTTAGCATCAAAATAGGTTGTCTAAAAGTGCAACTAGGTGAGCAACCTATATGAAGCAACAACAACAAGCACACAAGCAAGCAAGGGATACAACACAATAAAAGCTTGCACAAGTAAAGGTAAGAGATAACCAAAAGTGGAGCCGGTGGAGACGAGGATGTGTTACCGAAGTTCCTTCCCTTTGAGAGGAAGTACGTCTCCGTTGGAGAGGTGTGGAGGCACAATGCTCCCCAAGAAGCCACTAGGGCCACCGTATTCTCCTCACGCCCTCACACAATGCGAGATGCCGTGATTCCACTATTGGTGCCCTTGAAGGCGGCGACCGAACCTTTACATACAAGGTTGGGGCTACCTCCACAACTTAATTGGAGGCTCCCAACGACACCACGAAGCTTCACCATAATGGAATATGGCTCCGAGGTGACCTCAACCGTCTAGGGTGCTCAAACACCCAAGAGTAACAAGATCCGCAAGGGATTAGTGGGGGGAATCAAATTTCTCTTGGTGGAAGTGTAGATCGGGGCCTTCTCAACCAATCCCTAGGAAATCAACAAGTTTGATTGGCTAGGGAGAGAGATCGGGCGAAAATGGAGGTTTGAGCAACAATGGAGCTCGGGGAGGGAAGAGGTGGTCTTCTTGGGGAAGAAGACCCCCTTTATATAGTGGGGGAAAGGATCCAACCATTATCCCCTCACTCAGCCCGCGTGGCGCGGTAGTACTGCACACAGCCGCGGTACTACCGCTGCAGGTTGCGGTACTACCGCTTGCGTGGTAGTGACCAGATGAGAGCCTGTTGCACAGGGCAACGAGCGGTAATACCGTGCGCCCCTACGGTACTATCGTAAGGCAGGGCTCAACTGGCGCTGGAAATGCACGGAAGTAATAAATTACTTCCGTAACTACTTCTGCTGAGGTTGGAGCTGTGCAAAAATCTGGCACGGTACTACCACTCACAGGGAGCGGTACTACCGCGTAGGGGCGGAAGTAAAAAATTACATCCGCGCCTACTTCCGCATGCTTCAGCTTCAGGGCTGGAGGCAGTGGTACTACCGCTCACCGGAAGTGGTACTACCACTGGCCTGCGGTACTACCGCTCCCTTGAGCAGTACTACCGCACGCCACAGAGGCTTTAGCATTTGGCAGCCTTCATATCACAGAGACAAGGATAAACGGACAGTGCTCCATCGAAGCGAAGGAAAGGTGGTGCAAAGGAACAGATGTGTACGTGTTGATTCCACCCTAACCTTTCCGAAGCGGACCCCCTCTTAATAGTACGACTTTCCTACGACTCAAAACCACCGAAAAGAAACATAGAGAACAGCCGTCTTCGATAGGCTCTGAGGGGCACCGAATCGTCTTGTGCCTAGACATGAGATATCTGAAATGCTCAATGCACATGATTAATCCGCAAATGCATTGTCATCAATCACCAAAACCACTTAGGGAGAAATATGCCCTTACAGTAGCAATGCCCCTTCTCTTTTTTTTCTCTCATTTCATTTTTTTTTCTCTTTTTTCTTTTTTCCCCTTTTTCCTGTTGGGCTCTTTTTGGCCTCTTTTTTACTTTTTTTTCGTCTGGAGTCTCTTCCCGACTTGTGGGGGAATCATAGTCTCCATCATCCTTTCCTCACTAGGACAATGCTCTAATAATGATGATCATCACACTTTTATTTACTTACAACTCGATATTACAACTCGATAAAACTAATACATGATGAATCTATATGTATGCCACTGGCAGTGTACCAGGATGTGCAATGATCTAGCATAGCAAAGATATAAAAAAACGGACAGGCCATGAAAATAGCATGCTAGCTATCTTACGATCATGCAAAGCAATACGACAATGAATGCTCAAGTCATGTATATGATGATGATGGAAGTTGCATGGCAATATATCTCAGAATGGCTATGGAAATGCCATAATAGGTAGGTATGGTGGCTGTTTTGAGGAAGATATAATGAGGCTTATGTGTGATAGAGTGTATCATATCACGGGGTTTGGATGCACCGGCGAAGTTTGCACCAACTCTCGAGGTGAGAAAGGGTAATGCATGGTACCGAAGAGGCTAGCAAATTGCGGAAAGGTGAGAGTGCGTATAATCCATGGACTCACATTAGTCATAAAGAACTCACATACTTATTGTGAAAGTTTATTAGCCCTCGAAGCAAAGTACTACTACGCATGCCCCTAGGGGGATAGATTGGTAGGAAAAGACCATCGCTCGTCCCCGACCGCCACTCATAAGGAAGACAATCAATAATAAATCATGCTCCAATATCATTGCATAACGAGAGATCATACATGCATGCTTCGGGAATCACAAACCTTAACATCAATATTCTTACTAAACCACAATCATTCACTAGTACCTCCCACATATTACCATCTCAATATCGCAAAACCATTGCAAGGAATCAAACATATCATATTCAGTGATCTACAAGTTTTATGTAGGATTTTATGACTAACCATGTGAATGACCAATTCCCGTTAACTCTCTAAATAAATATAAGTGAAGCATGAGAGTTTAATTCTTTCTACAAAATATATGCCCACACTCTAACAAATATAAGTGAAGAAAAAGATCATTCTACAAATGACGGTTTTCCTATGTAGAGAAACAGGCAATCCAAACTTCAAAAGATATAAGTGAAGCACATGAAGCATTCTATAAAGCCATACTCAAAAGATATAAGTGAAGTGCAATGAGCATTCTATAAATAAACCAAGGACTATCTCATACCAGCATGGTGTATAAAATAAAAGGAAAAAGACACTCCAAGAATTTGCGCATATCATGTGACGAATAAAAATATAGCTCCAAGTAAAATTACCAATGGTCGTTAGAAGAAAGAGGGGATGCCTTCCGGGGCATCCCCAAGCTTAGTTGCTTGGGAGTCCTTGAATATTACCTTGGGGTGCCTCGGGCATCCCCAAGCTTAGTCTCTTGCCACTCCATATTCCATCATCCATCGTGATCTCACCCAAAACTTGAAAGCTTCAATCACACGAAAACTTAACAAAACCCTTGTGAGATCCGTTAGTATAATAAAGCAAATCACTACTTTAAGTACTGTTGCAAACCAATTCATATTTTATTTTTGCATTATAACTACTGTACTCTAACTTCACCATGGCTTATATCACTGATACAATCCATAGATTCATCAAAACACGCAAAACAATGCATCAAAAACAGAATCTGTCGAAAACAGAACAGTCTGTAGCAATCTGAACATTTACCATACTTCTGTAACTCCACAAATTCTGAAAAATTAGGAAAAAATAAAAAAAATCATAGCAATATTTTGTAAAAATTTCAGAAACTTTTGACATTCCAGTAAAAAATGTAAATTCACGCACCACAGCCAAAGTTTCTGTTTTTTCACTGCACATACCAAACAAACAATCTAATCATCCTAAAGGCAAATCTTGGCATATTATTTTTATAATACAATGGATTTGTACAAGGGGATAATTATTTTTGTTGAAAAGTTTTTGTAATTCAAGATTTGCAAAGTTTCCATGGGCATGAACAAAGTTCAAGGAGCTCCCCCACTTCAACGGTGCTCGTCTTTCTTACTTTAATTTTTGTTTTTGAAAAGTTTTACGTTCCCCTCTATAGTTTTTAAACTTTTTAAAGCACCAATAAAATGACTCTCTAAAACTTCCGGGTTGTCGCCCTAGCAGCGCTTTCTTTAAATCCATTAAGCTAGGCATATAGTGCTCAAGTAATTGATCCACCCGGATCCCAAGGTATATCAAAGCCAATTTTAATTAACAATGATTTGTAATTTAGTATTTAGCACAAAGCAACATATATCATGCAACAACAAAGTCTAACTCTCTTCCTATGCATCGACATGTCATAAAAGAACAATTCATGCACACATAGTAAAGGCCGATACATAGCATAAATAGTTTCTTACAATTTCATCGTATTGGAAACATAGAGAGGTGGAGATGTAGTTCCTCTCTCATAATAATTGCAAGTAGGAGCAGCAAGAACATGCATATTATATCTATCAAAATCATCATGTGTAGTAGTAAAACGCAACCCATCAATATAATCCTTAATAAGCGCAAACTTCTCCGATATAGTGTAGTTGGGAGAATTCAAAAAGATAATAGGACTATCATGTGTGGGTGCAATAGCAACAATTTCATTCTTAACATAAGGAATGATAGCAAGTTCATCTCCATAAGCATAATTCATATTGGCATCATGGCCACAAGCATAGCAAGCATCAATTTCATCAAAAAGGGATATTTCAAATGAATCCAAGGGATCATAGCAATCATCATAGCATTCATCCTCCGGTAAGCACGAAGGGAAATTAAACAATGTATGAGTTGAAGAGTTACTCTCATCGGAAGGTGGGCACGGGTAGCTAATCCACTCTTCCTCCCTTTGTTCTTCGCTCTCCTCCTTATCTTTTTCATCCAGTGAGCTCACAGTGTCATCAATTTCTTCTTCCATAGATTCCTGCAAAATATTAGTCTCTTCTTGGACAACGGAGACTTTCTCAATAAACGCATCAATATAGACATTATATTCATAATTATCATAGCAATATTTAAGTATAGCATAATTTTCAGGTCTGTGAACAGCATCATCATAATTTTCTCACCTTTTAAACAAAGATTCAATTTCATAAGCACCCTTAAAAGCAAAAAATTCTTCTATTTGTTCCACATCATAGTAATCATATATACCATTAGCATAAGAAGCCAAGGTTTCATTATCACTAAATTTACATGAAAAGGGAAGGTGTGGAGCCTTTATCCTAGAGCAACAAGTATAATCATATCTCAAGCATAAATTCCAAGCATACCAATGCAACATTTCAATTTGATCCCATAAGAGTTTCCCTTTTTGAGTCAAGCGATAATCCCTAAAGTATTCACGTTGATCCAACGTGCCTCCCATTATCAAGTTGAATGGGGTTTTCTCAGTATTACCAAAGTAGTGTTTAATATTTTTCACATAACGAGCATCGAGGGTTTTAGGAGGTTCCCCATCTCCATGAGTAGCAAGTATACCTAATTTTTTTGGTATTTCATGTTCCATATCCATAACTAAAGATAGAGAACAACTTATAATAGAAAATAAAATCTACTTAGTGATAACGCAAACAAGCACACACGAGAATATTCACCCTACGCTATTGCTCCCCGGCAACGGCGCCAGAAAAAGGTCTTGATAACCCACAAGTATAGGGGATCAATTGTAGCCTTTCTCCATAAGTAAGAGTGGCGAACCCAACGAGGAGCTAAAGGTAGAATTTATATTCCCTTCAAGTTCTATCAACCACCGATACAACTCTAAGCACACTTAATGTTCGCTTTACCTAGAACAAGTATGAAACTAGAAGTATTTTGTAGGTGTAAAGGGATAGGTTTGCAAGATAATAAAGAACAAATAAATAAAATCTAGGGGCTGTTTAGATAAAGAAACAATTAAGTTAGTTTTAGTAGAGAGCTTTTTGTCACAAGAAAGTTATTTGTCCCTAGGCAATCGATAACTAGACCGGTAATCATTATTGCAATTTCATATGAGGGAGAGGCATGAGCTAACATACTTTATCTACTTAGATCATATGCACTTATGATTGGAACTCTAGCAAGCATCCGCAACTACTAAAGATCATTAAGGTAAAACCCAACCATAGCATTAAGTATCAAGTCCTCTTTACTCCCATAAGCAACAACCCCCTTACTCGGGTATGTGTTTGTCACTCACGCACCCACCATAAGTGAATCATGAATGTATTGCAACACCCTATAGCGGGAATCCCTCACGCTGGTGCGACACGAAGAGCACCATAGGACAACACCAATAATAAAACATACAACTCAAACCAATCACGATCATCAATCAACCCATAGGACAAAACAGATCTACTCAAACATCATAGGGTAGCCACATATCATTGGATAATAATATATAGCGTTGAGCACCATGTTTAAGTAGAGATTACAGTAGGGAGAAGAGGTGTTACACTGCTGCATAGAGGAGGAGAGAGTTGGTGTTGATGATAGCGAGGTTGTTGGTGTAGATCGCCGTCATGATCCTTGCCCCGGCGGCACTCCGGCGCCACCGGGAGAGAGGGGGAGAGAGCCCCCCTTCTTCTTCTTCTACTTCTTCCTTGGCCTCCCCCTAGATGGGAGGAAGGTTGCCCCTCTGGTCCTTGGCCTCCATGGCGGTGGAGGGGCGGGAGCCCCTCCGAGATTGGATCTATCTCTTTGTTTCTCTTCTGTTTCGCGTTCTGTTTTCTGGCCTTTCACCGTTTCTTAAATTCTCGGAGATCCATAACTCCGATTGGGCTGAAATTTTAACATGGTTTTATTCCGGATATTATCTTTCTTGTGGCGAAAGAAGGGCACCAACCGCCTTACAGGGGCCCCACAAGCCTGCTTGCCGCGCCCAGGGTAGGGGGCGCGCCCCTTGAGCTTGTGGGCAGTGCCAGAGTGGGTTTCTCTGCCAGCGAGCCTGCTTAATGGCGGCATATGGATGGACAGGGTATTGAATAGGCGTGGTAGATATCCGTCTCGTCCCGTCTAGTCACATGTCTCCGGCATTGAAAAGGCGCGAACATTGGAGACGCGTCGCGGGCGGCACCCTCAGTGATGCGGAGCATCCTACGGTCATTCCCATGGACCTACCTTTGCTTATCCAAGCACCAAATGGAACGATGACACGAGCACGTGCAAGATCCATCGAGACCAATGTGACATCTCTCCTTAGTGACATTCCATATGACCCATGTGAGACACGGCTACTACCTCAATCCGGAATGCTATGTGTACTTAGGTACTAGGAGGACTCTCTCGGATTGGCCACATCCAATGGACCAGTTGCGAGGACACGAAGTACAAGGACCAAATGGAAGAGCGGCTAGAAAGCTACAGCCACCAGACGACATGCATCTACCGAACGTTCGATGCCTGGAACACCAGCCAACCCAAGGACCCAGTGAGCAAATGCTACAACGGTCGGACGACCGACGAGGACCAGACGTCCGACACGCTCCAGCGACCAGTCATCCGACCATCTCCGGAAATCTGGCACGTCCATCATAGATTGAAAATGCCAGAAGTCCGAAGTCCTCCGATGACCGACGCACCAGACGTCCGACCGCCTCCGGATATTCGGCGCCACCTTCACAGATCCAAAATGTCGAAAGTCCAAGCTTTACCGGACATCCGGACCCCCGCGAGCCACCGGACGACCGGTAACGGTCGGACGTCCAACGACTGTTTGCACAAAGTATCTCGAGCCGAGGCCCATGTAACCCTTCGCCCTCCTAGACTATATATACTCCTCCTTCCCCAACGTTTTAGGGTTAGCATTGTGATAGCTCATTTTGAGATAGAGCTTTGCTCATCCATGTACCCCTACTCCTCGGAGTCCAAGGCCTCCTAGGAGAAGATCCCCCCACGTGGATTCAAGACCCTGTCTAGGAAAGATCCTCTAGGGATTCAAGACCCCATTTCCTCACGGATTGTGATGAACTAGCTACCATGTACCCCCCTGTTAACTTTGGATCTTGTGTTTCGTCTTTCTATATGTGGATCTAGCACATGTGTAACTGGATCAAGTCTATTTGAGTGTTTCCTCTCGTTTTCGCTCTTGTGTGTTCATCGTGTTCTTTGGGAAATCCCCTCCAAATCATGAAAGATCGGCCCCTAGGGTTCCATCCTACAACATATGGTATCATGAGCCACATTGGTCATGAATTTGGAGTCCCTACCCCCATTTTTCTAGCCTAATTTTGTGTGCGTTTTCCCAATTTCGAAAATTCCCACAAAAAATAGCCATACCAATTTTTTTTGTGATTTGTTGGTTTGATGAAGTTTTGTTGGATTTGATCCAGGGATTTCATGTGTTTCGGGTGGATCTAGCTTTTCCCCATCCTTCCCATCATTTCCATCCACAAAATTCACACAATTTTGACCTCAATTTTTCTTTTGTCCATGAAATCCATCAGTTCATCCCGCAGCACGAAATCGCCCAGGCACCGGACATCTGGCAGTTACAGGACGTCCGACAACCACCGGTCGTCCGACCAATACCGAACGTCCGAAGTTTCCTGATGAAATTGAATTTTTTTCGCCCGAAATTTTTCAGCCACAGCCCACACTTCCGCATTGCAACCTCCATATTCCATCATCGCTTTCCGCAACCACCATCATCTTCCGCTACCACCTCTGACAATTTTGTCACGTTTTCTTTGAGAATTTGAATTGCGGTTTCTGTTTCCTAACGTGTTTCGGCTACTTAGGGACGGTTTGTCAACGTACTCACCGACGCTCATCTTCGCCACAGATTCGTCATCGACAACAACCATTTCACCATTTTGACACCACCAACTGTAAGTAAGGGCGGTAACCTCGATGACACCTTCGTACTTTCTCCCTTGCCGTTGCATTGTTAACCCCAAAGCCCATTTTGCGTCACCTTCCTATCGAGACTAGCCATTTGAGTATTGGCGGGCCATGTTACTTGTGCACTTTAGTGATCATCGATCCGCAACATCCATTGCGTGCATATCATCGTATCATCTATAGTGTCATATATTGTTCCCGCACACTCAATTGCTATCTTGGTTCGAGCATTTTGCATAAGTGGCCAAAGAAAGATATCAAAAGAGCAAGAAAGAAAAGCTTTTAAGCAAAAGAAAGATAAGCAAAGAGCTTGTAAGCAAGATCCATAGCATCATACCATATTGCATACAAATTTGCCATACTCGATCATCTTGGATCATCTTGAGTAACTCACCGGGAATCATACATATAGCATACTTGGGATAGAAGTCATTGCATTTTTGCTTTGTAGGCTGTGCACAAGTCTCGTATCTACCTATTGAGCAATCGTGCTAACGTCTCTCTAGTGTTGTGCAACAAGAGCATTTTCCGTGGATTCCACATTTTGAGCTCGTTCCTTGGTTGCACGACCCCATTTATCTATCCGTGCGTGTGTTTTCATGTGACACATTTAGCTATTGGTCTACTTGTTGCACTTGCGAATTTGTGAATATTTTTCAACATTATTGAATCTTGCTAGCAATTGCATAAATTTTGTGCCACCATCCTCACCAAGCTACTCCAAAAGCTTTACTTGTGTAGGTGTGAGAATAGACAAGATCCGGTACCAATTGTGATATTTCCATAATACATTATCGAGTGATCATTGACCCATCTTCAACATCGGATAAGGTACATTTGGTCTAGTTCTTCCTTTCTTCCACTCACATATTTGCTTGAGATGGTGGATATGCCAAGTACTTCTTCGAATCCACTCTTCATCGAGCAAGAAGAGGACCCGAACAACTACATGATGTCTACTACACAGCTTATTCTTGTAGACTCGTGTTGGGCCTCCAAGCGCAGAGTTTTGTAGGACAGTAGCAATTTTCCCTCGAGTGGATGACCTAAGGTTTATCAATCCGTGGGAGGCGTAGGATGAAGATGGTCTCTCTCAAACAACCCTGCAATCAAATACAAGAAATCTCTTGTGTCCCCAACACACCCAATACAATGGTAAATTGTATAGGTGCACTAGTTCGGCGAAGAGATGGTGATACAAGTGTAGTATGGATAGTAGATATAGGATTTTGTAATATGAAAATATAAAAACAGCAAGGTAGCAAGTGATAAAACGGAGCACAAACGGTATTGCAATGCTTAGAAACAAGGCCTAGGGTTCATACTTTAACTAGTGCAATCTCTCAACAACGCTAACATAATTGAATCATATAACAATCCCTCAACGTCCGACAAAGAATCACTCCAAAGTTCTTATCTAGCAGAGAACATAAGATGAAATTGTTGTAGGGTACGAAACCACCTCAAAGTTATCTTTTCCGATCGATCTATTGAGCCATCCCTATAAGTGTCACAAACATCCCTAGAGTTCGTACTAAAATAACACCATATGATACGCATGAACCAACTCTAATGTCACCTAGATACTCCAATGTCACCACAAGTATCCGTGAGTCAATTATACGATATGCATCAAACAATTTCAGATTCATAATATTCAATCCAACACAAAGAACTTCAAAGAGTGCCCCAAGATTTCCACCGGAGAAAGTAGGACAAAAATTGTTGGGATCTACGGTAGGGTGCGTCGACTACAAATTAAAATTTCCTACACACAGAACAACCGGGAACATGCTACGGGAATGGATCACGGATCGTTATCACTAGACGCGCAGTGACATGCAGCGGAAGTGGAGTTGGGGCAGCGCGTCTCTGGAGTCGTCTCCTCCTCCTCTGATGTCCCTCGAACAGCCGGTCATCGGATCCCACGTACAGGTTTGCCGAAGTGGCGCAAGCGCACCGCCTCTAACGGTACGCGCGTGCAGGAGGAACACCATGCGGTGGACTGCTAGGTCCGATCACACAGCCGGCAGCAAGTGGAGATGGCTATTCGCAACACATGCAAAACCTAGTGACAGCGCCAGAGCGATCAACCACATGAGTGTGCCGCACCTCCACTATATATAGGCATCCGTTGCGGGCTCAACACTTGGGCCTCGCACGGATCCTAAAGCCCAAAGTCTACTCGGTCACGATCCAAGTCCAGCTCGGATCACATCCGTCCAGTGTCCTCGGATCCGACCTCGTAGGTTCCTTCCCTTAAGCATGTGACCCCTTAGGTTCTCGTTCACTTGGTCGCGAATCAGATCACATCTGGCTTGGCTAGTCGGTAGCGGACTCTAGCAAAGCGTTTCGACTCCAAGTGTCCAATGAAGCTGGTTAGGCGAACCTGTACATCACACTTTTGTTCCCTTTGCCACACGATATATGTTGTCGGGCTCAAGCCGAGTCTATCATCCTTGT
The DNA here is from genome assembly GCA_011799875.1 of Thinopyrum elongatum. NCBI lineage: Eukaryota > Viridiplantae > Streptophyta > Magnoliopsida > Poales > Poaceae > Thinopyrum > Thinopyrum elongatum. The sequence continues at coordinate 363,895,479 of CM022302.1, forward strand.
GCTAGCCCGACCTCTTTCTCATTCTAGTGATGACGACCAACAAACCAGATTATCTCATAATCCTTGTCGCATGGCCATGCTTATCTTGGTCGGATCACATGAGGGGCCCAGAGTATATCTCTCCTGATCAGAGGGGCAAATCCCATCTTGCTCGACCATGTCTCGCAGCATGGGTCTGGACAAGCCCGAAACCTACCTTTGTAACTACCCAGTCAAGGAGTAGCGTTTGGTCAGCCCAAAGCAGGTCTGTCACCATCCCGAGTACATGCGCCAGCTCAGGTCTTAGGACATAGAACATATGTTGTACTAGCGACTCACAGATGACCTATCGCTGCATCTCATAGTTGGGTCTGTCCGACTCGGACCTTATCTCAACTCGGATCTGACTATGTCGAATCCGACCAGATCCTTTCGAGTCCATATTATTCGGTTAGCATCCAATGCTCCATGGCTAGTGAGACCGAGCCATCTACCGTGTCATATGCTAGTCTAGTCAGCTGCGTGTTCACACAGCCCTTTCGACTAGGGACCTTTTAGGACAGTCATCATACAATGCATAGTCCCACAAACAAGTCACGTACTTGCTGATACACATCATTGATAATGTCCAAGGGCTATCTTTATTCATAAACACATAGGAAATATCATCATACATGATTGCCTCTAGGGCATATCTCCAACAAAAACATGCATCAACCCCTATGCATAGATTACCCCAATGTCACCTCGGGAATCCACGAGTTGAGTGCCAAAACATACATCAAGTGAATCAATATATTACCCCATTGTCACCACGGGCATTCATATGCAAGACATACATCAAGTGTTCTCAAATCCATAAAAGTATTCAATCCGATAATAGTGAAACCTCAAAGGTAAAAACTCAATTCAGCACAACAAGATAGAGAGGGAGAAACACCATGTGATCCAAGTATATTAAAAAATCTCATGGTACATCAAGATCGTGCCAAATCAAGAACACGAGAGAGAGAGAGAGAGATCAAACACATAGCTATTAGTACATACCCTCAACCTCAAGGGTGAACTACTCCCTCCTCATCATGGTGGCCGCCAGGATGTTGAAGATGGCCTCCGATGATGATTTCCCCCTCCGACAGGGTGCCGGAATAGGGCTCCAGATGGTATTTCGAAGGTACAGAGGCTTGCGGCGGAGGAGTCAAAGTTCTAGGGTTATTTCTGCGGGCTTCTCCATTTATAGGAATTTTTGGCGTGGTTCTCACGTCAATATGGGCTATGAGGGGCCCACGAGGCACCAGGGTGCGGCCACCCCCTGGGCGCGCCCTGGTGGCTTGTGGCCCACTCGTTGCTCTTCTGGTCCTCCCACGAAGCTTCTAGTGTCTCTTTTGTTCCAAAAAAATCATCAAAATTTTTGCTGCATTTGGAGAACTTTTATTTCTGCACAAAAAACAACACCACGGTAGTTCTGCTGAAAACATCGTCAGTCCGGGTTAGTTCCATTCAAATCATACCAAAACCATATAAAATTGTTGTAAACATGGCATGAATATTTCATAAATTATAGATATGTTGGAGACGTATCACTACGTCACCAAGAATCACCTATTATGTGCGCAAAGAGCTTTACATCAAGCAAATGAAGCATTAAGCGACCGCAACCTACTCGCTACCGACTTGCGACAATCCGAGTTATGTACAAGAGACTACTTCGACAACAAGCTTTCCACCCAAATGGAAGAGCTTGATGCTCGGATGTCTACTCAAATGGGAGAGTTTCGTGCTTTGATGGTCAACCATTCTTCTACGACATCGTCATCATTAAGACAGTGCCACTCAAGCCGGCATTCTTCGGAATCTTCTTTGAATGCAAGTCTTGTCCGAGCTCGTCCGCATTGTGGCCAAGACCATGAAGATCATCAAGCTCCACAAAACCCATTTCATGGCAATGGTTTACAAGACCGCCTTCGGGAACGTGAACGCCACCGACGCCAAGACATGATCCCATGGAACAAGAGCAAGCTCCTATACGTCAAGATCACTAAGAAAACCAAGACGGCGATGCCCTACAACAAGAAAGATAAAGCCATGAGGAACAAGCCCTTGAAGCCCAACATGCTCTACGTGAAGCAACCAAAAATGTGCAAGAGCGCAACCGCCAAGTACGTCTACAAGAAGAGGCCCTCCGACGAGAGTGACAAGAAGAAGCTGCATGCCTTGAGGAGCGCCAAGAGATAAGGAACCGTGCAAGAATTCCACCACCTCAACGTCAAGATCATCAAGAGGAGCACGAGGAGCAAATGGTTGAAGATCCTCCTCCACAACAAGAGTGTCATCGCCATCGCCATCAACACAATGAAGAGCAACGCTACGACAAGCTGAAGTTCAACATGCCTAAGTTCTCCGGAAGCAACGATCCCGAAGACTACCTTTCATGGGCATTGAAAGTCGACAAGATCTTTCGCTTACACAACTATGAAGAAGAAAAGAAAATCGCCATGGCATCTCTTGAGTTCCAAGACTATGTCCTCATTTGGTGGAAGCAAGTCATTGAGCGGTGAGAAGCAAAGAGTGAACCACCCATCACAACATGGAACCAAATGAAGGATGTCATGCAAGCGCGCTTTGTACCCATGTACTATAGCCGCGACCTCTTCAAGAAGTTGCAAATCCTCAAGCAAGGCACCAAGTCTGTTGAAGAGTATTACAAAGAGATGGAGATCGCCATGATTCGAGAAAATGTCACAGAAGATGAGGAGCAAACCATGGCACGATTCTTGAATGGACTTAACCATCCTATCAAGAAGATTGCAGATTTCCAACCGTATTCGAACCTCCTCGAGCTAGTGCACCAAGCTACCAAGGCGGAGCGACAAGTGCAAGAAGATTACAAGTAATCCAAGTACACTTCCAAGACCTATGGTTCATACAATCAAGCTTCAACGACTACGATACCTCCTACCTCGATGAAAGCTTCACCAAGCAACGGTGACAAGTCAAGTTACAAGAAAACTTCGACATCCTCAAGTCGTCCTCCTACTACAAGCAACTTGAAGCCAAGAGCTTTCATCTACTCCAACGGATGAGACCGTCAAGACGAGTTCCATCAAATGCTTCACATGTCAAGGCTGAGGCCACAAGACATCTGAGTGCCCCACTCGGCACACCATGATCGCCAACGACGACGACACCTATGACTCCATGAGTGAGGAAGAACTGGAAGCACTTGAGCATGTGGCCATGCACCGGCGAGTGAATGAAGCGGAAGACGTTCAAGTCTTTTGTGACAATGATTTGAGCCCCGCTCTTGTTGTCTCCAAGGTCTTGACACTTCAACACCAACAAGACGAAGACCAACATTGCCACATCTTCCACACCAAAGCAGGCATCAATGGATGTTCCATGAAGGTCATCATCGACGGAGGAAGTTGCCACAATTTGGCAAGTGAGGAGCTATGTTACAAGCTACAATTGGTCAAGATGAAGCATCCTCATCCCTACAAGGTCCAATGGCTTAGCGACTCCGGCACCATTCAAGTGGAGCAGATCGTTCAAGTCTCCTTCAAGATTGGCGCATATGAAGACACCTTAGAGTGTGATGTGGTTCCCATGTCCGTCTGCCACCTCCTACTTGGACGACCTTGGCAATTCGACCGTGGTGTTATCCACAATGACCGAACCAATCAATATAGCTTCAAGATGAAGGGCAAGGAGTACGTGCTATGACCTATGTCGCCAAGTCAAGTGATCACCGACAAGCAAGCATCCACCCATCATGGAGAGAATAGTGAGAGAGTGAGCCACCAAAAAGAGAGTGAGCGCCACAAGCCCAAAATGAGTGCCTCCACAATGAGCGACAAGAAAAACTTAGTGCTTTTCACTACCAAAAGAGACATGAGAGAAGTGTGTGAGAACCAATTTAGTGTCGTACACTATTTCCTAGTATGCAAGGATGAAGCGGCAAGGACTAACACCTCTCACCATCTACCTTTAGTGTTGTCTCGTTTATTGTAGGAATTCAAGGACGTATTACCCGATGAGCTACCTCCAAGTCTACCTCCACTACGAGGCATCAACACTGCATCAACCTCATCCCTGGTGCACCTTTACCGAACAAGGCACCGTACCGCGTCAACCCCGAAGAAACCAAGGAAATACAAAGGCAAGTACAGTACCTCATTGACAATGGGCATGTACGTGAGAGCCTAAGCCCTTGTGTCGTTCCGGTTATTCTTGTGCCTAAGAAAGATGGTAGTTTTCGCATGTGTTCCGATTGCCGTCCCATAAATGCTATCACTGTTCGCTATAGGCATCCCATTCCACTCCTTGACGATATGTTAGATGAGCTTAGTGGAGCCACAATTTTCTCTAAAATTGATCTTAAAAGTGGCTATTACCAAATCCACATTCAACAAGGAGATGAATGGAAAACCGCTTTCAAAACCAAGTTTGGCTTGTATGAGTGGTTAGTTATGCCTATGGGATTATCCGAAGCACCCGGCACTTTTATGTGTGTGATGCACTATGTTCTTCGCAAATACATTGGCATATGTGTTGTGGTCTACTTTGACGATATACTTGTGTTTAGCGAATCTCTAGAAAATCATGTCACCCATCTTAGGGACATTTTGCAAACCCTTAGAAACGAGCGAATTTATGCTAATATGGAGAAATGCACAATTGGTGTAGACAAACTTGTTTTCTTGGGTTTTGTTGTGTCTTCTAAGGGTGTTCATGTAGATGAAGCTAAAATCGATGCTATTAAAACTTGGCCACAACCAACTAACTTGCAACAAGTGCGTAGCTTCCTTGGCTTAGCCGGTTTCTATCATTGCTTTGTGAAGGATTTTAGCACCATTGCATCACCATTCCACGCATTGAGTAAGAAGAATGCATCATTTGTTTGGGTACCATCCCAAAGATACCGCATTCAATGAACTTAAGAATTTGCTTACACATGCTCCTTTGCTTGCATTGCCTAATTTTGATAAAACTTTTGAAGTGCATTATGACGCTATGGTAATGGCATAGGAGGTGTGTCGATGCAAGAGAAGCGCCCAATCGCTTACTTTAGTGAGAAAATTTCTGGAGCGCAACTTAACTACCCCATCTATGACAAAGAGTTATATGCTTTAGTGCGAGTCTTGCATGTTTGGGAGCATGATACGTCTCCAACATATCTATAATTTTTTCTTGTTCCATGCTGTTATATTATCATTCTTGGATGTTTTATATTCATTTTATAGCAACTTTATATCATTTTTGGGACTAACCTATTGACATAATGCCCAGTGCCAGTTGCTATTTTTTGCTTGTTTTTTACTTCGCAGAATATCAGTACCAAACGAAGTCCAAATGCCACAAAACTTTTTGGAGATTTTTTTTGGACCAGAAGACACCTTGTGGGCCAAGAAAGCACCAGAGGGGAGGCCCGTGGGGAGCACAACCCACCAGGGCGCGCCAAAGGCCCGTGGCGCGCCTAGGGGGGTTGTGGGCCCCATGGAGGTCTCCTGCACCGCCTCTTCGCCCTATAAATTCCCAAATATTCCAGAAACCCTAGGGGAGTCGACGAAACATAATTCCAGCCGCCGCAAGCTCCAGAACCATGAGATCCAATCTAACACCATCACGGAGGGGTTCATCATCCTCATTGGTGCCTCTTCGATGATGCGTGAGTAGTCCACCATAGACCTAAGGGTTCGTAGGTAGTAGCTAGATGGCTTCCTCTCTCTCTTTTGATTCTCAATACAATGGTATATTGGAGATCTATTTGATGTAACTCTTTTTGCGGTGTGTTTGTTGGGATCCGATGAACTTTGAGTTTATGATCAGATCTATATCCATGAATATTATTTGAGTTTTCTTTGATCTCTTATATGCATGATTATTTATAACCTCGTATTTCTTCTTTGAATCTTTGGTTTAGTTAGGCCAACTAGATCGATTTTTCTTGCCATGGGAAGAGGTGCTTTGTGATGGGTTCGATCTTGCAGTGGCAGAAGGGGCAGCAAGACACGCATGTATCATTGCTATTAAGGATAACAAGATGGGGGCTATTACTACATGAATAGATCTCGTCTACATCATGTCATCATTCTTATTGCATTACCCTGTTTCTCCATGAACTTAATACACTAGATGCATGCTGGATAGCGGTCGATGTGTGGAGTAATAGTAGTAGATGCAGAATCGTTTCGGTCTACTAATCTTGGACGTGATGCCTATATATTGATCATTGGCTTGGATATCATCATAATTATTCGATCTTCTATCAATTGCCCAACAGTACTTTGTTTACCCACCGTGTGCTATTTCTCGAGAGAACCCACTAGTGAAATCTACGGCCCCCGGGTCTATTCTTTATCATATTTGCTTTGAGATCTATTTTTATTCACTTTTATTTTCAGATCTATTATTCCAAAAACCCAAAAATACCTTGATGCCCTTTTTTATTACTTATTTTATTTCGCATTTTATCGAGAGCTATTTATCCAATCTACCGCAAATTTATCTATAGTTTTACCGTGGAGGGATTGACAACCCCTCTTACGCGTCGGGTTGCAAGTATTTGTTCTTCGTGTGCAGGTACTATTTACATAGTGTTGCTTGGTTCTCCTACTGGATTGATACCTTGCCTTCACAACTGAGGGAAATACCTACCGTAGCTGTACTGCATCCTCCCTTCCTCTTTGGGGAAATACCGATGCAGTTTCAAGCGACATCAGAGCATTATCTCCGTCCTCATGAATTTGTTCTTCATACGGATCATGAAACGCTTAAGTACCTTAAGGGTCAAACGAAATTGAATAAGCGACATGCCAAATGGAGTGAGTTCATTGAGTCATTTCCTTATGTCATCAAGTACATCAAAGGTAAGGAAAATGTTGTGGCGGATGCGTTATCCCGCAAATGCATGTTTGTAACTCAACTTGAATTGAATATCATTGGATTTGAGCATATCAAAGACTTGTATGCGCATGATCCTACTTTTGCTATTCCTTATGCCAAATGCTTGACGCATACATCTTGGGAACGATGTTATATCAAGGATGATTATCTAATGATAGCTAACAAACTTTGTATACCCGAGTCTTCTCTTCGTTTGTTACTTTTGCAAGAGGCTCATGGAGGAGGACTTATGGGACACTTTCGACGCGACAAGACATTCACTACGCTCTCCAAGAACTACTTTTGGCCCAAGATGTTTCGCGATGTCTCTCACTACACCAACCGATGCTCGACATGTCGCAAAGATAAGTCTAAAGCTCAATCCCATGGTCTATATATGCCACTCCCTATTCCGTATCACCCATGGGAAGACATTAGTATGGATTTTGTGCTTGGTTTGCCACGTACTCAAAATGGAAAAGATTCGGTATTTGTTGTTGTGGACCGATTCTCTAAGATGGCACACTTTATTCCGTGTAACAAGATAGATGATGCTTCACATGTTGCCAATCTCTTTTGTAGGGAAATCTTGCGTCTACATGGAGTGCCCAAGACTATCGTGTCGGACCGCGATGTCAAGTTCCTTAGCTACTTTTGGAAGACACTTTGTGCCAAGCTCGGAATCAAGCTCTTATTCTCTTCGGCATACCATCCTCAAACTGACGGCCAAATGGAGGTCACGAACCAGACGCTATCTACTCTCCTACATGTGTTGATCAAGAAGAACATCAAGGAGTAGGAGGAGTACTTACCCATCACCGAGTACGCCTACAATCGAGCAAGACATTTGACTACTGGCAAGTCCCCCTTCGAGGTTGTCTACGGTTTCAACCCGTTGTCCCCATTGGACATTCTACCGCTACCACTACAAGAGTGCATCAACATCGACACGAGTGCACGAGCGTGCGATCTCAAGAAGGTGCATGAAGACACAAGGCACGCCATCGAGCGCCAAGTACACCGACTCACGACCAAGATCAACATCAACAAGCAACCCATGATATTCAACATTGGAGATCTTGTGTGGCTCCACCTTCGAAAGGACCGCTTCCCCAATGAGCGCAAGTCCAAGCTACTACCTCGAGCCGACAGACCCTTCAAGGTGATTGCATGCTACAACAACAATGCATACAAGATTGACATACCACGCGACAAGTACAACATGAGCGATATCTTTAACATCAAGGATCTCTCTCCCTACCATGGTGATGAGGTTTTCGATCCGAGGTCGGATGTTTCCCAAGGGGGGAGATGATGCAGAGCATCCTATGGTCATCCCCATGGACCTACCTTCGCCTATCCAAACTCCAAATGGACTGATGACACAAGCACGTGCAAGAGCCATCGAGACTGAGGTGACATCTCTCCTTAGTGACATTCCGTATGACCCACGTGAGACATGGCTACTACCTCAATACAGGTACCAGGAGGACTCTCTCGGATCGGCCACATCCAATGGACCAGTTGGTGAGGACACCAAGTACAAGGACCAAATGGGACAGCGGCGAGAAAGCTACAGCCACCGGATGACCGGCATCTACCGGACGTCCAACGCCTGGAACACCAACCAGCCCAAGGACCCAGCCAGTGAATGCTACAACGGCTGGACGACCGACGAGTACCAGACGTCCGACACACTCCAGCGACCGGTCGTCCGACCATCTCCGGAAATCTGGCACGTCCATCACAGAAAGAAAACGCCAGAAGTCCGAAGTCCTCCGGACGACCGATGCACCGGACGTCCGATCACCTCCGGATATCCGGCGCCACCTTCACAGAGCCAAAATGTCAGAAGTCCGAGCCTTACCAGACGTCCTGACCCACGCGAGCTACCGGACGACCGGTAATGGTCGGGCGTCCGACGACTGTCTGCGCGCAGTGTCTCGGGCCGAGGCCCATGTAACCCTTCGCCCTCCTAGACTATATATACTCCTCCTTCCCCAATGTTTTAGGGTTAGCATTGTGATAGCTCATTTGATATAGAGCTTTTCTCATCCATGTACCCCTACTCCTCGGAGTCCAAGGCCTTCTAGGAGAAGATCCCCCACGTGGATTGATACGTCTCCAACGTATCTATAATTTTTTTATTGTTCTATGCTATTATATTATCTATTTTGGATGTTTTATATGCATTAATATGCAATTTTATAATATTTTTGGGACTAACTTATTAACCTAGAGCCTAGTGCCAGTTTCTGTTTTTTCCTTGTTTTTGAGTTTTACAGAAAAGGAATATCAAACTGAGTCCAAACGGAATAAAACTTTCGCGATGATTTTTCTTGGACCAGAAGACACCCACGTAACTTGGAGAGAAGGCCAGAAGATCCCCGAGGAGGCCACAAGCCTCAGCGGTGTGCCCTGAGGGCTTGTGGGCCCCTCGGGAGTCCCCTAACCCTAAAACCAGCACTATAAATTACCAAATATTCCCAAACCACCAGAAGCGTCCACAAAAATACTTTTCCGCCGCCGTAACCTTATGTTCCCATGAGATCCCATCTTGGGTCCTTTTCCGGCACCCTGTCGGAGGGGCATTCGATCAAGGAGGGCTTCTACATCAACCCTATTGCCCTTCTAATGAAGCGTGAGTAGTTTACCACAAACCTACAGGTCCATAGCTAGTAGCTAGATGGCTTCTTCTCTCTCTTTGATCTTCAGTACAATGTTCTCCTTGATGTTCTTGGAGATCTATCTGATGTAATATTCTTTTGCGGTGTGTTTGTCGAGATCCGATGAATTGTGGATTTGATCAGATTATCTATGAAAATTATTTGTGTCTTTTCTGAATTCTTATATGCATGATTTGATATCTTTGTATTTCTCTTCGAATTATCGGTTTGGTTTGGCCAACTAGATTGGTTCTTCTTGCAATGGGAGAGGTGCTTAGTTTTGGGTTCAATGTTGCAGTGTCCTCACCCAGTGACAAAGTAGGGGTAGCGAGGCACGTATTGTATTGTTGCCATCAAGGATAAAAAGATGGGGTTTTCATCATATTGCTTGAGTTTATCCCTCTACATCATGTCATCTTACTTAAGGCGTTACTCTGTTCTTATGAACTTAATACTCTAGATGCATGCTGGATAGCGGTCGGTGTGTGGAGTAATAGTAGTAGATGCAGGCAGGAGTCGGTCTACTTGACACGGACGTGATGCCTATATTCATAATCATTGCCTTGGATATCGTCATAACTTTGCGCTTTTCTATCAATTGCTCGACAGTAATTTGTTCACCCACTGTATGTTTTCTTTCAAGAGAGAAGCCTCTAGTGAAACCTATGGCCCCCGGGTCTATTTTCCATCATATATTTTCAGATATATAAACCAAAAAACCCAAAAATACCTTGCTGCAATTTATTTACTTTTATTTTGTTTTACGTTTTAGTAATCTTTTATATCTATCTCTATCAGATCTCATCCTTGCAAGTGACCGTGAAGGGATTGACAACCCCTTTATCGCGTTGGGTGCAAGTGTTTGATTGTTTGTGCAGGTGCATAGATTGGAGACTTGCGTGTACCTCCTACTGGATTGATACCTTGGTTCTCAAACTGAGGAAAATACTTTTTTTTAGAGTACGCCAATAGCGTACCATATCTTTATAGAAGGGAGAAAACAATTTACAAGATTCGTGCGATTGATGCGAACATCAATCGCCCGAGTACCAACTCACACCTACAAGAAAATCAAACATGACCTCTCACAAAACGATCTAAACCACCAACACCCACACCTGCACTATGCCACTCGTATATGTCGTCTAGGATGGCTCGAGCTAGTTCTCTATAACCTTTAACTTGCTCCGGCCGGTTGAATACCTTGGCGTTCCTTTGCTTCCACAACATCCAAGCTGCGCCAATAATGACAGAATCAAAACCTCGCTTATGTTTCCCTTGGAAACCTCTACGGGCCCTGAGCCACCACTCGACGAATGTGTCCGTGCTGTTAGGAGGGAGGACATTGATTTGTGGTGTTTCAAAGCACGTGTGCCACACCTGTCTTGCATAAACACATTGTACCAAGATGTGCTCAACTGTATCCTCTTCCTGCAAATAGGTGTAGCACGGCGAGGGATTGTCCTGTAACCCATGTTGTGCCCGTCTGTCAGATGTCCATAGTCGGTGTTGTACTGCGAGCCAAGCAAAGATCTTGCATTTCAACAGCGCCCAACTACGCCAAATCACAGCAGCGGTAGGCGACCCAATCGCTCCCTGGTTTAGTCGTGTGTATGTGGATCTCGCTGTATACTTACCCGATGGATCATGTGGCCAAGCGAAGGTATCATCCGATTGCGCATCTCTTTGTACTGTGGCGATGGCGTGTCTCAAGTGGACTATTTGTAACAGTGCCCCAAAAGAGGTATGTTGTTGGACGTCGAGCGCCCATCTCTCGCCCGTCAATGCCTGGGCCACCGTACGGGAGTTCCTAGTCCTCGTATCCACTCCGGCCGCCAACGTAGGTGCAATGCCACTGACAGAGAAACCATGAATCCATCTATCTCTCCAGAAAAGGACCTTGTCTCCTTTGCCCACCGTAATCTGCACCAAATTGTTAAAGACTTGTCTAGCATCTTCATCCACCATTAGCTCCAGTCCATGCCACGGCCTTTGTGGATCCGTGCGCCGAAGCCATTCCCAACGTACCCTGAGTGCCAGAGCTTGCAGACTCAGATTTTTCACCCCTAGTCCTCCGAAGCAAGTCGGCTTACAGATCGAGCTCCAAGCCACTAAGCATTGCCCTCCATTAACTCGATCTTTCCCTGCCCAAAAAAACACGCGCATCCAGCCATCAATGTCCTCCAATACCCATCCTGGGGCCTTCATCACAAGTAATTGGTGCACCGGTCTCGCGGCAAGCACTGCCTTCACAAGCACAAGCCGGCTCAATCTCCGCAGTAGTCCTCTCTGCCAAGTCGGAAGACAGTGTCAAACTTGATCTAGGAGGGGCTGCCATTGCGCCTTGGTGAGTTGCTTAATGGCCAACTGCAACCCGAGGTATCTACACGGGAATTCGCCAATGGAGCATTGTAGTAGGTTCTCGACTCTAACTTTGTCATCCTGGTTCTCGGATATCAGAATCGCCGAGGATTTTCTGTAGTTTACCCTCAAACCCAATGCTTCCCCAAATAACTGCAACGCAACTCTGACGAATAGTAGGTCCTGGGGTGTGGGTTTGACGAACAGTGCCACATCGTTCGCGTATATAGATAGGCGCTGAGTCGCCGAAATTCCAGTGTATGAGCTCAATACTCCATCTATCATGGCTTTGGAAACAATAGCCATGAGGGCCTCCATGGCAATGACGAAAAGTAGGGGGGAAACAGGATCCCCTTGATGCAATCCTTTTGCATGCCAAATTCTCCTACCCGGAACTCCATTGACCAACACTCTTGTGCTCGAAGTTTGCTGCAGAACGGCGAACCACCTGAGGCATCTACCACCAAATCCTTTGGCACGGAGTACTTCAAACAAGAAAGACCAGGACAGGGAGTCGAAAGAGCGGGAGATGTCCAGCTTTAGGAAAACGCCTCTGTTCTTCCTGGAGTGGATTTTCCTGGCCACTTGCTTCACCAATAGGTAGTTATCTTGTAGGTTCCTACCGCGGATGAAAGCCGACTGGTTTACAGCCACTTGGTCCTTCATGCACGGGCGGATTCGGTTAGCCGATAGCTTGGCGGACAGCTTGGAGAAGCTGTGAGGCAAGCTGATCGGTCGGTAGTCACCCACCTCCAGGGCATCCGGCTTCTTCGGTATCAATACGATCAGCGCATGATTTAACCTCGCGAATCCCCGATCATCGCCTACGCAGAGTTTGAGTAGCGCCGCCATGATGTCATCCTTGATTATTGGCCAAGCTCTTTGGTAGAATTCCGCAGTGAATCCGTCCGGGCCAGGAGCCCGATCAGAAGGCATATCCTTAATGACAGACTAGACCTCCTCTTCCGTGAAAAGCGTGTCCAAACTACTCAGATCTAGCTCATTCATGCCCAGTGTTTGGAGGTTCAGTGTGTGTGCTCTAGCCTGCGCCGTGCCAAGCATGTTTTGGAATGCCTCCGTGAATATCTCTTCTTTGCGGCTCTGCTTTGTAGCTATCTCATCTCCCCATCTGACCTGGGGTATGAAATTCTTTGCTTTCCTCCCATTCGCAACCAACTAAAAGAACTTAGTATTGGCGTCTCCCTCATGAAGCCATCTGTGCCTCGATCTTTGCCACTCGATCGTGCGTTCCAGCGACGCAAGCCCCAGGAGGGTTAGTTTCAGAGTTCTCTTGAGCCACATCTCCAACTCAGATAGCCCTCTAGATTCCATCGCTTGATCCAGGTGGAGAATTACTAGCGTGGCTATCGCCATTTGCAGTTTTATGTTCCCTACTTTCTTCTGACCCCACGCTTGAAGTGCCGCCGCTGCATTCCTGAAGAGCGCGTGAAGTCTTTTAAAAGGATCCATGATGGACTGATCGCATACCCAGGCATCCCTAACCGCCTGCTCGAAACCCTCAAGCTTGGCCCAAAAACTCTAGAAGCGAAACCTTTTCCTTGGCCAATAGGTTTCATTAGTCGATAAGTGCAGTGGGGCGTGATCGGAGACGCCTGTCGAGAGTGCCTGCAATAGGTAATCTGGCCGCGCCAGTTCCCAATCCACGGATACGAGGATCCTATCAATTTTTTTCATCGTCGGAGCATCTCTCTCATTAGACCATGTGAATTGATGCCCATGCATATAAAGCTCCTTCAGTTCATTATTGTCGACAAAGCTCCTAAATTTGTTCATCATGGTTCGACTAAGATTAATGTTGTTATTCTCAGAAGCTCGAAGGATCATGATAAAGTCGCCCAGGACCATCCACGGGCCCGGGCACGCCGCTCTCCTAGTCGTCAGCTCCTCAAGGAATTGAGTCTTAAGATCATCTCCCTGTGGTCCGTAGACCACGGTAATCCACCAGTCGTCCCCTGACTTTGGATGCACCAAGCCAGAGAGGGAGTTAGTATCGTGCGTGATGTGGTCGACATGCATCACGGTGGTGTCCCAAGCTAGAATGATCCCTCCTCTCGTATTAGCCGCCGGCAAGTAAGCAAAGCCGTCTAAGGACGGCCCACAGCATTGCATTATGAGAAAATTGTCCACTACATCGAGCTTAGTTTCTTGCAAACACACTAAGTTAGGCCGCACCGAGACTAGAAAACCTTTCACCGCTTGCCTCTTCGCTGGATTGTTCAAGCCTCGAACATTCCAGCACGTCACCGATGGGTTCAAATCCATGGATCGGATTCACACCCCCACCCTCCTCGGAGCACAATCAACGTGCACCGATCTCTGTAGTCACTCCCGTGCTTGCGCCACTGAGTTGTCCAGGCAAAGCCTTGCCGAACAGGGCTGTGATCACGCAGACGTGCTGCTCGCGTAGCGGTGAATCAAAGAGCGACTTGAGCTCCTGTACAACCGTGTCCTCGACCTCAAGGTCTTCTGGTACGATCCCCAATGTGCGCAGGAGCACATTCTCCGCTGGTGTGGCTCTTGGCAAGGTCTGCGTAGCCGATTTCTTTGCTGCCCGAGTAGTTCTCTTGGGAGTGTATGGCTCGGCCTCTACCCGCAAGGTGGATGCCTGTACTTCCTTGAGGAGCGGTGGTGCAAGTTTCTTCACAATGCAAGAGCAGAATGCCTTTAGCTTTGCGTACGCCTCCGCCTCCTTAGATGTCAACCCACTTGCTGGGGTCTTGGCCACAACGATCTCCATGCATGTCGCCATAGGGCGCTCTTCCGCTGGCCTTGCTAAATCATCTGTAGTGATAGACTTCTCTTTGCCTGCCTGTGCTTCACTTGGCTCGGCTACGTCAACAGTAGCGCAAGCTATATCTGCATGATTCCCATCAGGATGGGGCCCGTCCTGTGTGTGGCCATCCTTTGCCTGCATGCTCTCCATCACAAGAACCTGGCCAGATGTCACAACTGCGTGCACCTCCACAGCCTGATCTTGCCTCGTTTCCGCTGCGCCCTGCATGCAACGATTGGCGCGCCCTCCTCCAAGTTTGTCAGCTCACCCCACGGCTCGGCATGCGATTTGTCTGCGTCTGTCATGTGCCCAATCATCGCTCTGTCTTGGGATCCCAACTCCCCCTCCTCAGTGGCGGCCGACCCGAGGATTGGCCTTACCAGTTCCATTGCGCCAGGAATCTCCGGAACTGTCACCTGCGGCCCCACCAGCAACGCCCCGGGCTGGACGGCCGTAGCGCACGTGGCCTCCACTTCTACCCGCTGAGCTGTCGCCACTCGCGCATGTAGCCTAGACGGGGGAATATCCGCCGAATCCGGAGCCAACGTTCTGCCCGCGGGCACCCGCTCCGAGGCCAGCGCCACTTGTGTGGCCACCGATCCGCCACTCCCATTTGAAATCGCCAACGCCCTGCTATTCGAAACCTCTCGATTGGGCTGACCAGTCAAACGCTTAAAAGTAGACAGGCGCCGCGCCAGCCTGCTCAGGATAGGGATAGGCGGGGCCCCCTGCGCAGCAACAGGTGGGGAATCCATGGGAGGGAGACGCCAATCAGGGCCCGCTGGCCTGGACCAGGCCCCTCCCCCGCCCCTGGCGATGATGTTGCCATGACCGCCACCGTGAACGTCTCGAACTCCGAACTGCCACACCAACCTACGCGGCCTAGGCCCACCGCCCGCGAGGTCTCCACCGCCCACAGCTTGCCCTTCGGTGGAGTTCGAAGGGGACAGGTTGATCTTCAGGCCGTGGAATCGGCAATCGTAGGCGGTGCACTCTGTATTTGGTTTCAAGGTGTGGCTGGAAATCGAGGGCATCCCCCCTCATGTTGAGGGAAATACTTATCTCTACTTTGCTGCATCACCCTTTCCTCTTCAAGGGAAAAACCAACGCAAGCTCAAGAAATAGCAGGAAGAATTTCTGGCGCCGTTACCGGGGAGGTTCTACATCAAGCCTACCAAGTACCCACCATAAACTCTCATCTCTTGCATTACATTATTTGCCATTTGCCTCTCGTTTTCCTCTCCCCCACTTCTAAAACGATTTCAGAAAAACACAAAAAGATTTGCCTTTTTATTCGCCCTTCTTCCGTTCATCTTCTAGTTTGCTTTTTGGTTGCTCGTGTGCTAGATCGCTTGTTTTGCTTTCATGGCTAGTCCTTCTACCATTGTTAGTACCCCTGAAAGTGAGGTTCTCAATTTTAAACAAAGGGAGGGAGAAAACTTAAAAGATGCTTGGTATAGAATTTGCAATGCTCAAAATAGATCTACTCGTAAGCAATCTACTACCGTTCTCCTCCGTAATTTTTATGTGGGTGTTACTACTTGGTATAGATATGTGCTAGATACCATTACCGGAGGTAATTTCTTGGGGAGCCATACTTTGGATGCTTATAATGCTATGATAGATTTGGTAGGCTCACCACCACTCATGGTTAATGAAACAGTTTTAACTTTGGAACATGTGATGCAAAGGCTTGATATTATTGAGAATAAAATTGCTACCGTAGAGCTCATTGAAAACTTGGATAAGAAGATTCATAATCATATTACTCAGTATGGATCTAAAGTAGGAGTCACTTTAAAGAATCTCAGGGGAAAAGAACCCATAGTTAATGAAAAGATAGATCAAGATTCTACTAGAATTGGCAAGCTAGAAGATATTATTACCAACTTGGGTTCCGCTTTTGCCTCTGTTAAAACTACTCCAAATTTTCCTCCTACTAAAGCTACCAAGTTTATTTATGTTCCTAAAAATAAGGGTGAATCTTCTAGTAAAGGAAATGAAGATCTTAAGATGATAAGTGTTCACCCTAACTTTATTAATATTATTAAGAAACCGATTGCTACAAGTGAATTTCTTGATTTCTTGCCTAGGAGTGTGATTATTAATAAAACCAAAGGAACTCCTAGGGGTTGTAAGTGTGCAATTGAGGAATTGCATACCCAAGATGACAATACCTAGATCTATGTTTGATGCCTAGCTAGGGGCATTAAACAATAGCGCTTGTTGGGAGGCAACCCAATTTTATTTTTATATTTTTTTGTTTTTGGTTCTGTTTTTCAATAAATACACATTATTACCTCTGTAGTAATTGTGTTTTGGTGTTTTAATTAGTGTTTGAGCCAAGTAAGACCTTTGGGATGGCTTACGGTGATAGTTGATTTGATCTTGATGAAAAACAGAAACTTTTGCGCTCAGTAAATTTTTTTTAAAAAATCACAAAAACATGATTTTGATCTGAATTTTTTACACAATATTTATGTGAAAATTACCCAGGTTTTCCTAAATTTTCAGAATTTTTGGAGTTACAGAAGTATACGAAGTTTACAGATTGCTACAGACTGTTCTGTTTTTGTCAGATTCTGTTTTCTATGTATTGTTTGCTTATTTTGATGAATCTATGAGTAGTATCGGGGGGGGGGGGGGGTAATGAACCCATGGAAAAGTTGGAATACAGTAGATATTACACCAATATAAATAAATAATGAGTTCACAACAGTACCAAAAGGTGGTGATTTATTTTCTTATACTAACGAATCTCATGAGTTTTCTGTTGAGTTTTGTGTTGTGAAGTTTTCAAGTTTTGGGTAGAGATTTGATGGACTATGGAATAAGGAGTGGCAAGAGCCTAAGCTTGGGGATTCCCAAGGCACCCCAAGGTAATATTCAAGGACAACCAAGCATCTAATCTTGGGGATGCCCCGGATGGCATCCCCTCTTTCGTCTTCAATCCATCGGTAAATTTACTTGAGACTATATTTTTATTCACCACATGATATGTGTTTTGCTTGGAGTGTCTTGTATGATATGAGTCTTTTCTTTTTAGTTTGCCACAATTACCCTTGCTGTACACACCTTTTGAGAGGGACACGCATGAATCGTAATTTATTAGAATACTCTATGTGCTTCACTTATATCTTTTGAGATAGGCAATTTGCTCTAGTGCTTCACTTATATCTTTTTAGAGCACAACAGTGGCTTTATTTTATAGAAATTGATGAACTCTTATGCTTCACTTATATTATTTTGAGAGTCTCTAAACAGCATGGTAATTTGCTTAGGTTATGAATTTAGTCCTAATATGATAGGCATCCAAGAGGGATATAATAAAAACTTTCATATAAAGAGCGTTGAATACTATGAGAAGTTTGATTCCTTGCATTTGTTTTGAGATATAAAGATGGTGATATTAGAGTCATGCTAGTGAGTAATTGTGGATTGGTAGAAATACTTGTGTTAAAGTTTGTGATTCCCGTAGCATGCACATATGGTGAACCGTTATGTGATGAAGTCGGAGCATGATTTATTTATTGATTGTCTTCCTTATGAGTGGCTATCGGGGACGAGCGATGGTCTTTTCCTACCAATCTATCCCCCTAGGAGCATGCGTGTAGTACTTTGTTTTGATAGCTAATAATTTTTTGCAATAAGTATGTGAGTTATTTATGACTATGTTGAGCCCATGGATTATACGCACTCTCACCCTTCCACCATTGCTAGCCTCTCTAGTACCGCGCAATTCTTGCCAGTGCATTAAAGCCACCATATACCTTCTTGAAAACAGCCACCATACCTACCTATTATGGCATTTCCATAGCCATTCCGAGATATATTGCCATGCAACTTCCACCGTTCCATTTATTATGACACGCGTCATCATTGTCATATTGCTTTGCATGATCATGTAGTTGGCATACTATTTGTGGCAAGGCTACCGTTCATATTTTATATACATGTCACTCTTGATCATTGCACATCCCGGTACACCACCGGAGGAATTCATATAGAGTTATATTTTGTTCTAGAATCGAGTTGTAATTCTTGAGTTGTAAGTAAATAAAAGTGTGATGATCATCATTATTAGAGCATTGTCCCATGTGAGGGAAGGATGATGGAAGCTATGATTCCCTCACAAGTTGGGATAAGTCTCCGGACTTACAAAAAAAATAAAAGAGGCCAAAAGAAGCCCAAACAAAAAAATGAGAGAAAAGAGAGAAGGGGCAATGCTACTATCCTTTTACCACACGTGTGCTTCAAAGTAGCACCATGATCTTCATGATAGAGAGTCTCCTATGTTGTCACTTTCATATACTAGTGGGAATTTTTTATTATAGAACTTGGCTTGTATATTCCAATGATGGGCTTCCTCAAATTGCCCTAGGTCTTCGTGAGCAAGCGAGTTGGATGCACACCCACTTAGTTTCTTTTTGAGCTTTCATACACTTATAGCTCTAGTGCATCCGTTGCATGGCAATCCCTACTCACATTGATATCTATTGATGGGCATCTCCATAGCCCGTTAATACGCCTAGTTGATGTGAGACTTTCTCCTTCTTTTTGTCTTCTCCACAACCACCATTTTTTATTCCACCTATAGTGCTATATCCATGGCTCACGCTCATGTATTGCGTGAAAGTTGAAAAAGTTTGAGAACATCGAAAGTATGAAACAATTGCTTGGCTTGTCATCGGGGTTGTGCATGATTAAATACTTTGTGTGATGAAGATGGAGCATAGCCAGACTATATGATTTTGTAGGGATAACTTTCTTTGGCCATGTTATTTTGAGAAGACATGATTGCTTTATTAGTATGTTTGAAGTATTATTGTTTTTATGTCAATATTAAACTTTTGTTTTGAATCTTATGGATCTGAATATTCATGCCACAATAAAGAAGATTACATGGATAAACATGTTAGGTAGCTTTCCACATCAAAAATTCTGTTTTTATCATTTACCTACTCGAGGACGAGTAGGAATTAAGCTTGGGGATGCTTGATACGTCTCCAACATATCTATAATTTTTTATTGTTCCATGCTATTATATTATCTATTTTGGATGTTTTATATGCATTAATATGCTATTTTATATTATTTTTGGGACTAAATTATTAACCTAGATCCGAGTGCCAGTTTATGTTTTTTCCTTGTTTTTGAGTTTTACAGAAAAGGAATATCAAACGGAGTCCAAACGGAATAAAACTTTCGCGATGATTTTTCTTGGACCAGAAGACACCCACGTAATTTGGAGAGAGGGCCAGAAGATCCCCAAGGAGGCCACAAGCCTCAGGGGCGCGCCCTGAGGGCTTGTGGGCCCCTCGGGAGTCCCCTAACCCTAAAACCAGCACTATAAATTCCCAAATATTCCCAAACCACCAGAAGCGTCCACAAAAATACTTTTCCGCCGCCGTAAACTTCTGTTCCCGTGAGATCCCATCTTGGGGCCTTTTCCGGCTCCCTGCCGGAGGGGGATTCGATCACGGAGGGCTTCTACATCAACCCTATTGCCCTTCCGATGAAGCGTGAGTAGTTTACCACAGACCTACGGGTCCATAGCTAGTAGCTAGATGGCTTCTTCTCTCTCTTTGATCTTCAATACATTGTTCTCCTCGATGTTCTTGGAGATCTATTCGATGTAATATTCTTTTGCGGTGTGTTTGTCGAGATCCGATGAATTGTGGATTTATGATCAGATTATCTATGAATATTATTTGAGTCTTTCCTGAATTATTATATGCATGATTTGATATATTTGTATTTCTGTTGAATTATCGGTTTGGTTTGGCCAACTAGATTGGTTCTTCTTGCAATGGGAGAGGTGCTTAGTTTTGGGTTCAATGTTGCGGTGTCCTCACCCAGTGACAAAGTAGGGGTAGCGAGGCACGTATTATATTGTTGCAATCAAAGATAAAAAGATGGGGCTTTCATCATATTGCTTGAGTTTATCCCTCTACATCATGTCATCTTACTTAAGGCGTTACGCTGTTCATATGAACTTAATACTCTAGATGCATGCTGGATAGCGGTCGATGTGTGGAGTAATAGTAGTAGATGCAGGCAGGAGTCGGTCTACTTGACACGGACGTGATGCCTATATTCATAATCATTGCCTTGGATATCGTCATAACTTTGCGCTTTTCTATCAATTGCTCGACAGTGATCTGTTCATCCACCGTATGTTTTCTTTCAAGAGAGAAGCCTCTAGTGAAACCTATGGCCCCCGGGTCTATTTTCCATCATATATTTTCAGATCTATAAACCAAAAAACCCAAAAATATCTTGCTGCAATTTATTTACTTTTATTTTGTTTTACGTTTTAGTAATCTTTTATATCTATCTCTATCAGATCTCATCTTTGCCTGTGACCGTGAAGGGATTGACAACCCCTTTATCGCGTGGGGTGCAAGTGTTTGGTTGTTTGTGCAGGTGCATAGATTGGAGACTTGCGTGCACCTCCTACTGGATTGACACCTTGGTTCTCAAACTGAGGGAAATACTTATCTCTACTTTGCTGCATCACCCTTTCCTCTTCAAGGGAAAAACCAACGCAAGCTCAAGAAGTAGCATGGATTCAAGACCCCGTCTAGGGACGATCCTCTACGGATTCAAGACCCCATTTCCTCGTGGATTGGGACGAACTAGCTACCGTGTACCCTCCCTTGTTGACTTTGGATCTTGTGTTTCCTCTTTGTGTATGTGGATCTAGCACATGTGTAATTTGATCGAGTCTATTTGAGTGTTTCCTCTCGTTTTCCCTCTTGTGTGTTCATCTTGTTCTTCAGGAAATCCCCTCCAAATCGTGAAGATCGGCCCCTAGGGTTCCACCCTACATCACTCAGCCTGCGCGGCGCTTCAATGATGGAGGAATGAGAGGTCGCGCCCGCCCTGGGCCATCTTCAATGTGCAATGGCGCGCTCGACAGCGGCATGAATGTGGGCAGCTGGCGCCAGGCAAGAACGCGCGCGCGGGAGGGAGGAGGTGGTTTGGGTGGGAAAGGGCAGTCAGAAGCGGGCTTGGGAGCGGTCTGGACTCCCGCAAAGCTCTACCATGTTTGTCTCTGGTTTGCGGGAGAAAATGCGTCCGGACCGCGACGCGGACCGATACAGGACCGCGTTAGATGGCTTCCGCGGTCCGGACAACATGGTCCGGACAACATGGTCCAGACATATGCGGGCAGTTTGTGGGTCGGCATTGGAGATGCCCTTAACTATACTATTTTTTTAGAAAAGGAGGATATACCCGGCCTCTGCATCTGGACGATGCATGTAGACATTTTATTAATTGTTCATAAATACCTTACAAAGTAATGCATCAGTAAGCCTGAAGCCACCGTCTTGGCAACACCTGTCGCTACTCCTGTCCCCTTGATGAAGGGGTGCCGAATGCCCGAGCCGAATACCAAGCAGACATCATACCAAAGCCTAACATCTAAAGCCGGATGCCCCTGCCAAGCCACAATGCCGGGACTGGGTCACACACCGGTCTGGCGCACTCTTAGAGGCCGCCGCCGCCGTCTTTCACCGATCCATCTCTAGAGCAGGTACTGTCGCACCGCCCTTGCCAGGCCTGTCGTCGATGCCACCACGATGCCAGACAACGCCACCATCCTGCACGTATCCATCCACACACGCCCATCGCCGAACCTCCGCAGCGCCATGCCACCGGGATCCGTTGTCAGCCCTTGCGGTAGATGTAACACCGCTGCTCCTCTTGTCGCCTCCAGCCAGCATTTCCTCCAAAACGACGCCCCCCAGGAGGGAGAACAACACCGAAGGCATCGTCATCGTCCAATCCGGTAGACCCAGATCTAGAGTCCCCCCCCCCCCGAAACATCTCGATCCAGTTGACGTGACCTGCAACAACGTTGCCTCGAGAAGGAAACGACGTCAGAGACGCCGCCATCATCCGCCAAGACCGCAGTCAGGCGCGGTTTTCACCGGAAGCCGCGTCGTCTCGATCTCGCGGCTGGCTGGAACCGCGCGACGCGGAACCATGGGGTCGTCGGTTGCCACTGCACGGCCAGGGAGCCGCCCTGGCCGCGGTGCGAAGCCTCCAGCCCGAGGTGCCCCAGCCGCCTCGAGTGGTTGCCGCCGCCTCCTCCTGCCTCAACGCCTTGGCACCGGGCACCGCCGCCACCGTGGCCAACGCCAGCGGCGGTAGGATCTTTCGCTGTGGGGTGGGGGGCTAGCGACGCTAAGATTTGATCCCCCTGGCGCCGCCCTGGGGTGGCGGCGCTGAGGGGGTTGGGAGAGATTCAATGACTTCATTAACTGTACTAGTAGGGAGCATATTTTTCACTCTCAGGGTAATTTAATCGAAATTTCATTGCTATCGGTAGATACTCAAACAATTGCCTTTTGGTCAAAATATATCAGCAATTACGGTAATACATGCAAATTCAAATAATTCTTCAATGATTATTTAAAAATTCAAAATACTAGGTGGAATTTGAACCAAATTCAAGTGAAAAATGCGGTCCTTTGGCCGAAATGAGAACTGAAAAATTCGGCGATTTTAGTTATGACTGAAATATTTTGAAATTTAAAACCAGCTAGCAAGTCACAGGCGATCTCATTGAATGAAATAAAAATAAAAGAGCAAGTCAGGGGCTCACACTGATACCCAGAAGACAAATCTTGCAGCTACATATATGGATGGATCAGTCTAGCCAAGTGGCTTCTTTTGAACCAATCGAAGCGATGCTAGCACTGTTAAGTGCTCTTAACTGATTTAGAAGCTTCACTAGCTAAGTATGGGTGAACTGGAAGCCATCTGATGGCTCAAATGAGAGGTGACAAACTTGATTCGCAGCCAACAGTGTGGAGAAAGGTAATCTGAAAAGCTAGATCTCTGCAATCATAAGCACCAAAGATCCACCCAGAGCAAATGCATGTATATTGTATTATAGGAGCAAAACATTTTACTAGGACAGTAATAATACAAGCAAAAAAGAAGCCACATAGTATTAGCATGATTCACCCCAAAATACAACGACAATATCTTTAGGTAAAGCTGCGGCAGAGCAGCTACACAATTAACAACAACACCAACGCACGAACAACGAAAGGCAAAAGGCGACAGGAACTGAAGAAGAAGAACATGCACGAACGAATTAAGCGTCTTATTTTTGGATGTACTCTGGAAGCCTCCTTCTCCTCTTCTCCACGGTGGCCCGGGCGATGCTTCAGACGTTGATGGGCAGGGGCTCGCCGTTCCACTCCTTGAGGCACTCCAGCATGGGGTCGATGAGCTTGTTCTGGCTGATGCCCAGGAAGACCTTGGTGCACTCCTCGCCGGGGGACAGCAGCTTCTCGCCGGTGAGGTACACGCAGCCGAGCTCCTCGCGGACGAAGCGGTACAGCGGGAACGACCTGCTCTCCTTGATCAGGTTGGGGATGGGCGCGGTGCCGTTCTCGAAGGCCACGCGGGCGGCCTCGATCTCCCGCGGCAGGGCCGACCGCAGCTCCTCCTCGAACTTGTTGATCTTGGAGAACACCGTGGCCTCGCTCTCGGCCTCGCCGGGGCCGGCGGTGAGCGCGTGGTCCACGAGCACGGCGCGCAGCTTCTGCATCAGTGGGTAGTTGGCGCTGCAGGCGTCGTCGGCGTAGCTGAACACGGCCTCGCGGTCGATGGCGGTGATGAGGCTCTTCTCGCTGAAGCGCGCGCTGGAGAGGTCGCCGGTGGGGTTCATGGTCAGCACCTTCTTCGACACCTGCGTCACGCAGTTCTTCACGGAGGTCTTGATGTTCTCCTCCAGGTGGCGGAGGTCGATGGCCTGGCACAGCGCCACCATGTATGTGGAGGACATGAGCTTCAGGATGTCCACAGCCTCGGCGGTCTTCCTGGCCGAGACAAGCCCCAGAGAGTTCACGTCCTGGTTGTGCTGCTCGGCGCTCTGTACATGGTTGGTCACCGGGTTGGCAAGGTACTGGAGCTCAGAGCAGTAGGAAGCCATGGCAATCTCGGTGCCCTTGAAGCCGTAGTCCAGGCTCGGGTTGCGGCTGCCCGCCAGGTTGGAGGTCAGCCCGTTGTTGTAGAACTCGTTGACGAGCTCCGAGAACTGCGCGAACATGAGCTTGCCAATGTTGGCGATGGCGAGACGGGTGTTGTCCATGGACACACCGATGGGCGTGCCCTGGAAGTTGCCGCCATGGAGTGCCTTGCCACGGTGGACGTCGATGACGGGGTTGTCGTTGACGGAGTTGACCTCGCGCTCGATGGACTTGGTGGCAGACCGGATGACCTCGATCTGGGGGCCGAGCCACTGCGGCGACGTGCGGAGCGCGTACCTGTCTTGCTTGGGCTTGAGCTGCGTGTCAATCTCGTTGACCTTCTTGGCGTGGCCCATGAAGGCGCTGCCGGCCAGAATGTGCTCCATGATGGCCGCGGCCTCGATGGAGCCGGGGTGGTGCTTGAGCTTGTGGGTGAGGTGGTCGGTGAACTCGGGCTTGCCGTTCATCACCTCGCAGAAGACGGCGGACAGGACCTCGGAGAGAACAGCGAGGACGTTGCAGTCGAACAGCACCGTGGCCGCGAGCGCAGAGCCCACGGACGTGCCGTTGACAATGGCGAGACCCTCCTTGGGGTTGAGCTTGAAGAAGCCGCCCTCGATGCCAGCGGCCTTGAATGCCTCGGCGGCGTCCACCTTCTTCCCGTCAACAGTGGTGGCCTGCGCGTTGGGGCGTCCGGTGATGAGGCCGGCGATGTAGGACAGTGGCACAAGGTCGCCGGAGGCGGTGATGGTGCCCCGGAGCGGGAGGCAGGGGCTGACGCCGGTGTTGATGAGCTTGGTGATGGCCTCGAGGATCTCGAAGCGGATGCCGGAGTAGCCCTGGAGGAGGGTGTTGATGCGCACGAGCATGGCCGCACGGGACACCTCCGCCGGCAGCGAGTGGCCATCGGCGCCGGGGCCAAAGATTCCGGCGTTCAGATGCCTGTACGGAAGACAGCGACGTGCACATGGTTCGTTAGTTGCAGGTGAAGGAAACAGATAACAGAAGGACGGAGATGTACGTGGCGGCAGAGTTAGTCGCTGGATCATGCTAAAGCTGAAAGTCAGAGCATAATGCTCAAACAACGTAGAAGTAGTAAACAATTCCTTTTTATGTTTGGATATGATGACTTGGTTCCTGCTGACTGGCAGAGGACTAGATCTGCACTGCATACAGTGAATATCTAAAGATATACTACCTTTTCCTTGCGATACAGAAAACTTCTTGATGGGTTACACAGCCTATAAACATGTTTTTTTTAGAGAGAGTAGCCTATAAGCATGTTCATCTAGGCAACTTCAGTGTCCAGTTTATACCTTTTCCTTGGCACATTTTGGCTGAGCATGCCAATTCACCCGGCCGGCACAGGCGCAGGCGCAGGCGCAGGTGTCCTACGCGTGACTCGTTTATCGGGGACGCATGTGCTTGTGCATGTTCCCGGCCGGCCTGGCGGGCCGGGAACGCGACGCGAACCAACCGACCGACGAAGCCCCGGCACGGTCCACATCCGCTTAATTAGATCTGGCTCTTGTTTAATTTCTTTCTTTCTTTCTTTCTTTTTCACTACTACTGCGTGCGTCTCTGCGTCTTGCTTTGCTTCCATCGACTTGTCACCATCGATCTATGCAGCAAGCATGGCACGCAGTTTAACGCCTCAACTTTAAATGCCTATGATCTGTCTATTTTTCGTTTCTCATCAGGACGTGCTGATGTACACACCTGCATGAGGTAACGGGTCTGACCACTACCATGAGATGGACTACGTGAGGATGTATTTACTGTGGTATTTTGTTTCCATTTTTGCCAGGCTCCTTTCCATGGCTGTACAGGCCACGGCACATGAATCCCAGGAGGCTACAGCTAGGCAAAAGCTAGCACTTTTTTGTTTGCTTTGCTTAAAACACGAAAAATTTCCTAGTTATTTGACTGACGGATGGGGCCAACGCATGGAGTGAGTAAACATGCATGATCTGGACGCTGATCGCAGAAAACAAGAGATTTGGGGGTGAATTGGTTACCTGAGGAGCTCCACCTGGAGGGCGGGCCCGTCCTTGGTGCGGCGGTGGGAGGTGCCGCCGAAGCCGGTGGTGACGCCGTAGATGTCGCCCCCGCCGGCGAGGCAGCTCAGGATCCACTCGCTGCTGGCCTTGACGCGGGGCCGCGCCTCCTCGTCGAGCTCCACGGACACGCCCGACGCGTCCTTGGCCTGGGCCACGGCCGCCACCTGGCCGACGCGGAGGCTGGCGCCCTCGATCTTCACCACGGGCTCGCGGAACTGCGCCACCATCCGCTTCACCTCGTCGAGGTGGCTGCCGGTGAGCTCGGCCGCCGCCGCGCCCCAGTTGAGCGGGTCCTTCTCGACGATGGCTCCGTTGCCTGCCATTTTCTCGGTGGGTGGTGGTGGTGGCCGGCACACTGCGCGGGGGAGGAGCAGGAGAGTCGAAGAAGAGCCGGAGGAGATGGTGGTGAGCTCTTCTTGGAGGGAAACGGGAGCGGAGTGGCCAGCTTAAATAGCGCCGGGGTGGCGAGGTAGGCGGGTTTAGGTGGGCGAGGACCGCTCCTCTCTGCAGCAGTGCTACTGCCTAGTGGGTTGGTTGGTGACTGATACGGTGGATCTGCCAAAGTTTTTGCTAATATTCTACTACTACTTTCCTAATTTAAATACCTCCCATTTTAATGCTTAATCACCCCTACTCCCAATTTATCATAAAAGTTCTTTCATTTACCTCGATGTAATGACTGAAAATCTGCCATTTATTGCCAGATAAACATTGTACTAGAAACTATGAGGTCGAGGATAAGAGAACAGCACGGTTACTAAATATATAGAAGATTAAGAGAGACAGCCTAGGATCGGGGAACAGCTATAAATACATATGCATGTTCTTTTTTTGTCTCTTATATTATTATTATCATAAAAAATAATTTTATCTTTCTTCTTCCATGCACACGTCTTGAAAAAAAAACATTTGTAAAATTTGTTCTACTGAAGAGAAAGCTAAAGGAGGGAGCGAGGAGCACGGAAAAAAAAGAGGGAAGAAACAGCCTCACCAACCATGAAAAGGAAAATCAAGTTTCTTTTTTTTTAGTGGAAAAGGAGAAAATCAAGTAGAAACTGAAGTTGTTGGCGTGGTAACTTTGGTGTGCCCCACAGCCTCTCGCCCACTGAATCACTAAAATCCGTGGGATTTCGTCTTTGTTCGGCCTATCCAGTTGGATATATGGAGGTGTTCGCACTGTCTTTCTTACTTGCGGACATATAACCTTGCCTAGTTGCCTCTGCCCCACTCATTACAACATTGTTCTTTCCATCCACTCATTAAAACTTCACTTCCTAGAAAATGCATTATTTGTGCCTTGGAAAACAGAGGCCTGGAACATCTTTCGTTAAGTTTCGGGCTTGCTTATGGGCTTGGACAAGCAAACGTGTCTATTTTTGTTCCTGGCAGGAGGAAAGGGATGGGATGATCATAGGATACTTGCATGTTTTGGAGACGGGACGGACGGTGTTATAAAAGAACAAATGTGTTTTGGCACAATGTCATGCTTTTTTGTTTTACTTTAACAGCTACATATAAAAGAACAAATGTGTTTTGGCACAATGTAATGCTTTCTGTTTTACTTTAACAGCTAAAAAGCAAAGGTATGCGTGAGGGAGCATCGATCTTCATCGGTTTCAGGCTTTTACTCCAACTTTTTTATAATTTAATTTGCTCCGGTTAACTAGTGGTACATCATCAGATTTACCAGTATAATTGCTTTTTTTAGAGAATAAAAGAGTTTTATTGCTCAATAATGCTTAAAGGGATACAAGCGGGGTCTGGAGGCCCCGAAAACCAAACATGTCAACCCTCGCTATGGGAGCATGAAAATTTCGCTAAAGCCTGCACATCCCTATTGAACTCTCTCCGCTCGTCATCGAAGATGACCAACTAGAATATATTCTTCCTGCTTTCAATCTCCTTCAAAATCCCCGCTTAGCTTGTGAGTATATTTCCAGGTTGTAGAGTTATTTTTGTCACTTCTCAGTTACTGCAGGTTTTAATCCAGCGGCATGTTTGAGATCTTAATGACAAGTTTTAATCAGGCGGTCTAACAATTTCTTAGCCCAACAAGCTGTTCAAGTCCAATAAATACATCCTTCATGGAACTTCATAGTACATAGACAACGGTATGCATACCTTTATACCCCTACTTTATATCAACTTTTCCTCACAAGAAAATAGGAGGAATTCTATCAACCTTGTTTAGTTTACCAAAAGAAGTAGCCTATGTTGGCCTAGAAAGCATGTAATTCATCATAGACGATTCAAATGTTGAAGTGACTATCTAACAATCTCAGAGTACTACTCTTGGAAGATGCGACTTCTACCATGAGAAACAGAAACATGAGATCTATGAAAAAAAGATGGCATAATAAGTGTTGTACCTGTGATCCACATTTTAAAAACCTTATCACCTTGAGATTCCATGATGGATGAATAAGGTAGGCTATAGGGCGGGTTGGAGCCATGACTACTCTCCTAGTAGTTCCGCCCTCGAGGCACATCGATTGCCCAAGAAGTATGTATATCAGAAGGGTGATAGGGAAAAGAAGGGCGACACCTTAAATAGATGTTGGGTTACCTTTGAAAAGAGTCGTCTGCCACAAGTTATTTTTGCCTTTATGTGGGCCGGATAATGTGAATGGTTCTACCCTCGAGGGTCGTGTGAAATTTTGAGAGTGATGATGTCTCTCGATTTGTCGGTACCTATTTTAGGTTAGCACTTTTTTGTCGAGCAACTAGGTGGCAGATATGTCATGCCAAATCTTGGCACCCGAGTGCATTGCGTGAATGAGGTGGTTTGCATGTCATGTTCATTTATATGTCTCATTTGTGTATTCTATCTATAATCTTTGTAGTATGATTTAGGACAAGTTTATAAATTGGTCAAGAAAATTGTCTCGAACTCAAGTAGATAAATGTTGCTTTAGATCTTCCTGATGATCAACTTTGGAAAAAGAAAGTCTTGTAACAAAAATATGCCAAGTATAAGAATGAGAAAGACAACTAATATTCTTCATAACTATTTATATAATGTCTTCTATCGTGACTTAAAAACCTTTGCTTATATAATTATGTTTTTATTGTAAACAACGCGAAATTACATCTACAAGTAGTGTGGACTTGGCTTTACAGGTATAAGATTGATGACTAGCTTTATAGTTGGTTTGGTCAGACAATGTGGTTCCAACAAGACTCAAACTTCCATAATAGGTTACCCCATTAATGTGATCTTTCAAATTTCACGTGTAAATCTTTTGCTTCTTGATACCCCGACAACTCGTTAGGCCATCCACTTAGCTGAAATTAATTTCACCCTACGATGGTTTATTCTGGATGCAGTCCATCCTCTTGATGAGGTGATTCACGAGATAAAGCGCACCTGGATTCAGATAATGATTGTGATTGGTCAGTTGATCCTTTTTTTATTGAAGTGACTTTGAAGAAGGACCTTTCCTTGGGTTAGATCTTCCACATTATGTAGTCTCGGGAGGCTAGAAATATTAACATTGAGGTGGACCCATTTTATTATAATGCCCTCCTCTTAAACTTTGTGGTTAATGACCGCTTCTTCAATTTTGTGATCAACACTCTCATCTTCAACTTTGCGGTCAATGCACTAGCAACAATTCTGTAATTGCTAGGCATTTGGGGAAATCAAGGGGGGGATGTTGCACCTAATTTGAGGGTGTGGTTGGGAGGGGACATGTTTTCAACACGTTGATAATACACTAATTTGAGCAATTCTTCGCCGAAGTAGAAGAGGGTGTCCGGATGACCGAGGCAAACTGTCCCAAGGGGACTTCGTATTTTTAGATGGCATTTCGGGATACCGAAGTGTGATGTACATAAAACTATTGTTTGTTTTAATGATCTCGGCTTTAAATTCCGTTGTTTATAATTGTGTCTCTTGTTGGACCGTGTTAATCTGAAAGTGGCCAGTCGTCGGCTTTAGCCCCTCTGTACAATGTACTGAGGGTGTTCTTTTTAGGCAAACGTGACCCTTAGCTGACGTCTCGGTTCCCGAAGGCGGTCCGTGCTAATGAGAACTAGGCAATAATACTATAGTGGCTTGATGAATTTCACTTAGTCATAGGAGCTTGACTGTGGGGGCCAATGACGAGCCCCCGGTGTGTGAAGTAGTCGGCTTAGGTAGCCGAGGTCTATGCCATTACCCACTTTGGCTAATGCTAGGAAGAAGCTCTTCGTTTGACATGAGTGATCGCTAACGACACGTCGATTAACGTGGTCTTCGGATGGCCGACCAGTTTCCGCTTACCTAGACAACCAGTTTTTGGCGTTCTCCACTGAGGCGCTCTACCAGTTGAACTAGCGGCACTATCGCCGTAGTTCTCCATTACATCCTTATCCGAAATTGTTGGGAACATAAGGGGTACACGTAGGAGCCGGGCGACCCAACTATTGACCAAAATCTAGGTTCAAAACTGATGCATATAATGCAACATCCGAGACGCCGAGTACTTCAAACTTGTACTTTGGGGCATACAAGCAAAGCCCTTTAGCAGTTGTATCATAAAGATGTTCCTGTAGCTCACAGGCAATGCTGGTAAGGAAATGCGTTAAGGACCTTAAGGGGCACGATTTCTTTATTTCACATGGTCAAGCTTTACATGCTGAGCTGTAGCAAGAGGAACTAAAAAGATACAATGTGATTAAAGATAATAAAAGAGTAAATGTAAACAGGGTGGACTTTATCATCGGGTTTATGAGCCCGGACCGCTTCCTGCCACACGTCTACGTCTCCATGCTGTTGACCAGCTCGTCTTCGTTGTTGGCGAATAATACGGACAACGTGCAACCTCGTCCATTCACGTGCTTGAAGCATTCGTTGGTTGAGTCTTTTGAAGAGGTCTGCATCTGTCGGTTGTGTGGTTGAGTCCACATGGGTATGCTCTTTGGCAGATCCTTGCCTATGTGCGAGCCTGAAGTTTTGCCGCTGCTCAGTCTAGCCGATCCAACGTTTCCATTGTTTTGGCTCCTCGGTAGCCGAGGGAATTTTTAGTGCGAAATTGTGCACCCTTGGGACATAGCGCCCCTTCCAAGGGGAGCGCACGAGGAGCCCGTACCCCTATTTAGGGTGGGGGATTGCATGTCCGAGGTCAACTGGCGTGGCTGACATACGCTTCAAAGAGCTGGGGGTGCACTTAACGCAACGGGCTGCCTCCTCGGATGCCCGCACCTTGGCTGCGAAGGCCGCGGTCTGCTCCTCCTTCCGGAGGGAGCATTCAGTGTTACCATTGACTGTAATAACACCGTTTGGTCCTAGCATTTTGAGCTTGAGGTAAGTGTAATGCGGGACTGCATTGAAGAGAGCACATGCGGTGCGCCCTAGGAGCGCGTGGTATCCGCTGCGAAAAGGGATGATGTCGAAGATTAACTCCTCGCTCTTGAAGTTCTCCGGTGACCCGAAGACTACCTCTAGTGTCACAGTGCCCGTGCAGCGAGTTTCGATGCCTGGTATAACACCTTTAAAGGTGGTGGTGCTAGGTTTGATCCAAGATGCGTCGATGCCCATCTTCCTGACCGTGTCCTCGTAGATTAAGTTAAGGCTGCTTCCTCCATCCATAAGGACGCGCGTCAGATGAAAACCATCGACGATCAGATCCAGGACGAGTGCGACCGATCCGCCATGCCTGATGCTGGTCGGATGATCATGCTTGTCTAATGTGATCGGATAAGCCAACCATGGGTTGTACTTTGGGGCGACGGGCTCTAGCACATAAATGTCCTGAAGCGCGCGCTTCCCCTCCCTTTTAGGGATATGGGTAACGTAAATTATGTTTACTTCTGTTACCTCATTGGGAAACTTATTTTGGCCTCCGTTGTTGGGCCGCCGAGGTTCATCCTCGTCTTCACTGCGAGGTTGGGTTTTATTCTGGCCCTCCATCGCTACCTTGCCGGCCTACTTGAAGACCCAGCAATTTTTGTTAGTATGAGTTGCTGGCTTGTCCGAGGTGCCATGAATTTGGCATGGCCTGCTGAGGATTTTATCTAGCTGGCTGGGTCCATCCTTGTTCCCTTTAAAGGGTTTCCATTTCAGCTCGGCTCTAGGTCCGGTGAACCCTATGTTGACTGCGGCGTCCTCTGTGTCACTTCCGCCATTCTTATGCCTATGTTTATTTTTATTACGCCGAGGCTTTCCACTGGCGTCGCGTGTTTCTGAGGTTCCCGCCTTGTCATGATGGGTACTACAGGCCAGCCAACTGTCCTCGCCCACACAAAAGCAGGTCATAAGCGAGGTTAGGGCGACCATGGTTCTTGGTTTCTCCTGCCCGAGCTAGTGGGCAAGCCACTCATCTCGGATGTTGTTCTTAAATGCAGCGATGGCCTCGTATGTAATTCACGGGCCACCTTCCTAGTGATCCATTGTGGTATCAGACGCAATACTTATTCCCGTTACTCTGAACCCCTTTCACACTCTGTTTCAGGCATCGAACGTTTGCCTACCCGCTTGAAGATTCTCATGCCTACTTTTATTTCTCTCGATGTATTTCCTAAGTTTCGACTCGAGAGGTACCCATATACTCATTCATGGGTTACCCCCAGATTATTAACCTAATAACCTTCTGTCGTTGCCGAGCTGCCCCTTACATATTCGTAAGTACGATGAAGACCCCGAAGTAAGGATGATGACTTCATCATGATGACCTGGAGTAGAGAAATAAAGACTTCAACGAAGAGGATCAACTACTTCGAGAAGAGCAACCGAGACCGAGAAGATTCGTTAGAATTTGATAACCAGATCTTTCCCCCTTACCCTACCTCCTAAATCTCGGGACGAGATTTCTTGTAGTGGAGGAGAATTGTAACGCCTGGATAATTAAGCTATATTAATCCCGTGCTAATGATGTCATGTCACCGCAATTACTGTTGCTAATCTCACGTTGATTCGAATCCAGTTCGAATTCAAATTTAAAATAAAGTCAAACAATAAAAGTTTTGAAATGTTAAAACTAAAATGTTCTAAATGTGAAAATTAATTCATAAGTAATAATGGTGGAGAAACCACATTTTTATAAAGTAGTTAAATGCACTAAAGTAATTGAAACAATGGCTTAAACTATTAATTAAATGCTTTTTAAATGGTAAAAAAATTCAAACTAAATTATTTGAATATCAAACTTTTTGGGGCTGTGGTATAATTAATAATACTAATTTTGGAACTAATTATATATTTTTTAAAACTATAATAAATAGAAATAAAATAAGAATAGAAAAAAAGAAAAAAAAGAAAAAGAAAAAGACCCTCCCACCCCCACTGGGCCAACTTGCCCAGCTGGCCAACAGGCCAACTAGGCCGGCCCAGCCGAGCCGCTCCCCTCTGCTTAACCCCCACCCCGGGCCAAACCCTAGCCGACACCCCTCACTTCCCCCGATCCCCACGCCACTCTCCCCCTCTCCCCTTGATCTAGGCAGCGCCCCGAGCCCCGCCGTCGCCGTTCACCGCCGTCGTCCCTGACCTCCTCCTCGCCGGCGCCATCGCGCCTCGCCGCCCCACTCCCCATCAACGTGGGTGAGGACCCTCCCTGTCTCCCCCATCTCTCTATCGCCGGCCACGCCGCCCGCTCGCGCCGTCGTCGTGCTCCGGCACTACCCGCTCGCTCTCTGCCGCTCGCCGCGGCTCTGCTTCCCCCCCCGTGCACTCGCCATCCGGCCGCGCTCATCGTGCCCCGCGCCGCCCTGCTGCGCCCACCTCGCCGCTGCTGCTGCTGTGCCGCCGCCTTGCTCCGCGCACGCCCTCGGGTCGCCCCATGCTCGTCTCGCCGTTCCCTTGCACGCGCTCGCCCGCGGCCCGCGTGCCTTGCCGCTGCCCCGCTTCCTACCGCTGCCCCGGCAGCCGCTCCAACTGCTGCTCCTCCTTCCCTGCTCCGACCACCGCCTGTCTGCGCCGCTCCGCTCGCCGCGGCTCCGGATGGCCGCCGCCCCTTTTGTCGCGACCCCGCCACGCCGTGGCCGTCGCCGGCCTCCTCTGTGAGGCCATGCGTGTGTGCCCCCGCATGGGTCACTGACCGCTGGGGCCCGCCCCTGAGAAAACGAAAATGGAAAAGAAAATGAAAAGTAATAAAGTAATAAAAAATAAAATAAATGATAATAATTAATTAATTTAGTTTAATTAACTTAATTAACCTGCTTAATTGCCTACTTAACTAACTAATTAGATTAATGTGACAATGACACGGGGGCCCACCCCCTATTGACCAGTCAACTTTGACTAGTCAAGTGGGACCCCTTGGGCCCCATTGTCAGCCTCATATACACATTGTTGGGTACATTTCTGGGTACCCCTAGCAATTTTGCATTTAATTTCGAATTAACAATAATTTCAGAAAATGAATAAAACTTTGAAAATTAATATAAAATAATCCGTAACTCGGATGTAAATACTTTATACATGAAAGTCGCTCAGAAAAATATGATGATTCCGAATACGCTCTCCGTTCATTTGTCATGTGTCTCTATCATAGCGAACGTGGAACCGCTCCCCTCCATTTCATCTGTCCAAAAATGCCAAACTCCGGGAAATCATTCCCGGATGTTTTCCCTCTTCGTCGGTATCACCTAGTACTGCGTTAGGTCACCTCTAGCACGGCATTTTGTCGTGCCATGCATCGTGCTACATCTGTTTGCATTGTATTTATTGTTTATTCCCCTTCTTCTCTCCGGTAGACCCCGAGATTGCCGGCGACCCCCAGTTCGACTACGGTGTTAAAGACCCCTCCTTCTCGGCAGAGCTTCCAGGCAAGCAAAACCCCCTTGATCATTCCGATACCGCCTACTTTTTCCCTCTACTGCTTGCATTAGAGTAGTGTAGCTGTTACTGCTTATCGGTTGATCCTATTCGGTTGCATAGCCTGTCCTTGCTACTATTGTTGATACCTTTACCTGCAATCCTAATGCTTAGTATAGGATGCTAGTATTCCATCAACGACCCTACATTCTAGTCCGTCTGCCATGCTATACTATCGGGCCGTGATCCCTCCGGGAGGTGATCACGGGTATATATATATACCCGTGATCACCTCCCGGAGGGATCACGGCCCGATAGTATACATGATACTACTATACATGATACATGGAAGGACATGGAAGTGATACATGATAGCTTCCAGTCGGGTCGGCTCATAGAGTACGCGCAAGTGATTCATGGACTGGGGGCTGAAAGGACATGTTTCCCGACGGCCCTCTGAGTGAGTCTTTGTGGCGGAGCGACATGGCAGGTTGAGACACCTAGATGAGAGGTGGGCCTGGTCCCTAGTCGTGGTCCGCGGTTATTTCTTAATAACACACTTAACGAGATTGGGTATTTGATCTGAGTTGGTCTTTTGACCTATACGCACTAACCACCACCCAAGAACAGATATGGGCACTCGGCGTGGTATGTATCAGCCGAAGGTCTCCAGACGTCAGCGACTGAGCGGCACGCGCCGGGTTGGACTGGTTACACCTGCGCTTGTATAAGGGGGCTAGGTCTGCTCCCGGCCGCCCACACAATGTGCAAGAGTGTAAAGGGCGATGAGCCCAAGACCCCTGCGCGCTTAGGATGTAGACCGGCGTGCTGGCCTCTCTGTTGAGCCTAGGTAGGGCTACGACGTGTTGATCTTCCGAGGCCGGGCATGACCCAGGAAAGTGTGTCCGGCCAGAGCAATCGAGCATGTTGGGCAATGTGGTGCACCCCTGCAGGGAAGTTGAACTATTCGAATAGCCGTGTCCATGGTAACAAGACGTTTGGAGTCGTATTCCGACCTCTTACAACTAAAACCGGATACTTAATAAAACACACCCAGATAAGTTCCAGATACAACCCGGTGATCGCTCTCTCACAGGGTGACGAGGAGAGGATCACCGGGTAGGATTATGCTATACGATGATACTTGTTACTATACCAGCTACTCTCTTCTACATGCTTCATGATGGAGGCTGCCAGAAGCGTAGTCATCGATAGGACTAGCTTCTCCCCCACTCTTATTCTGGCATTCTGCAGTTTAGTCCATAGATACTACCCCTTTCATTGATACCGATGCATATGTAGTATAGATCTGGTGTCAGTCTCGCGAGTACTTTGGATGAGTACTCACGGTTGCTTTGCTACCTCTTTTCCGCTCTATACCCGGTTGTTGCGATCAAATGTCGGAGACCCGGAGCCAGCTACCCCCACCGACGATGACTACTACTAGCACGATGGTGCCTACTACTACGTGCAGTCCACCGACGACCTGGAGTAGTTAGGAGGCTCCCAGGCAGGAGGCCTTGCCTTTTCGATCATTGCTACTTTTGTGCTAGCCTTCTTAAGGCAACTTGTTTAACTTATATCTGTACTCAGATATTGTTGATTCCGCTGACACTTTTGTATTTGAGCTTCTGTATTCGAGCCCTCGAGGCCCCTGGCTTGCAATATAAAGCTTGTATTATTTTAATTTCTGTCTAGAGTTGTGTTGTGATATCTTCCCGTGAGTCCCTGATCTTGATCGTACACATTTGCGTGTATGATTAGTGTACGATTAAATCGGGGGCGTCACAGGGGTCTTCAGGGACTACATAGTGCTCAGTGCCGAGGCTCTCATCTTCCTCGGATTTAGGCATGTAGTTGTCGTCGGCCTCTTCAAAGAGGCCGTTGGGGTCCTCGTCCCCGAGAATTCGCTCGGGGCCGGCATGTCATTCTAGGGAGGCTTGAAGTTCGTCCTCAGGATTGCCGGCGTCGTCGGCTATTGCCGCACCATTGTCGGTGGTGGCATTATTCCCGGCGGTGTCCCCTGTGGTGCCTCTTCTACGTCTACGCCGACGTCTTGGAGGGGAGTTGGGCGTGTTGACCATGAACACATTGTAAGTAGATGTTGCGGTCCACTTGCCGGTGTTAGTTTGCAGTGAAGTGGTCTCTGCAAGGCCGTCGACATCTTCATCCATGTCTGTGGCCTTGTCATAGTCTAACACGTCGGTTAAATCATCGATCGTGCCGACTAGGTGGGTGGTGGGTGGGACATAAATTTCCTGGTCGTCGGCTTTAAGTCTGATCTTGTCATAAACCGAGGTCTTGTTGTCCAAGATTGACAAGCTCTGGATTCAGTCAAGCATCTCATTAAGGTGGGATAGCTCCACGGGGTTCAAGGCCTGGTCGTAGGCCGGGTTAACTCGAAGTTGCATCGGCGGTACACTCAATGCGTTTTTGGCCGTGCCAGGAGCCCGACTAGATTCTAGATCCGTCATCGGGATCGGTTCTAAGCCCGATACCAGATTTAAAGCCAATTTCTAATCAACGTCGGAGCTGTGCGCTGTGATAGAGCCATCCAAGGTGGGGGAGGGTAGCCCCTCCCTGCATCCCGGTGATGGAGGGCCTGATGTGTCGTCGTCAAGGGAGGTCGGCTCCGAAGTCGAGCCTGTGAAGCTTGTCAAGCTCTGAATCCGGCCAGGCGTCTAGCCAGTCAGGACAAGCTCGCCGCAGGAATCCGCAGTGTACTCCAGCCCTCCGAAGGTTACGACCTGATCGGGGGTGTAGTTCTTGATGGTGACCAGATGACCCATCGAGTCGACATAGAAGATCATGCTACCGAATATGAAAAGTTGGCCGGGGACGTACACGCCGCCGTAGCTAGTGTCGTAGTTGACCCGCAGGTGAGCCATTGATCCTTTGCTGATCTCACTACGGAACTCTCAATGAAAGCACCAGTATTGGAGGGAGATCCGACAGACCTCGGGGTAGGGGGTCCCGAGTTGTGGACCTCGGATCCAGGGTAATAGGAACGGGGAGATGATGTTTACCCAGGTTCGGGCCCTCTCGAGGGAGGTAAAACCCTACGTCCTGCTCTTGTTTTTATTAATGAAGATGTATCGAATACCGAGTTGATCTACCTTGAGATCGTAAGATGTGTTCTAATTCTAGGGCAAGGTGAATGAGATTGCGTTGAAGTCCCCCCTACGGGCTAAACCCTTTGGCTTATATACATGCCAGGTAGGGGCATCTAGGATTACAAGGTCGGTATCCAAGCGTGGAGGTGGCAGGAGGAGCCTTGGAGTCTACGTCAAGTCTTTGGCAGATGCAGTCTCGATCACGCCTCCAGCATGCGGTTTCCGGAGTCCACCTTGAGATGAAATGAGGGCCCACCAGCCCAGCCCGGGGAGCATGAGCCGACTAGGTGAGTACTTCCTAGTCCGGGACACCGTCACCAAGGGAATAATTGAGAGATAAAAGAGGACGTCTTGTTTCTTGAAGGGGACGTGACTGTTGAATAAATAAGTGGTGGTATTTGGTGAGTTTCAGCATGTACATGTTGTAAGATCCAGGAAATGAACTAGCAATCAGCATATTGTCAAAATGAATTAGTTGAGACCAAAAGCATCTTGAGAAAACATATCGACTTAATCAGAAGAAGATATACTCATAGATTACATCAGTGATTTGGTATCAATGAATCATAGATAGAATGACATGCAATGTTTACCCGGGGCACAATAAGACCCCTAATCGTAAACCCGAAAAGAACCCAAAGTTTTTACTCCATCCGATCGATCCATACTACTTGTCGCTCCAACGGATGTATCTCGATGTATTTTAGCGGTAGATCATCCATTTGAGCGAGCAGTAATATGCATCTGAGGGAGCAGTTTAAAAAGAAGAACACAAAGAGAACTCATCGATTTGCTTGAGATCTTGGGGTACTTTTACCATCATAGCAAATGGGGTGCAGCAGAATGGCGTCCATTGGGAGCGGCTCCCTGACCAAACGATTTGTGACCATAGCTAGCAAGAACCACCAGCGGGAGGAGGGTGGATCTAGCGGCGGAGAGAGAGAGAGAGAGAGAGAGAGGTAAAGGAGGAGACAACTTGTTTTATGGTAGGCGATGTGATTGGTGTGGAAAAAAGAGGCGGTATTTGGGGAGGGTTGGGATTAGGTGGGCACGTGGGCAGTTCAAAAACGAGTGGAGGGAAGGGAAAATTTGAGGGAACGTTTAGTATGGGAGTTAAGGATAAAACTGAGCTTTATTCAGTTTCAGATTATTTTTTCCTTCATATTACGCGGGAACAACTTTCTGTAAACTTGCAGCACCTTCACAAATAGTCGTGACCACTTTCATAAGAAAAAAAATAAACCACAGTTCATGTGACACCATGTTCCTCGCATACTTGTTGGTTCTACTTTTCTTTGTAATGTGTTCATGTAGTACCATGTTCATCGCTAATTTATTTAGGTTTGCAAAGCACAGGCATTTTGTTTGTGCATGCCACTTGAAGAAAGCACATTACTTGTGTGAGTGTGTCATGGCTGTTTACAAATTCAAGCTCGCGGTGCCAGTTGTCATGTCACAATTTCAGATTATACTTCGCACAATGCAAGATGCCATTATCAGAAGGATTTGAGAGAGCATGAATCCACACGATACATACTTTGCAATCATCACTGGTACAACGAGCTGCTATACAAACGGTTTTTAACCCCTTTCCGCGATGGCATTTTAAACAGTCGCCAAGTGAGTGTGTGCGATACGGGGGTCCTTCCCACACGATTCAAAAACCGTCGGGGATAGGGAGCCATGATGCAGACGCCTTGCCAAATGTAATCGTCTGCGATGCTGCAGACACTAAATTCTGCCACACGTGTGGGATCGGTGATTAAACGTTTCTAATGACGCAGTGAAACCAAACAGTGTGTCGTAATGAACCGTTTGGGAAACAGTAGCTAAGGCATATGGGCCAACATATGAACTGTGTGCGATATGTGCCCCATCGCACACGAGTTTTCTACAGAACTCGTCTGCCATGCATGACTCCATCGCACACGTTTCCGAACAATTACCGTGTGCGATAATGTTCTATCACAAACGGTTCAAGAGCCCCTTCGCACACATACAAGTGTTGCAGACCGTTTGTGATTTGTTGTGTATCACCGACGATTGCGGTAAGAGTGACATGTGCTTTTCGTTTAGGATCCCACAGATTTCCTGAAAAATTTACGACTGGGATTGTATTTTACATTGGTCACGGTTTACTCTGAGCAATCATGTGCGATAATGTGGTATCATAAACGGTTCCGGAGCCCCTACGCACACATAGTAGTGCTGCAAATCGTCTGCGATCTGCTGTGTATCACCGACGGGTCCGCTATGATTGACGTATGCTTTTCGATGTGGATTGCACACACTCATTTAATTGAACCGTGTACGGAGCAATTGCCAGGTTAAAGCAAAAATATCCCATTTGAATCGGCATGCAAAAAGTAAATTCGCCACAATATGCAATTGAACAAATAGTGTCCACAGGAAGAACATTCATCAAATTTCGCAACAATTGCAATTGAACAAATGGTAGCTAAAATCCAATGATTTGTTGACATATATATGCATTACATAATTAATCATAGTGTACGAAATACGAAGACCTCATTAGATGGAAAACAATGGATCCATGCGTATATGTTTAGCGGCTAACTCTTACTCAATGTTTCAGAAGAAGGCATGCTGAAATCTTCATTATCATCAGTGGGATTGATGTAGTGATTCAGGAAGAAGTCGCTGATAAATCTCCGAACCATCAGCAATTCACCAACGGGGAGCGGTTCAGGGGTCCTCGATTCTAAGATGACCTGCAGTATTTTTAACATCAGAATGTGCCATATGAGTGGAGTAGAAGATATTAATTAAGATAGACTTACTGGTACTAATTCGCGAGCATCTTCACAACTATCAGCAGATTTGCAGATGGAGATCATGTGTCTGCAAACATAGTATCCACAAAGGTTCGTCCCTACTTGTTGCTGAGGACACTGAAATTTTTTGTACATAATTAGTCATGTATTTGTCCTGTTAGGAACAACCTAACCGGTGTTAGATGTTTTTTTCTTTGGACATAAATAGAAAGAGGATTATTTAGAAGCTTGAACATTTGACTAGCGTAAGAAAAGGTATTTGCAGACTATTGGATACATTTTCCGAAAATAACAGATTTCGGTGTGTTACCGGATAAACGATCTCGTGCTGCAGAGGTAGTTCCCTCTTGAACAGGTTCCCTGGTTTAGTTTTCCACAATGCGAACACACTGCAAATGAAGATGAATTTTCACAACATCAATTATTGAAGTAGATATGAATGCAAATTAATTTCAACATCGTAGAATTCAATACCTATCCATGAATTGCAGAAGATGCGTCAGATCCTGAGCGTTTGTTGAATCTCTGAGAGAATCCATGTAGTAAACCATGTTCTTATTTGGAACAATGAATACCAAGATCCAGTGATTGCTACATATTAAGAAAGTTGTGAACTTACGAATTATGTCGAAATCTGAAAGACAATCAGTGTATGCGTGGCTGTTTATTTGACTTACCGTTCATGATATGGCCAGAGAAATGATTTTGCATGGGACGTGTTTTCGAAGATACGGGCGACCATGTTAATGGCCCACTCCCGTTCATCCTTACCATGTAATGTTGTGCCATTTGCTAATGCAGGATCTATGAAATACACACTTTCCCTTTTTCTTGTCTGCGCATTCAATCCCCTGAGAGGAATAAAATGCACTTAGCTGTTTATCATTTACAACCTTGTATGGAGAAGTTGATCAGAGTTTGTTAAGTACTTACAAAATCAGGCATCTAACAAGAGTGGCATCGAGCTCGTTGAAGTTGAAGAAGAGATGTAAGTCCTTGAAATTCACACTGAAGGAACCAGGATCGTGTCGGAAATGATATTTGTTGTAGCAGACTAGCAGAACATGATGACCTGCTAACATTTGATCCATGCAATATTTATGTAACTCGTGGCAACTGGAGTTGCACTCATCAAAGTATTCGCCAACAAGAAATGGCTAGCCATGGACGTAATTGCGTGCTTCAAGTATGTCTACTTTATTTTTAGCAAGCACCAAATCTATTTCTGCATCATTCATGCCGTTAGAAATAATATTATTTAAGTTAAAGTTCAAGCCAAAGTTATTCCTCGTGCTTAATTATCTAGGCGTTAGGAATTCTCCTCCACTACAAGAAATCTCGTCCCGAGATTTAGGAGGTGGGGTAAGGGGGAAAGATCTGGTTACAAAATTCTAACGAATCTTCTCTGTCTTGGTTGCTCTTCCCGAAGTAGTTGATCCTCTTCGTTGAAGTCTTTATTTCTCTACTCCAGGTCATCATGATGAAGTCATCATCCTTACTTCGGGGTCTTTATCGTACTTATGAATATGTAAGGGGCAGCTCGGCAACGACAGAAGGATATGAGGTTAATAATCTGGGGTTAACCCGTGAATGAGCATATGGGTTCCTCTCGAGTTGAAACTCAGGA
This sequence comes from Thinopyrum elongatum, assembly GCA_011799875.1. Lineage (NCBI taxonomy): Eukaryota > Viridiplantae > Streptophyta > Magnoliopsida > Poales > Poaceae > Thinopyrum > Thinopyrum elongatum. The sequence goes on from CM022302.1 coordinate 363,938,485, forward strand.
AATACATTGGTAGAAATAAAAGTAGGCATGAGAATCTTCAAGCGGGTAGGCAAACGTTCGATGCCTGAAACAGAGTGTGAAAGGTGTTCAGAGTAATGGGAATAAGTATTGCGTGTGATACCACAATAGATCACTAGGAAGGTGGCCCGTGAATTACATATGAAGTCAAGCGCGAGGAATAACTCACGTCTTCACTATATTTAAGTTATTTTTTTGCATTTACCTTGCATTTAGTGCATATAAAGTCAAAACCGTACTACAACTACATGTGGGTGTTAGTTAGCAAAGAAGGTGTACAAATCATTTGTGTGTCGCTTTGCGAGTTTTCATCCATTGTCCGAGAAGCGGGGAGAAGTTTCAAACATTTCGGCCGCGAGGTGCGGCCACCGGCGTAGGCCTAGTTGGTATTTTAATTACAGGAAATTCAGATGGAGTCCGGACATCATCAAAATCGGTGTGTGCCCGTGGCGTGCTCTCACGACCCCGTGGAAAAAATTTGGTAAAATTTGGCACAAGTTTTGATGATCTCTCCTTGGAAACCGGAGCATCTCACAAGAAGGATCATGGTTTCCAAAAGGAGACATATCAATTCAAACTCGAGTGGCCGGTGACTTCATCGTTTGGCCTCATAAAAATCCCCACGCTATGCAAACACCATTATACCACGGGTTTGATTTTCTGGTGCATTTCAGGTATCGTTTGCTATATTTAAGACATTTTTTGAGTTTAACGTGCATTTTGTGCATATAAATAAAATCACAACCGAAACTGCATGTGCTGTCGAAAGGGATGAGTATTGCCGTTCGATCTGGGAGCATCCAACGGTGCAGACACACGATCCGTGGGGTTTGGGTTCTGGCCAATCAGAATGCACGACTCAGATCACGCGCGCGGTTTGGTCGGCACACGACTTTCATGAATGAACCGAGTGCTATTCGCAAACCAGATTGCATATCTTCTGTTCATACATACTGGAGTGAGATCAATTGAGTGAGCTACCTCTATGGTATAATAAAAATAATAAATAGTTCAAATTCATTGCCCGAGCTAACATCATATCAAGGCCAACATATTAACGGTTCTTACATCAACAGAAAACCGGGCATAACTCACAAATTCAGTAAACGCGACAGTTCTAAATTGAACGAATTAAGTTGCAGGGTAGGCATAAAAACTAGTCTTACAGCTTAATTCCCATGTACATGGGGGAACTGGGATCATTACGTTGACGCCGAGTGAACTTGGGTTTTCTGATGATTTTACGCTTCTCTGTTTGAGGGGTGCGTGATCCCTTCGCTGGCAACTCATCAAATTCATTGTACCCGTCCTCATCGGCAACATCCTCGACGCCCAGTACCCTCCCCTTCCCATGCATCACTACATGGCAGTTCTTACGCAAGGGGTCTTCCGCATAGAAAATCTGGGTAGCATCGCTGGCAAGAATGAACGGGTCCGCGTGATATGCCATCGTTGTCCTGTTAACACAGGTCTTCCTGTAATCATCAACCTTTACCTGACTAAGAGGGATTCATGTGCACCTGAATAATGCCACCTTAACTTTCACATAGTTAAGCTCCCAAATCTCTTTGATGGTTCCATAGTATACCCTTTTATCAGCTTCATCTACAGTCATGCATTCTATTCAAACCAAGCTGTTCTAATATGAGGTCTTCTCATCACGTTCCTCAGTGTAGAACGTGTAGCCATTTATGTCATATGATTAGTACATCAACACTGTAGGTGATTGTGGCACCCCGGCTCAGAGTAAACCGGAACGCCCCGTATTCCAGCCCAGGGACAAGTCCTCTGGAATACGGTACTGTCGGCATAGAACAAATCAGCTCTATATTACAATGGATATGGTTACAAAGGGTACAAGGATTACATCGGCACGGCGACACTACGCCTGCCCGGGGGTAGCTCTATGCTAATAGCAGAGTAACTCTCTCGGCAGCGGAACAGCGACAACGGTGATGGACTCCACTCCGTAGGGACTCTGGCAAGAACGCGTATGCTAGGTCGCAAACTCGGGATCCTCGACAAGCAAGCAATCATGGCAAGACCTGCAAACTGGCATGACACGCCAGGTGAGTACTTTGAATGTACTCGCAAGCTCACAGCAAACATCAGCATTAAAGCAAGACAACATCATAGAAGAATAGATGCAGCAAGGTAAAGCATATTAAGTAGTTTAATCTATACTCCGAATAGCCTCAGGATCCAACCTGAACCTATGCCAAGCCCAATCCCAATCATGTGGTCATCCGACCACTCATCTCATAGCCATCCCGTGGCTAACATATTAAATACCAGATTCCATCTGCACAACAAGTCTGACAACTTACTCTCTTCCGGGTTGTCTCACAACCCTCAGAATACTCACGATCCACCGAGTACTTCTGATCTTACGACGAGTTCTTCCATCATTGTCATCACTACCATGGTTGACCACCTAGTGAGGTCTGGACGGACTGTCCAATACCGTGGACACGGCTATTCGAATAGATTTTACACTCTGCAGAGGTTGCGCACTTTACCCACACCATGGAGCACCTGACCTCGTGATCCCATTTGGGTGGACCAGCGTTGCTCCAATGAAACCCGCCTAACCCGTGACTCTTTCATCGTACCACAGGCAATCACACTCCCCTGGAGTCAAGCCTTGGGTGGCCCCGTGTCACCCTGTGACACCTGCCACCGTCGTGGCCAACTAAACTGTCCCAAACGAGGACCTGGTACCATACAACTCAACTGGGTTCACAAGGTTATCGCCTCCTACCAGGCCAGGGTAGCGCGCACGCATAACCTTCCCTGTCGGGCGGTACCGATGAAAGAGCACGCGATCAGACCAAGTCAAGGCCGTCCCATACCGGCAAATGTGGCTGAACGGGTAAGTCCGGACAGGTGACTCAAGGTCAACCCTGAAATATCTAATCCCCGAATAATATTTCTGTCATGGCTGACACTCCGATAACCAGTATACTTAAGCCACTGCTATTACTCATCTCCACGAACTACCGGATGAAATCCACAATAATCATAGACAGTGATCTCAACATCATAGTATCAACAAGTGGGTAAACTACTAGTCACTAATAATCCGGTACTCAACATGACAATCACCTATCCGAGAATTTATTCAAGTATTGTATAATCCAATTTATTTCACAGATACTCATACTTGTTGTTAAAGTAAATAGTTAAACTATGATATTGCAATGCGATGATGCAGATGAGAGTTGTGGCTTGCCTGGGGATGAAGGAACCATCAGGAAGAAGTGCGGAGAGTCCGCGGAGTTGACTGCTGGAAACAGTTCTCTCTCGGAGGGGGCTGTTTATGGACAAGGGCAAAATGGTCATTTCCACTATGTGACCACATAGTGAAAATGATACCAACATGACGGGCTCGACGAGATGAAGACGTGGGCTTTGGAATCACCTCGATCGGAGTTACGAAGAAAAAGATATAGCCCGACGAAGTTCAGGGACCAATCTGTAAAAATAACTCTACAAACAGGTCCCTGGCGGCTGAAAACAGAAAGCGCTTTCGGCTGGAATACGTTTTCTGAAAAGGAAAACGCAAACTTAGCCACAGTAGAAGGAAATGCGCTTTCAGCATAGGAAAATGTATTCCGTGAAATACGTCTCCACTTATCCACGTCAGCGGCCCGTGGGGTCAATGCAGAGGGGATGACGAGTGGGGCCGCGGGGTCCATCGGCTGGCTGAGACGGTGTCGTCTCCCTCCTTGCGCTCGCCCACGAGGCAGAGGCAGAGGCTGCCCGCCGGCGACCGCCCCGGCGTCTCCGGCCACCGCTGGCCGAGGCGAGGGCACCAGCGGGACCGGGGCAAGATGCCGCTTCCATCCCTCCCAGGCACAGACGTCGAGGGAGCCCGGGGTTTCTCTGGCCTGGCTGTCCGCGGAGAGAGCAGATGAGGATTCCGGCGAGGCTCGCCGGAGCTACAGGGGGTCCCCGGACGAGCTCCGGTTACTGGAGCGAAAACAAGACGAGGCAGTTCTGCTCGAGTAGGGCACGACCGCCGCTGAGGTTGGGGAAGAGCGGGTTGGCGGATGCGGTGGTCGGCGGCGTCGGGCACCGAAGGGCTCGCGGCCACAGTTGCTCCGGCGGCGAGGAAAGGGAATGGGGAGACCCGCCGGACTACGGGGGTCCTTCTAGAGGTGGTAGGAGGGAGAGAAGAGCGCCGGCTCGCCGGAATTTAGCCGGACCCGAGCGGCGGCCATGGCGGCCATTGGAGGCGAGGAGGGGCTCTGGAGCTCCGGGGAGTAGCTAGGGAGGGGGAGAGGGGTCCAGGAGAAGTACGGCGACGCGGTGAAGCTCCTAGACATGGCTAGGTGGCGAGGGAGAGAAGGAATGGACGGAACCGAGGACTCCAATGCACAGAGCGCGTGCATTGGCATGCCAAACATGTGGTCACCACATGCACTAGCTCATGTGGTGCACTCTGGTGTGTAAAAAGTTGTCAAACATGTGAACCCTACATTACAGAGACCCCCTATGTGCTTGGTTTGCTCAAATCCCCACTGTGATGATGGGAGGAATCACCTGAAGTTTGCTGCAGCAAACTTGAGCATGAAGCTGTGGTCAGAATGAGGGGGATAGGAGCTAACCATGTTGTCATAGAGGTTTAGGGTAGGAAGGACTATGATCCTGTGAAATTTGGATGGAAATGGACCAATATTTAATTGGGTTACTTTGTAACTGACCAATCTGGTCCAGAAGACAAACATTGATGTGCTACTCACATGGAGTAGAAACTTGAGCTGAAATTGGGCATAGGATGATGATTTGGTCATATGAGAGTGACATAAAAATTTCATGCCATTTGGACAAGCCAAAATGGTACTTCCTTCACAATGTACCTCTCTGACCAGAATCTTAGGAAAATTATAGGGAATTAATGGGAAGATGAAATGAGCCCAAATTTTGTGGAGATAGGTTACATAGATAGGAGAATGCTCTGGTAAATTTTCAGCAATTATGGAGCAATATAAAATATAGTTGCTTCACAATGTGAAAATCTGACCAGGAACCAAGATTTGATGCTATGCTCACATAGATGATTGGATAAGGTTGAAACTTGGTGGAGAGTCATGATTTGAGCATATGAATATGCTTGCAAAATTTCAACTCATTTGGATACTCCTAGATAGCACTTGCTTCACAAAGATTCCAGTTGCCCAGAAACTTTGGAAATTAGCCAAGAGAGATTTAATATCCAAATAAAGTTGAATTTTGGCATGTGGAAATTATATAAATAGGAAAGATTACCCAAAAAGTCTGAGAGCAAGAAAGCAAGTATAAAGGGTACTTGCTTCACAAACTGCCAGCTGGGGCAGAATCAGAAAAGGAATATTTGTGAAATATTTTTGAACATGTCAAGGAAGGGTTTGACATATTTGTGGAAGATATGACCCAAACAATTTATGTGAATTATTTGGGAATTTTGGGAATGATGGAAATGTGGGTTGCTTCACAACCCAGAGCAGACAGGGTTATTCCTTTAATAGAAAAAGGAATTTCCCAAGAAAAAGAATATTGGGGTTGGTCCAAGATGGAAATGACAAGGTCTTGGGATGGTTTTGAGGTTGGCAAGCCACTCGGGAAGAAAAATGAAGGGTGATCCCTCCAGGTTGCAAGACTACTAAGCCACAAAAAAGAAAATCCAGACCAAAATCAAAAGAAAAAGAAATGGGCAAAATCCAGGGTGTTACAAACTTACCCCCCTTAAAGAAATCTCGTCCTCGAGATTTGGTTGCTCAGGGATCAAACATTAATATTTCCACTTGAGGAAACCGTTTCCATCTCGGTTTTCCTTTTTACCTTTGTATAGTGTTTCCACTGAATTTCATATGACTGACTGCCTTGCTTCGGGGTGGTTTGCTTTACTGGACCCTTTTTCTGGCAAATCTTACCTCATAGGTTACTCTGACTCCAATCCTTTTGTGTCTGCTGACCTGTCTGGGGCAATAACTTATTCTGACCAAACTATATGCCCTATTCATAAGTCCGAGGGTGGTTCCTCACGGATATGTCGTGACGAGGTCCAACACAGACGACCATCCACTGAGTTGTGAACAGATTCTCTTGGTGAACATGAAATCTTTTACTCATTGCATTGGGTGACTTCAAATAACTGGGTGTCCTCCCGGTTCAAAATAGTACTATGAATCATACCGTTCTCCTGGCGGAATCTGACTTCTCGCACGGATTGCTGGGTCATCTTGGGTATCTTCACTGTCTTGGGTATAAGACTCCTACCAAATATTTGACTGTCACCTGTCGTGACTAGCATAAAGGTGTATGGTGATATTATCCATAGACTTGACTAACAGTGGTCCTGGCAGCAGAATCTTGTTCACGGCAGGTTAGTCTTTAACTGATTCCCATTTGTGAGGGCACATGCTTCGAGACTGTTGTACATCCTTCTGATCACTCAGTTTGTCGGTATCTCTATATGGATGGTAGGCCGTGTAATGCTTTAATACTGTTGCTGTAATCCAACTGCTGAGTCAATCTTTCGGCTGACCTGACCAGCTTGGTTGCCCTCTTCTGTCAATTCTGAACATATCTGATTGGCTGGGCGGGTCGTCTCGATATGGTGTCCTTGCAAATGTAATAGACCCCGTGGGTGTGTATCCATGGTGGTCGGTATCGAACCCGACTGCTCTGAGTATCTGTACCATTACCATACCTGTATGGACAACCATGCTCTTTCATTATCGTTCTGTTTGCCTGGATCCTTAACTGAAAGAACTTGGCCTTATGTGTTCTTGATACACCTATGTGACCATAGGTGTTGTCAGGTGCAATATTCCGGCAGGCATATTACTTTACAAATTGTAGCTGTAGGGTAATGATCGTCTGAACCCTTGGATAAAACCGGCAAATAAACCAGTAGCCACCAGAACGGTCTTTACAACTCAGATCTGGGACATTACTGGAGTAACTCAACCCCGACTCAAGACGGCTGAAAAGCAGCTCAGAGCATGAGACGGTGTCGGTAAGAAGAAAGTAGCAACTCCCTAAGACGGCCAAAAAAACAGCTCAGAGCATAGGGTCATTGCTACGAAGAGAAATTCAACAGCTGCCCGAGACGGCCGAAAAGCAGCTCAGAACACGGACAGTTGCTGACAAGAGAAATAAAAATCGGCATCCACCCCGGACGGCCGGAAACAGCTCAGAACACAGGCGTGGTGCCGTTACCAAAGAAAAACGGGCAAGGGTTCATCCGCGTCCCAAACAGCTCACTATTATGCATACAGGGTATTCGGCTATCCTTCTTGCTGAACACTAAGTTCATGGCTCATGCTGGCTTGCTTCCAAGACATAGCAGGGTTCAAATTGTACTCGTAGTAGTCTCACACCTTGTATATGAATCATACCTTTGGCACAGAATGCACTGTGGATCATATACACAATTTGCCTTCTTGCTGATGCGATCATTACTGCTGTGAAAGTTGCGCTGATGTATACTTAGTGCTGATAACCAATCTAGTCAGGATATCATTTATATTCAGGCCTGATATTCCCGATATAACACAGTCTGCTGAAAATTCCATTTTGCTGAGCTGAGCTTCCAAATGACTGTCTCTTCACTGACTCGTTGGGTTCAGGGTCGGTGAGCAACTTCCTTAAGGGGAAAAATAAGGTAACACCAAGGGCCCAAATAAAGAAGCAAAAGAAACGACTAAAACAAAAGCACACAAAGCAACAAGATCACATACACAAGCAATATCAAATTCTACAGCGATGCACAGCAATAATATGCATTCCTACTTAAGCACACACATCTCGCAAGAACTCCGGTATTACGGTCTAACATGCTGTGGCGGTGTGCACGAAAGTGAATCAATGTGTGGAAGCAAATTGGTGTAAACAAGGCTACACCAATTACGGGCTTAACACGGATGGAACCGGTGGCGAGGACGAACTTGGTGATCGGGTGTCAGAACACAGAAGTTACGACCACATCATCATCAAGCGTACGGAAGAAAACCGTACACATCCAAAGAATAGGTGGCGGAATGATATAGTGGTGGAGAGAAAGGCTTGCACGCATTGCCCTTTTCTGATAGCAAAGATCAGTAAGGGTTGTCGAAGCGGCTAGTGGAATGGCACGATCCGGGATATAACTTGTCTATCACCGAAACGATAGGGGTATCGGAAGAGAATAAATTGGTGTGGTACCGGTGCATCAATCCGACAAGGGATCGACACCACCAAGCACCTTGGCATCACTCCACTGGGACGAAGATGACACCACACCAAGGAACAAATATGAAAACTGGAGAGCGCAGGTAGGAAATTGAAACCGATGCCACCTACACTCACCAGATCCATTGTTAGTGATAAAATATCTAGTCTATATGCATGCTATGCACAAACAAATGCAACAACCAAGTGCAGCAACCAACTGGATCCTATACTACCGGTTACTAACGCTCGCAACTATACCGCGTGTCCTATAGCCAGACCTCCTCTGATACCAACTTCTGTCGCACCCCGGCTCAGAGTAAACCGGAACGCCCCGTATTCCAGCCCAAGGACAAGTCCTCTGGAATACGGCACTGTCGGCATAGAACAAATCAGCTCTATATTACAATGGATATGGTTACAAAGGGTACAAGGATTACATCGGCACGGCTACACTACGCCTGCTCGGGGGTAGCTCTATGCTAACAGCAGATTAACTCTCTCGGCAGCGGAACAGCGACAACGGTGATGGACTCCACTCCGCAGGGACTCTGGCTAGAACGCATATCCTAGGTCGCAAACTCGAGATCCTCGACAAGCAAGCAATCATGGCAAGACCTGCAAACTGGCATGACACGCCAGGTGAGTACTTTGAATGTACTCGCAAGCTCATAGCAAACATCCGCATTAAAGCAAGACAACATCATAGAAGAATAGATGCAGCAAGGTAAAGCATATTAAGTAGTTTAATCTATACTCCGAATAACCTCAGGATCCAACCTGAACCTGTGCCAAGCCCAATCCCAATCATGTGGTCATCTGACCACTCATCTCATAGCCATCCCATGGCTAACATATTAAATACCTGATTCCATCTGCACAACAAGTCTGACAACTTACTCTCTTCCGGGTTGTCTCACAACCCTCAGAATACTCACGATCCATCGAGTACTTCTGATCTTACGACGAGTTCTTCCATCATTGTCATCACTACCATGGTTGACCACCTAGTGAGGTCTGGACGGACTATCCAATACCGTGGACACAGCTATTCGAATAGATTTTACACTCTGCAGAGGTTGCACACTTTACCCACACCATGGAGCACCTGACCTCGTGATCCCATTCGGGTGGACCAGCGTTGCTCCAACGAAACCTGCCTAACCCGTGACTCTTTCATCGTACCACCGGCAATCACACTCCCCTGGAGTCAAGCCTTGGGTGACCCCGTGTCACCCCGTGACACCTGCCACCGTCGTGGCCAACTAAACTGTCCCAAACGAGGACCTGGTACCATACAACTCAACTGGGTTCACAAGGTTATCGCCGCCTACCAGGCCAGGGTAGTGCGCACGCATAACCTTCCCTGTCGGGCGGTACCGGTGAAAGAGCACGCGATCAGACCAAGTCAAGGCCGTCCCATACCGGCAAATGTGGCTGAACGGGTAAGTCCGGATAGGTGACTCAAGGTCAACCATGAAATATCTAATCCCCGAATAATATTTTTGTCATGGCTGACACTCCGATAACCAGTATACTTAAGCCACTGCTATTACTCATCTCCACGAACTACCGGATGAAATCCACAATAATCATAGACAGTGATCTCAACATCATAGTATCAACAAGTGGGTAAACTACTAGTCACTAATAATCCGGTACTCAACATGACAGTCACCTATCCGAGAATTTATTCAAGTATTGTATAATCCAATTTATTTCACAGATACTCATACCTGTTGTTAAAGTAAATAGTTTAACTATGATATTGCAATGCGATGATGCAGATGAGAGTTGTGGCTTGCCTGGGGATGAAGGAACCATCGGGAAGAAGTGCGGAGAGTCCGCGGAGTTGACTGCTGGAAACAGTTCGCTCTCGGAGGGGCTGTTTACGGACAAGGGCAAAATGGTCATTTCCACTGTGGGACCACATAGTGAAAATGATACCAACACGACGGGCTCGACGAGATGAAGACGTGGGCTTTGGAATCACCTCGATCGGAGTTACGGAGAAAAAGATATAGCCCGACAAAGTTCAGGGACCAATATGTAAAAATAACTCTACAAACAGGTCCCTGGCGGCTGAAAACAGAAAGCGCTTTTGGCTGGAATACGTTTTCTGAAAAGGAAAACGCAAACTTAGCCACAGTAGAAGGAAATGCGCTTTCAGCACAGGAAAACGTATTCCGTGAAATACGTCTCCACTTATCCACGTCAGTGGCCCGTGGGGTCAACGCAGACAGGCTGACGAGTGGGGCCGCGGGGTCCATCGGCTGGCTGAGACGGGGTCGTCACCCTCCTTGCGCTCGCCCGTGAGGCAGAGGCAGAGGCTGCCCGCCGGCGACGGCCCCGGCGTCTCCGGCCACCGCTAGCCGAGGCGAGGGCACCGGCGGGACCGGGGCAAGATGCCGCTTCCATACCTCCCAATCACAGACGTCGAGGGAGGCCGGGGTTGCTCTGGCCTGGACGTTTGCGGAGAAAGCAGAGGAGGATTCCGGTGAGGCTCACCGGAGCTACAGGGGGTCCCCGGACGAGCTCCGGTTACTGGAGCGAAAACAAGATGAGGCAGTTCTGCTCGAGTAGGGCACGACCGCCGCGGAGGTTGGGGAAAAGCGGGTCGGCGGATGCGGTGGTCGGCGGCGTCGGGCACCGAAGGGCTCGCGGCCACAGTTGCTCCGGCGGCGAGGAAAGGGAATGAGGAGACCCGCCGGACTACGGGGGTCCTTCTGGAGGTGGTAGGAGGGAGAGAAGAGCGCCGGCTCGCCGGAATTTAGCCGGACCCTAGCGGCGGCCACGGTGGCCATTGGAGGCGAGGAGGGGCTCTGGAGCTCCGGGGAGTAGCTAGGGAGGGGGAGAGGGGTCCAGGAGAAGTACGGCGACGCGGTGAAGCTCCTAGACATGGCTAGGTGGCGAGGGAGAGAAGGAATGGACGGAACCGAGGACTCCAATGCACAGAGCGCGTGCATTGGCATGCCAAACGCGTGGTCACCACATGCACTAGCTCATGTGGTGCACTCTGGTGTGTAAAAAGTTGTCAAACATGTGAACCCTACATTACAGAGACCCCCTATGTGCTTGGTTTGCTCAAATCCCCACTGTGATGATGGGAGGAATCACCTGAAGTTTGCTGCAGCAAACTTGAGCATGAAGCTGTGGTCAGAATGAGGGGGATAGGAGCTAACCAGGTTGTCACAGAGGTTTAGGGTAGGAAGGACTATGATCCTGTGAAATTTGAATGGAAATGGACCAATATTTAATTGGGTTACTTTGTAACTGACCAATCTGGTCTAGAAGACAAACATTGATCTGCTACTCACATGGAGTAGAAACTTGAGCTGAAATTGGGCATAGGATGATGATTTGGTCATATGAGAGTGACATAAAAATTTCATGCCATTTGGACAAGCCAAAATGGTACTTCCTTCACAATGTACCTCTCTGACCAGAATCTTAGGAAAATTATAGGGAATTAATGGGAAGATGAAATGATCCCAAATTTTGTGGAGATAGGTTACATGGATAGGAGAATGCTCTGGTAAATTTTCAGCAATTATGGAGCAATATAAAATATAGTTGCTTCACAATGTGAAAATCTGACCAGGAACCAAGATTTGATGCTATGCTCACATAGATGATTGGATAAGGTTGAAACTTTGTGGAGAGTCATGATTTTAGGATATGAAGATGCTTGCAGAATTTCAACTCATTTGGATACTCCTAGCTAGCACTTGTTTCACAAAGATTCCAGTTGCCCAGAAACTTTGGAAATTAGCCAAGAGAGATTTAATATCCAAATAAAGTTGAATTTTCTCATGTGGCAATTATATGGATAGGAAAGATTGCCCAAAAAGTTTGAGAGCAAGAAAGCAAGTATAAAGGGTACTTGCTTCACAAACTGCCAGCTGGGGCAGAATCAGAAAAGGAATATTTTTGAAATATTTTTGAACATGTCAAGGAAGGGTTTGACATATTTGTGGAAGATATGACCCAAACAATATATGAGAATTATTTGGGAATGATGGAAATGTGGGTTGCTTCACAACCCAGAGCAGACAGGGTTATTCCTTTAATAGAAAAAGGAATTTCCCAAGAAAAAGAATATTGGGGTTGGTCCAAGATGGAAATGACAAGGTCTTGGGATGGTTTTGAGGATGGCAAGCCACTCGGGAATAAAAATGAAGGGTGATCCCTCCAGGTTGCAAGACTACTAAGCCACAAAAAAGAAAATCCAGACCAAAATCAAAAGGAAAAGAAATGGGTAAAATCCAGGGTGTTACAGTGATGGCTTTTGTGCCAACCACATAGCAATGTCATCCATGGATCCTTGTGCCAGACGATTCTTTAGCCATCCGGCATAGTTCTTAGTGTGCTCCTTCATCTCTACATCTAATGGATACACCATTGGTAAGAAGCTTTGGCGTATCTCCGCCAAGTGTTCGTCAGCATAAGCGCTGAGAACTGGGCTGTTAAGCAGTACCGTCAAATGGGCTTTCTCGGCCAATTCTCCGGGTGCAGCCTTTTGCATGCCAGCAAGGACCGGCTTACCTTTCAGCCTTCCCTCATGGCGAGAGAGGGGAAAACCTATAGGTCTTTGCTTCATGTATTCGGTGCAAAACTCAACCACCTCCTCCGCGGTATAACCTTTTAGGATGCTTGCCTCTAGATGGTTTCGGTTCCGACAATAGCACTTAAGTATTCCCATGAACCGCTCAAAGGGATACATGTTGCGAAGAAACACATGACCACAATACTTTATCTCGTCGACAAGGTGCACAGTGAAATGGACCATGACATCAAAGAATGACGGTGGGAAAAACATCTCTAGGCTGGACAATATTCTTGCAATATCCTCTTGCATATGATCCAACTCTTCAGGATCTACAACTTTCTGCCATAGTTTGTTGAAGATATCACATAGCTCAATGAGTGTGTTTCTTATATCTTTGTCCATCAAATTCCTGATGGCCACCGGGAGGATTTGTGTCAACAATACGTGGCAATCATGTGACTTCATGTGTCCCAACTTCATTTTACCTGAGCTCACATCCACGAGACATCTGATGTTTGCGGAGTAGGAAGAGGGTGTCTTAACTGACAACAAATAGTTGAAGAACTCTATTGCTTCTTTTGTACTGAAATTGTAACTCTGGCGAGCGTGGAGGAATTTGTTATCATCTTCTGCTTCACTCTTGCCTTTTGATTGATCACCAAGCATATCGAGCCGTGCACCGTCACCATCGTTTGTTTTACCTTTAATCTTGAGCAGAGTACCAAGGATACTTTCACATATGTTCTTCTCTACGTGCATGACATCGATGCAGTGTCGTACATGTAGAATCTCCCAGTAACGTAATTTCCAGAACACCAATTTCTTCTTAAACACATGATTCCTGGGTGTTTGTTTCACCGTCAAAGCGTGGTTCTTGCCAAACACAACATTAATTTGTTTAGCCATATTGTGGACCACCTCCCCATCATAAGGTCTTGGGCCCTAACCTACCTCTGCCGTACCATCAAATTCAGCATTTATCTTTTGGTATGGGTGATTTCTCCGTAAGAACCTACGATGACGCAAATACACGGTTTTGCACGAGTTGGGAAGAAATCTGCTAGCTGTCCTATCCATGCATGTGACACACCCTACATCTCCCTTTGTTTTCTACCCCGATGTGTTGCCTAATGCCGGCATATCTTGAATGGTGTGCAGCAGCATCGCATGTGATGTTTGCTTGAACTACGTCGGTATTTCCCCAAAGAGGAAGGGATGATGCAGCACAGCAACGGTAGGTATTTCCCTCAGTGATGAGACCAAGGTTATCGAACTAGTAGGAGAACCAAGCAACACTACGTAAACAGCACCTGCACACAAAGAACAAATACTTGCAACCCGACGTGTTAAAGGGGTCGTCAATCCCTTTCGGGTAACGGCGCCAGAAATTGGCAAACGGACGTGAGAAAGTTGTAATAGATTGATAGATGCAAATAAAAGCAAATAAAATTCAGCGAGGTGTTTTGGGTTTTTGATAATATAGATCTGAAAATAAAAGTGGCAAATAAATAAAAAGGCAAATAGCAAAATAGATCTGAAAATATATGATGAGAAAATAGACCCGGGGGCCGTAGATTTCACTAGTGGCTTCTCTCGAGAAAAATAGCATACGGTGGGTAAACAAATTAATGTTGGGCAATTGATAGAACTTCAAATAATTATGATGATATCCAGGCAATGATCATTATATAGGCATCACGTCCAAGATTAGTAGACCGACTCCTGCCTGCATCTACTACTATTACTCCACACATCGACCGCTATCCAGCATGCATCTAGTGTATTAAGTTCATGGAGAAACAGAGTAATGCAATAAGAACGCTGACATGATGTAGAAAGATCTATTTATGTAGAAATAGACCCCATCTTGTTATCCTTAATAGCAATGATACATACGTGTCGGTTCCCCTTCTGTCACTGGGATCAAGCACCGTAAGATCGAACCCATCACAAAGCACCTCTTCCCATGGCAAGAAAAATCGATCTAGTTGGCCTAACTAAACCAAAGATTCGAAGAAGAAATATGAGGCTATAAGTAATCATGCATATAAGAGATCAAAAGACTCAAATAACTTTCATGGATAAAAACATAGATCTGATCATAAACTCAAAGTTCATCGGATCCCAACAAACACACCGCAAAAAGAGTTACATCAAATAGATCTCCAAGAGACCATTGTATTGAGAATCAAGAGAGAGAGAGGAAGCCATCTAGCTACTAACTACGGACCCGTAGGTCTACAATGAACTACTCACACATCATCGGAGAGGCACCAATGAGGATGATGAACCCCTCCGTGATGGTGTCTAGATTGGATCTGTGGTTTCTGGAACTTGCGGCAGCTGGAATTGATTTTCGTCGACTCCCTTAGGGTTTCTGGAATATTGGGGTATTTATAGAGCAAAGAGGCGGTGCGGGAGGTGGCCGAGGTGGGCACAACCCACCTGGGCGCGCCTGGGCCCCCAGGCGCGCCCTAGTGGGTTGTGCTCCCCTCGGAGCCCCCCTCAGGTACTTTCTTGGCCCAACTTGTGTCTTCTGGTCCAGAAAAAATCACCAAAAAGTTTCGCTGCGTTTGGACTCCGTTTGGTATTGATTTCCTGCGAAGTAAAAAACAAGCAAAAAACAGCAACTGGCACTGGGCACTATGTCAATAGGTTAGTCCCAAAAAATGATATAAAGTTGCTATAAAATGATTGTAAAACATCAAAGAATGATAATATAACAGCATGGAAAAATCAAAAATTGTAGATACGTTGGAGACGTATCAGCATCCCCAAGCTTAATTCCTGCTCGTCCTCGAGTAGGTAAATGATAAAAACAGAATTTTTGATGTGGAATGCTGCGTAACATGTTCATCACATATTCTTTTCTTTTGTAGCATGGACATTTGGACTTTTAGATGGTTCAAAGCAATAGTCTTTATTTGACATGAAGACTTCAATACTCAAGCATATCAACAAGCAACCATGTCTTTCAAAATATCAACACTAAAGCAAGTTATCCCTAGCCCATTATGCTCAATCATTGATCCATTCATGAAACACACTCGCATATTAGCTACACCCAATGCTCAAGTACGATCATAGTGCCCCTTAGTTGGTGCTTTATAAGAGAAGATGGAGACTCAAAATAAAAATTGCATAAAGTAAAAGAAAGGCCCTTCGCAGAGGGAAGTAGGGATTTGTAGAGGTGCCAGAGCTCAAAGCGAAAAAAAAGTAGAGATAAAACATTTTGGGTGGCATGCTTTTCCTGTCAACGAAAACGATCGAGTAGTTCCCAATACTTTCCATGCTAGATATATCATAGGCGGTTCCCAAACAGAAAATAAAGTTTATTTCTTTTTCCACCATACTTTCACTTTCCATGGCTAGCCGTATCCACGGGTGCCCTCCATACCAACAATTTCCAAGGAATTTATTATTTGACAACATAAAATAAATTCATTTTTCATTTCGGGACTGGGCATCCCTAATACCTTTGCCGTACTCTCGTGCAATGACAAGTGAATAAACACTCATCTTGAGAATAACACATCTAGCATGGAAATATATCAGCCACCCCCCTACCATTTCATGAGAGGTACGAGCACACAAAAGAGAAATTTATTTTGAAATTAGAGATGGCACATACAAATTTGCTTAGAACGGCACGGAAATACCGCATATAGGTAGGTATAGTGGACTCATATGGCAAAACTGGTTTAAGGATTTTGGATGCACAAGTAGTGATCATACTTAGTGCAAATGAAGGCTAGCAAAAGATTGAGAAGCATCCAACCAAGAAACGAAAAATCTCATAAGCGAGCATTAAGCATAACTAACACCGAATAATGCACCACAAGTAGGATGTAATTTCATTGCATAACTATTGACTTTCATTCTTGCATAGGGAATCACAAACCTTAACACCAATATTCTTATTAAAGCATAATTACTCATCAACATGACTCACATATTATATCAACATATCGTAAAACTTTTACAAGGAATCAAGTTTATTTTGTCAAATGATCTTCATGAAAGTTTTTATTATATCCCTCTTGAATATCTATCACTTTGGGACTAGTTTAATGTGTTGCTTTTGATAGCTCAAACAAATCTAAGTGAAGAACATGAGCAGAAAATTTTCTTCTCTCAAAATAATTTAAGTAAAGCAAGAGAGAATTTCTAAAAAAAAAATTACGAACTCTCAAATAAATCTAAGTGAAGCATGAGAGCATTTCTTCAAAAATACTAAAGCACACCGTGCTCAAAAAGATATAAGTGAAGCACTAGAGCAATTCCATAGCTCATAAAGATTTAAGTGAAGCATAAAGAGGAATTCTAACAAGTCATAGCATAATTTTGGCTCTCTCAAATAGGTGTGTCCAGAAAGGATTCATGACTAAAAATAAAAAGCAAAACAAGCAAATACTCATATCATACAAGACGTTCCAAGAAAAACTCATGATATGTGACGAATAAAAATACAACTCCAAGTAAAATACCGATGGTCGTTAGAAGAAAGAGGGGATACCACTCGGGCATCCCCAAGCTTAGTTGCTTGCTTATCTTTGGATAATGGCTTGGGGCGCCATGGGGCATCCCCAAGCTTAGGCTCTTCTTACTCCTTATTCCTTCATCCATCGTAATCTCACCCAAAACTTGAAAATTTCAATCACACAAAACTCAACAAAACCTTCGTGAGATCCGTTAGTATAAGAAAACCAATCTTTACTTTAAGTACTGTAGAAAACCCATTCAAATTTTGTTCTTGCATTATATCTACTGTATTCTAACTTTACCATGGCTCATACCCCCCGATACAAACCATAGATTCATCAAAATTAGCACACAATGCAAAGAAAACAGAATCTGTCAAAAACAGAACAGTATGTAAAGATGCGAATTGTTATCATACTTATGTAACTCCAAAAATTATGAAAAACTAGGACGACAGAATACGTTTGTATATCAATCTTTTGTAAAAAATTAAGAATTTTTAGTCGCTTCTGTGAATTTTCAAAATTGTTTTACTGGATGCAAAAGTTTCTGTTTTCTAACAAGATCAAATCAACTATCACCAAAGCTATCCTAAAGGCTTTACTTGGCGCAAACACTAATTAAAACACAAAAAACACAATCATAACAGTAGCATTATTGTGCAAACACCCAAGAACAGAAAGAAAAAGACAAAAATAAATTTTATTCATTGGGTTGCCTCCCAACAAGCGCTATCGTTTTACGCCCTTAGCTAGGCATAATGCAAAGATCTAAGTGTTGTCATCTTTATTTCTAGATCCATAAGATGCCCTCATGATTGATTCATATGGTGGCTTAATTTTTGTTCTAGGGAAGTGTTCCATACCCTTTCTCAAAGGAAATTGGAATTTGATGTTCCCTTCTTTCATATCAATCACGGCACCTATAGTGCGCAAAAACGGTATACCAAGAATAATTGGACAAGATGGATTGCAATCAATATCAAGAACAATAAAATCTATGGGCACAAAATTCCTATTTGCAATAATAAGAACATCATTAATTCTTCCCATAGGCTTTTTAATAGTAGAATCCGCCAAGTGCAAATTTAAAGAACATTCTTCAATATCGGTAAGACCAAGCACATCACATAAATATTTCGGAATTGTAGAAACACTAGCACCCAAATCACATAAAGCAAAACACTCATAATTTTTAATCTTGACTTTGATAGTAGGTTCCCATTCATCATGTAATTTTCTAGGAACTGAAATCTCTAATTCCAACTTTTCTTCCAAAGCTTTCATCATAGCATCAACAATATGTTTAGTAAAAGCTTTATTTTGTTCATAGGCATGGGGTGAATTTATCATGGATTGCAACAAAGAAATAAAATCAATCAAAGAGCAATTATCATAATTAAATTCTTTGTAATCCAAAAGAGTGGGCACATCACTAGTTAAAGTTTTGACCTCTCCAAACCCACTTTTATCAATTTTCTCAACAAGATTTTCACCCTCCAAATTATCGGGATGCCTTCTAGCTAAAGTTGACTCTTCTTCAGTCCCTTTTTCATCAATTTTAATTTTACTAAACAAGGAATCAATAGAATAAACACCAATCACTTTAAGATCTTCATCATTTTTGTGAAAGCAATCACTGGAAAATGCTTTTTCTAAAAATTCTCTTCTAGCTCTAAGCATAGCGGTTCTTTTCTTACTTTCATCCATAGAAACATATAAAGCTTTAATTGATTCTTCAACCTTAGGCACAAAAATTTTCATCTTGAGATTTTCTACATCATGAGAAATTCTATCAACGCTTCTAGACAAATCATCAATCTTACTCAATTTTTCTTCCATCGTATTGTTAAAATTCTTTTGAGCATTGATAAATTCTTTAATATTATTCTCAAAATCAGAGGTGTTCCTATTATTATTATAAGAAGGATTACCATAGGAATTACCATAATTATTAGAGGAATTACTAGGAAAAGGCCTAGGATTAAAATTACCTCTATAAGCATTGTTATTGAAATTGTTTCAAGAGATAAAATTCACATCTACGGCATCACTATTTTGCTCAATCAAAGTAGACAAAGGCACATCATTAAAATCAATAGGAGCACTTTTATTAGCAACCAATTTCATAAGAGCATCAACTTTTTCACTCAAAGAAGAAATTTCTTCAACCGAATTAACCTTTTTACTAGTAGGAGCTCTTTCGGTATGCCATTGTGAATAATTTGCCATAATATTGTCTAGAAATTTAGTAGCTTCACCCAAAGTAATTTCCATAAAAGTACCACCCGCGGCGGAATCTAAAAGATTTCTAGAAACAAAATTCAATCCTGCATAAAAGTTTTGTATGATCATCCAAAGAAATAAACCATGAGTAGGACAATTTCTTAGCATCAATTTCATTCTTTCCCAAGATTGCGCAACATGTTCATGCTCAAGTTGCTTAAAATTCATGATTTGCGTCCTAAGGGAAACAATTTTCGCGGGCGGAAAATACTTAGTAATAAAAGCATCTTTGCACTTATCCCAAGAATTGATACTATTGCGAGGCAAAGAAGAAAACCAAATTTTTGCACGATCTCGCAAAGAAAACAAGAATAATTTCAACTTCACAATATCATTGTCCACATCTTTTTTCTTTTGCATATCGCATAATTCCACGAATGTGTTAAGATGGGACGCGGCATCCTCACTAGGAGTACCGGAAAATTGATCTTTTATAACAAGATTCAACAAAGCGGCATTAATATCATAAGACTCCGCACTAGTGGCGGGAGGAGCAATCGGAGTGCTAATAAAATCATTGTTGTTGGTATTGGAGAAATCACACAACTTGGTGTTCTCTTGAGTCATCGTGACTACGCAACAAGATTGCACTCAAAAACAGATCTGACGAGAAAACGGCGAACGAGAAAGAGGGCGAATAAAATGGCAAATTTTTGTGAAGTGGGGGAGAGGACAACGAGAGGCAAATGGCAAATAATGTAAATTGCAAGGAGATGAGATTTGTGATTAGGAACCTGGTAGATGTTGATGATGTCTCCCCGGCAACGGCGCCAGAAATTCCTTTTGATGTTTGCTTGAACTACGTCGGTATTTCCCCAAAGAGGAAGGGATGATACAACACTACAACGGTAGGTATTTCCCTCAGTGATGAGACCAAGGTTATCGAACCAGTAGGAGAACCAAGGAACACTACGTAAACAACACCTGCACACAAAGAACAAATACTTGCAACTCGACATGTAAAAGGGGTTGTCAATCCCTCCCCGACAACGGCGCCAGAAATTCCTTTTGATGTTTGCTTGAACTACGTCGGTATTTCCCCAAAGAGGAAGGGATGATGCAGCACAGCAACGGTAGGTATTTCCCTCAGTGATGAGACCAAGGTTATCGAACCAGTAGGAGAACCAAGCAACACTAGGTAAACAGCACCTGCACACAAGGAACAAATACTTGCAACCCGACGTGTTAAAGGGGTTGTCAATCCCTTTCGGGTAACGGCGCCAGAAATTGGCAAATGGACATGAGAAAGTTGTAATAGATTGATAGATGCAAATAAAAGCGAATAAAATTCAGCGAGGTATTTTTGGGTTTTTGATAATATAGATCTGAAAATAAAAGTGGCAAATAAATAAAAAAGGCAATAGCAAAATAGATCTGAAAATATATGATGTGAAAATAGATCTGGGGGCCGTAGATTTCACTAGTGGCTTCTCTCGAGAAAAATAGCATACGGTGGGTAAACAAATTACTGTTGGGAAATTGATAGAACTTCAAATAATTATGACGATATCTAGGCAATGATCATTATATAGGCATCATGTCCAAGATTAGTAGACTGACTCCTGCCTGCATCTAGTGTATTAAGTTCATGGAGAAACGGAGTAATGCAATAAGAACGATGACATGATGTAGACAAGATCTATTTATGTAGAAATAGACCCGATCTTGTTATCCTTAATAGCAACGATACATACGTGTCGGTTCCCCTTCTGTCACTGGGATCAAGCACCGTAAGATCGAACCCATCACAAAGCACCTCTTCCCATGGCAAGAAAAACCGATCTAGTTGGCCTAACTAAACCAAAGATTCAAAGAAGAAATACGAGGCTATAAGTAATCATGCATATAAGAGATCAAAAGACTCAAATAACTTTCATGGATAAAAACATAGATCTGATCGTAAACTCAAAGTTCATCGGATCCCAACAAACACACCGCAAAAATAGTTACATCAAATAGATCTCCAAGAGACCATTGTATTGAGAATCAAAAGAGAGAGAGGAAGCCATCTAGCTAATAACTACGGACCTGTAGGTCTACAATGAACTACTCACGCATCATCGGAGAGGCACCAATGAGGATGATGAACCCCTCCGTGAAGGTGTCTAGATTGGATCTGTGGTTCTAGAACTTGCGGCGGCTGGAATTGATTTTCGTCGACTCCCTTAGGGTTTCTGGAATATTGGGGTATTTATAGAGCAAAGAGGCAGTGCGGGAGGTGGCCGAGGTGGGCACAACCCACCTGGGTGCGCCTGGGCCCCCAGGCGCGCCCTGGTGGGTTGTGCTCCCCTCGAAGCCCCCCTCAGGTATTTTCTTGGCCCAACTTGTGTCTTCTGGTCCAGAAAAAATCACCAAAAAGTTTCACTGCATTTGGACTCCGTTTGGTATTGATTTCTTGCGAAGTAAAAAACAAGCAAAAAACAGCAACTGGCACTGGGCACTATGTCAATAGGTTAGTCCCAAAAAATGATATAAAGTTGCTGTAAAATGATTATAAAACATCAAAGAATGATAATATAACAACATGGAACAATAAAAAATTATAGATACGTTGGAGACGTATCAGCATGTAGATCGAAACTCTCCTTTTTGTAAGCATCATAACATTTTACAGCAGGCTCTTTAACCCACACTGTCAGCAGTTCTTCTACCAGTAGCTGAAAGTAAATGTCCATGTCATTTCCAGGTTGCTTCGGGCCTTGGATAATCATTGACATCATAATGTATTTTTTCTTCATACACAACCAAGGAGCTAGGTTATATATGCACAGAAGCACCGGCCATGTGATGTGTTTGGTGCTCATATCGCCAAAAGGATTCATCCCGCCAGTACACTCCCCAAGCCTTATACTTCTAGGATCCTTGGCAAAGTATTTAAACTTGTTGTCGATTAATTCCCACTGAGCCCCATCTTTCGGGTGCCTCATGTAACACCCCTGTGTAATAAGCACTGTGACATAATGATAATCATGCCAAGTCATACCCATTTGCAATGCTTGATCATAATGTTTAAACACTCCATTTCAATTCTCTCTCTGCAATCAATTCAAATTTAAAGTGCAAATTCAAGTTACCCAAAAGTTGCGGGAAAAATGTTCATCATCTTGCAAATATTCCATAACATTTGCTTGTTAAGGAATACAACATCACTCTTATGTAAATATGAACAGTAGCAAATAAAACAGAGCAACTCCTGCATATTTAAATGCCAAGTCATTTATGAAAAATCCAAATGTAATCATAATTCACCCAA
Organism: Thinopyrum elongatum; assembly: GCA_011799875.1. Classification (NCBI taxonomy): domain Eukaryota; kingdom Viridiplantae; phylum Streptophyta; class Magnoliopsida; order Poales; family Poaceae; genus Thinopyrum; species Thinopyrum elongatum. The sequence continues at coordinate 363,961,268 of CM022302.1, forward strand.
TCCAATTTCTGGTGTTAGCTAATAATACTCTACAATTATTGGGCTAAGTCACATATTTTGCAAAAGCCATCTGGTGGCTTAGGAATTTGCAAAACAGAAATGAAAATAGAAAAAAGAACAGAAAATAAGAAAATAGAAAAGGCTTAATGCTCTACTGTGCACTTAAGCCTGCCGCAACAGGGTCCGGCCCAGCCCATACGGTGCTCATCCCCTACCTCCTGCGCGCTGTCGCGCGCCCGCGCCGACACGCCGACGGTCGCCACGCGTCGCCCTTCCGTGCCGTCCCCGGCTAGGTTAAGACGAGCCCCGAGCCCCTCTCCCTCTCCCCGAACCCTAGCCCCCATTCCCTCCCCCTCTCCATCGCTCCTTCTTCTCCTCCTCTCTCTGTCGAATGCAGTCGCCGCCGTTTCATCGTTGCCGCGCTCCGGCGCCACCCTGAGTTGCACCAGGTGGCCCAGACGAACCGTCTCCCTCCCCTACATCGAGCACGCCCCTGGAGCTGGACCGGGAAGCCCCGAAAACGCCGCCCACTCCATTTCCCCTCGCCGGAATCCGCCTCGGCCGCCGCCTCAAACCGCTGCCCTGATGCCTCTCCGCGCCTCCCTGAGCACGGCAACACCCTCAGTGAGCACCCGCGTGCTTTTTCCCTTTAGCTTGGGCTCGGTTTCGAGCTCCGGCGTGTTTTCCGTCTGCGGGTTGCTCCGGCCGCCGCGCGCCGTCACTGCTGCTGCCGACTCCGGCCACCCCGCGGCCTCCCGTGGGTTCCTCTAGACACGCACGAGCGAGGGCTATCGCCCGATAGTCTTAGCGTGTCCAGCCATCCCCTATGGCGCCGTTCCGCCGTTCCGCCGCTCCTCCGCCGCGCCCTATGGTCGTCGCCGGCGTAGCTCCGGTGGCGCTGACGTGGCCGATTAAGCTAGCCACTAATGACCCTGCTAATCAGCCCCTGAGCCTATGACTAACGGGACCCGCACACTAATTAAAACATAGTTAGGAATTTAACTAAAGTAGCAGTCAGTGACAGGTGGGCCCAGTGGGACCCGTTTGACCAATCAACTGACCAGTCAACGCTGACTGAACAGTTGACCAGGGCCCCACCTGGCAGCCTCTCTTGTATCTTCTGGTGCACTGCACCGGGTGCACCCAGCAATTCTGTTTACTATTTTAATTCAAATTAAATAAACCCAGTAAATTCCAGAAAATGATTAAAACTTTAGAAAATCATAGAAATTAAACCGTAGCTCGGATCGAAAAACTTTGTACATCAAAGTTGATCAGAACGACGAGACGAAGCTCACTGTGCCGTCTGTTTCCGTGTCGGGACCCTTTACAAAGGTGAACCCGTAACTTTTAGTCTGTTTTTGGTAGATGAATAGTACATAACCACCGGTTAATAAATCTAGTTTTTACCCTAAATAACCAATATGACTTAGACATGCTTTAGGCACCCCTGCACCGCACGTTAGCGTAGCCTGCTCTGTGTTGCTTTGTCTGCCTTGTATTTATACTGTTTCCTCCCCCTCTTCTCTCTCGATAGAGCCCGGTACCGACGTAGCCTCCGAGATCGACGCAACTCCCGTGATTGGCTACATTACGGACGACCTTGCCTTTGCCGCCGAGAAACCAGGCAAGCCCCCCCTTTGATCATCCCGATATCGCCTATTCTATTTTCTCATGCTTGCATTAGAATTTTTCTACTGTTACTGTTATCCTATTTCTGCTACATAGCCTGTTTATTGTAACCTGCTGTTGATACCTACTTGCTCATCCTAAACTGTTTAGAATAGACTGGGTAGAGCCCCATCTATGACCCCCACTTATCCCGACTGCCCCGCTGGAGTATCAGAAGACCCGATCAATGGGATCGAAGACCAGGACCCGGCACTGCACCTCACTTCCCCCTTAGTTGCTCGACACTACTGGGTTACTATCGAGTGCCGAGGGTGATACCTCATCAGCACTTCTGATGATAACCTTTTAGGTTAGTTATTCGGTCGTGGTCAGCGAGGGTGATTCCTCCTACACCACCCCCGATAATGACAAAGTCGTGCAACACCTCAAGTGTGGGCCTCGAGGGTGATTCCTCCTACGTCCACCTTGATATTACATCAGGTGGGAGTCCAACGAGGGTGATGCCTCGGATTCCCCCTTGATATGGTAGCCACACGGATGCCCTACATAACTGATGTTACTGATACTTGGAAAGGTGGGTCGACCCTGAGGGGTACCCGCGAATGATGGATAGTTACCCGTGGTTTATTTTACGAGGCGCGGCCGGGCATTCTTAGCCCTTGTAGCAAGTCCTCGAGACGGGGCGACAGGGTCACATCGATCGTGAGTCTCTGCTCGTTTCCGCAAGCCCCTAGTCCTCTAACGATTTGGATATTTGATCCGAGCAGGCCTCTGGCCTGATAGCACTAACCATCACGTGGGATAGTTATGGGCACTCTGCATCATAGCATCAGCTGAAAGCTCTGTCAGACATCCAGTTCAGCACTGCGGCCGGGCTGGGCCGGCACCATCCGGTAGTGGTGGAGCCTGGTTCGCCCTGCACGCAACGACCCGGAGGGCGAGGGGCGATGGCCCAAGACCCCCTTGTGCTTAGGAGGTAGACCGACGGGGACCTCTCTGCTGAGCTGTAGGTAGGGCTGCGGTGTGTCGTTTGGCCGAGGCCGGGCATGACCCAGAAAAGTGTGTCCGGCCGGAGTTAATCGAGCGTGGTGGGTAAGTTGGTGCACCCCTGCAAGGAAGAAAACATCTATCGATAGCCGGTCCTACGGTAAAGGACACTCGGAGTTGTATCCCGATCAATACAACTAGAACTTGTGATGATAACTGGTTTTGATGGCTCCGGGATCGCTTTCTCGCAGGGAGTCGAGAAAGGATCTCTGGGCGAGACTTTTGCTTGATACTACTACTACTTTACATTATGCAAATTTGCACTCTTCTAATGCTGCAAGACCGATGAAGATGTTGAAGATGCTAGTCTTCGATAGGACTAGGCTTTCCCCCTCTACTCTGGCATTTCTGTAGCCCAGTCCACATATACAGCCTACCTTTGATAATGTTGCATCTGTATTGTAGATCCTTGCTTGCTGAGTACTTCGGAGTACTCACGGTTGCTTTGCTTTCTTTTTCTCCCCATATCAGTTTGTCGTGACCAGATGACGGAGCCCCTAAGACAATTGTTCCCGCCAACGACTACTACTACTACCCCGAGGATGGCTACTACTTCGAGATGGCCGACGGCCAGGAGTAGGTTCGGAGGGTCCTAGGCAGGAGGCCTACGCCTTTCGATCGTAGTGTTTTGTTTAGCCCTGCCTTCTTAAGGCCTTTCTGTTTCTCTTTTATATCTGTACTCAGATATCTGATGCTTCCGCTGATGCTTGTATGCCATCGAGCTATGTATTCGAGCCCTCGAGGCCCTGGCTTGTAATATAAAGCTTGTATGACTTTATTTATGTTTTAGAGTTGTGTTGTGATATCTTCAGGTGAGTCCTTAGGCTTGATCATGTGCATTTGCTTGTATGATTAGTGCACGATTAAGCCGGGGTCGTCACAGGTTGGTATCTGAGCCGACTGCCTCTAGGAACCCCCCTTTCCAATTCCTTGGCCGAAGATGAGTCTAGAAAACCAAAAACAGTTTTACTAACTTGGCTGTGTGGCTTACGGGCCCACGACGCCGAATGGGTGGTATTAGGATCTTTATTCCTCGACCCTTACTCTGGGACTCTGCTCTCTCTTCTATTCAGGTTAAAATTTTACTAACTCCAACCTTAGGTTCTCGTGATCACATCCACCCGGAGTTCTGAACTTATTCCCCCTTGCTTCAAGATTGTGTGCCAGGTTCTTCTTTTAGGATCCTTTTATCGAGGGCACCCTGTGTTGTCACTTGCAGATTCCTCGCTCCAACAGTTTTCTCCGACGTTGATGTAGCCTTTGCTATGTCTCGTTGTGTACTTCCTTGCCGCGTGCCTGCGCGCCGCCTAGTTGTCTAGCCTTCCCCTTTCAGCTGTCGTAATGCCGGATTGTAACCGAGGCTATGTGTGGATTTGATTGTCTGGTGTGAATATTATGAAGTATCTATTGCACTTCCTTCTGTTGTGCGTGTTACTTCATGAATCATTCCATACACCTGCAGTTTTTCTTGCTAAACTGCCCCTGTTGATTTGGCAGGATGGCTGGCGATCCTCCACCTCCACCCTATATTGCCGCAATGATGCAGCAGTTTGAATTGAACCGTCAGCTCAATGAGAGTCTGGTAAAACGTTTGGAACGCAACGATGCTCGTCAGAAGCCTGGACCGATCTCACTGCCAGAAATTGTTCGCCTCAACCCGTCTGTTTTCCGCAACTCCACCAATCCTATGGATGCTGATGATTGGCTTCGTGACATCCTGTTTGAAATGGAGTCAGCTAGTGTGGCCCCTGACAGTTACGTCGCCTTTGCGACATTCCATTTAAAGGGTCCAGCTGCTCAATGATGGGAAAGCCACAAGAGTATGTTGCCTGCTGAATCTGTACCCACTTGGCAGGAATTTCAGTTAGCTTTTCGTGCACGGTACATTCCTCAAGGTCTGATCGGCCAGAAGAAGCAGGAGTTCCGCAAACTCACACATGGCACAATGACTATGGATGAATATCAAAGGAAATTTCTCGAATTATCCCACTATGCTAAAGATGATGTCGACACTGACGCTCGCAAGCAGGAGAATTCCATGAAGGACTGCGTTCTGATATACAGCTCGCACTTCTTGTCCTTGATTGTGAGGACTTTGCGATGCTTGTCAGTCAAGCCTACCGAGTTGAAACTGGTCTGGCTAAATACCAGGAGTCGCTCAAGCGCACTCGTGATGTTGGCTCATTCTCGGGTCAGCCTGTTCAGAAACGTCGAGTGTGGATTCTGCACAATGTCCATCACCGACCTGCCCCTGTACCCAGGCCATCATATGTTGCACCTCGTCTACCTTCACCACCGAGACAGCTAACGGTTCAGGGTGGACAGCTCAATAATATGGCTCCTCCCCATAATGATGGTTTATGCCGCAAATGTGGACAGCCAGGGCACCGTACTATCAACTGCCGCCCAGATCAGTCGCAAAATGCATCACGTCCTACTAATGGCCATAAAAAGGGCCGTCGGAACCATCGTAACAGAAGCTATGGTGTCAGGCCGCCTACTATGAATTGTGGTCATGTCACTCATATCAAAAGGGAAGAAGCTCGTGAAGCCCCAAAGATTGTGATGGGTACCCTTCTCGTTAATTCAGTGCCAGCAACTGTCCTCTTTGATTCAGGAGCATCTCATGCCTTTGTGTCCCAACAGTTTGCACAGTTACATGGGTTAGGCATGGAAAAGTTATCCATTCCTCTATCGGTTCAATCCCTGGGGTCCAAGTGGCAGACCTCAATGGTAAGCCCTCTCAACCAAATCAAGATTGGAGGTCTACTTTTTTCGGCTTCTCTCATTGAACTCGGACGTTCCAACATTGATATCATTCTTGGTATGGATTGGTTGACAGCCCATAAAGCTTTGATTGACTGTGCTACTAAGACAGTCCAGCTCACACACCCTTCCGGTCAGAGAATCAACTACTCCGCCCGGATAGTCCAGGACGCTAAGAGCCAGCTATATGCTCTGAATGCATTGAATGCCTCACCTCTTGAAGGCATCGAGAACATTCCAGTTGTTCATGATTTTCAAGATGTATTTCCAGAAGAACTTCCAGGAATACCCCCTGCTAGAGCTGTTGAGTTCGTCATCGACTTGAAACCAGGCACTACCCCTATTGCGAAGCATCCTTATAAGATGCCTCCACACCACCTTCTTGAGCTTTAGGAAGAAACCGATAAGTCACTTAAGAAGGGTTTCATCCGCCCCAGTTCATCTGCTTGGGGAGCACCTTCCCTCTTTGTCAAGAAGAAGGATGGTACGAATCGGTTGGTTCAAGATTACCGACCTATCAACCAAACAACAATTCAGAACAAGTATCCGCTTCCCAGAATCAATGATCTGTATGATCAACTTGCTGGTTCCTCAGTATTCTCTAAGCTTGATTTGAGATTGGGATATCATCAGATCCGAGTTCGTGAAGAGGATATTCCAAAGACAACATTCGTTACTCGCTATGGTTCTTATGAGTACAGTGTCATGTCTTTCGGCTTGACTAATGCCCCATCTACCTTCTCCCAGTTAATGAACTACATCTTCATGGATTATCTCAACAAATTCGTCGTGGTATATCTGGATGATATTCTGGTTTATTCGAAGAATGAAGAAGAACATGCCGAACATCTTCGGCTTGTACTGGAAAAGCTGCGTGAACATCAACTATATGCCAAGTATTCAAAATACGAGTTCTGGTTATCTGAAGTGATGTATCTCGTCCATGTGATTTCCAAAGATGGCATTGCCGTTAACCCAGAACGAGTTCAGGCTATTCTTGAATGGACTCCACCGAAGAATGTCAAGCAAGTCAGAAGTTTTCTCGGCCTTGCAAGCTATTGCCGTCGTTTTGTCGAGAATTTCTCAAAGATTGCTAAGCCTCTGACTGATCTACTTCACAAGGGCGTTAAGTTTGAGTGGACAGAAAAATGTCAGGAAAGTTTTCAAACACTCAAAGACAAGCTGACATCTGCCCCAGTACTTGCTCCTCCAGATTCTCGCAAGGATTTTGTGATCTATTGTGACGCATCCCGTGAAGGATTAGGCTGTGTCCTAATGCAAGAGCGTAAACTGATTGCCTATGGCTCTCGTCAGTTGCGCCCACATGAAGAGAATTATCCGGTACATGATCTAGAACTAGCTGTTGTCATCTATGCACTGTTGTTGTGGCGACATTACCTCCTCGGTAATCGTTGTGAGATCTACACGGATCATAAAAGCCTGAAGTACTTGTTCACTCAGCCATCTCTGAACCTCCGTCAGCAAAGATGGATGGAGACCATTGCGGACTATGATTTGGGTATTTCTTATACCCCTGGCAAGGCTAATGTAATGGCTGATGCATTGAGTCGTAAATCCTATTGCTGTGAACTTGAAGTCCAGCTACAGCAACCACACCTGTATGAAGAGCTTCAAAAGTTAAATATCGAGATAGTTCCTCAAGGATACCTAAAAACCTTGGTTGTTGAACCAGACCTTGAGAAGGATGTTAAGAGTGCACAAGCTAAAGATGCTGAAGTTGATCTGATGAAGAAAGATCTTCACCTTGAAAAGTACAGGGATTTCTCGCTGTCTGAAGATGGAACCTTGTACTTCAGAGACCGCATTGTCGTACCTCGTTTCGAGCTTATGACTGACAAGGTCATGAAGGAGGCACATGATACCCTGTTGTCTATTCATCCGGGTAGCACCAAGATGTATTGTGATCTCCGTCAAAGGTATTGGTGGTCTAAAATGAAGCAGGATATTGCTCGATATGTTGCTGAATGTGATGTGTGTCGTCGCGTTAAAGCAGAACATCAGAAGCCTGCTGGAATTCTGCAACCACTTCCTATTCCTCTATGGAAATGGGATAAGGTTCAGATGGATTTCATTACAGGACTTCCCAGGTCACAGAAGGGTCACGATGCTATTCTTGTCGTCGTCGACCAACTCTCTAAAGTTGCACACTTTCTGCCCGTCAAGGAAACTATCACTGCTAGTGAGTTAGCAGAATTATATATCTCCAGAATTGTTTCACTACACGGTATTCCGAAGGAGGTTAGTTCGGACCGTGGCGGTCTTTTCACCTCAAAGTTCTGGGAAAGTTTCCAAGAAGCTATGGGAACTCATATCACCTGGAGTTCAGCATATCACCCCCAGTCCCAAGGCCAAGTCGAACGAGTAAATCAAGTGCTTGAAGACATGCTGCGAGCTTGTGTTATTTCTTTCGGCAAGAAGTGGGAAGAATCTCTCCCGTATGCCGAGTTCTCTTATAACAACAGCTATCAAGCCAGCTTGAAAATGGCCCCCTTCGAAGTACTATATGGACGTAAGTGTCGAACCCCTCTGAATTGGTCAGAAACTGGGGAACGACCGCTCATGGGTCCGGATATTATTCAACACGCCGAAGAACAAGTCCGTATCGTTCGAGAAAACCTCAAGGCGGCTCAGGACCGCCAGAAGAGCAACTATGATCGCAAATGATGGGGTTTGACTTATCAACCTGGTGATCAAGCTTATCTGTGTGTCACTCCTATGAAGGGCACTCACCGCTTCGGAATTAAGGGCAAGCTAGCTCCACGCTACATTGGTCCTTTCCGCATTGTTGCAAGACGTGGTCAGGTGGCGTATAAATTGGAGTTGCCACCGCAATTCTCTCATATCCATGACGTATTCCTTGTGTCGCAACTTCGTAAATGCTTTAAGGAATCCCCGCACCGCACAGTGGATCACGAGATGCTCGAATTGCAAGATGACCTTTATTATAAGGAGCATCCGATTCACATTCTCGATGAAGCTGAACGTCGGACCCGTCAGAAGACAACCAATTTCCTGAAAGTGCAGTGGTCTAATCATACTGAAGATGAAGCCACTTGGGAACGCGAGGATCATCTGCGTAGGGATTATCCCGACCTCTTTCCTTCTACCTCCTGAATTCTCGGGACGAGAATTTCTTTTAGAGGAGGAGAATTGTAACACCCCTGTGTAATAAGCACTGTGACATAATGATAATCATGCCAAGTCATACCCATTTGCAATGCTTGATCATAATGTTTAAACACTCCATTTCAATTCTCTCTCTGCAATCAATTCAAATTTAAAGTGCAAATTCAAGTTGCCCAAAAGTTGCGGGAAAAATGTTCATCATCTTGCAAATATTCCATAACATTTGCTTGTTAAGGAATACAACATCACTCTTATGCAAATATGAACAGTAGCAAATAAAACAGAGCAACTCCTGCATATTTAAATGCCAAATCATTTATGAAAAATCCAAATGTAATCATAAATCACCCAATCCAATTTCTGGTGTTAGCTAATAATACTCTACAATTATTGGGCTAAGTCACATATATTGCAAAAGCCATCTGGTGGCTTAGGAATTTGCAAAACAGAAAGGAAAACAGAAAAACAGAATAGAAAATAAGAAAATAGAAAAGGCCTAATGCTCTACTGTGCAATTAAGCCTGCCGCAACAGGGTCCGGCCCAGCCCATACGGCGCTCATCCCCTACCTCCTGCGCGCTGTCGCGCGCCCACGCCGACATGCCGACAGTCGCCGCGCGTCGCCCATCCGTGCCGTCCCCAGCTAGGTTAAGACGAGCCCCGAGCCCCTCTCCCTCTCCCCTCTCCCTAGCCCCCATTCCCTCCCCCTCTCCATCGCTCCTTCTTCTTCTCCTCTCTCTGTTGAATGCCGTCGCCGCCGTTTCATTGTTGCTACGCTCCGGCGCCACCCTGAGCTGTGCCAGGTGGCCCAGACGAACCATCTCCCTCTCCTACATCGAGCAGGCCCCTGGAGCTGGACCGGGAAGCCCCGGAAATGCCGCCCGCTCCATTTCCCCTCGCCGGAATCCGCCTCGGCCACCGCCTTAAACCACTGCCCCGACGCCTCTCCGCGCCTCCCCGAGCACGGCAACACCCTCAGTGAGTACCCTCGCACTTTCTCCTTTAGCTTGGGCTCGGTTTCGAGCTCCGGCGTGTTTTCCGTCTGCGGGTTGCTCCGGCCGCCGCGTGCCGTCACTGCTGCTGCCGACTCCGGCCACCCCGCGGCCTCCCACGGGATCCTCTAGACGGGCACGAGCGAGGGCTATCGCCCGGTAGTCTTAGCGCGTCCAGCCATCCCCTGTGGCGCCGTTCCGCCGCTCCTCCGCCGTGCCCTATGGTCGTCGCCGGCGTAGCTCCGGTGGCGCTGACGTGGCCGGTTAAGCTAGCCACTAATGACCCTGCTAATCACCCCCTGAGCCTATGACTAACGGGACCCGCACGCTAATTAAAACATAGTTAGGAATTTAATTAAAGGAGCAGTCAGTGATAGGTGGGCCTAGTGGGACCTGTTTGACCAGTCAACCATGACTAGACAGTTGACCAGGGCCCCACCTGGCAGCCTCTCTAGTACCTTCTGGTGCACTGCACCGGGTGCACCCAGCAATTCTATTTACTGTTTTATTTCAAATTAAATAAACCCAGTAAATTCTAGAAAATGATTAAAACTTTAGAAAATCATAGAAATTAAACCGTAGCTCGGATCGAAAAACTTTGTACATGAAAGTTGATCAAAACGACGAGACGAAGCTAATCGTGCATTCTGTTTCCGTGTCGGGACCCTTTTCGGAGGTGAACCCATAACTTTTAGTCTGTTTCCGGTAGATGAGTAGTACATAACCACCGGTTAATAAATCCAGTTTTAACCCTAAATAACCAATATGACTTAGACATGCTTTAGGCACCCCTGCACCGCACGTTAGCATAGCCTGCTCTGCGTTGCTTTGTCTGCCTTGTATTTATACTGTTTCCTCCCCCTCTTCTCTCTCGATAGAGCCCGGTACCAATATAGCCTCCGAGATCGACGCAACTCTGGTGATTGGCTACATTATGGACGACCTTGCCTTTGCCGCCGAGCAACCAGGCAATCCCCCCTTTGATCATCCCGATATCGCCTATTCTATTTTCTCATGCTTGCATTAGAATTTTGTTATTGTTACTGTTATCCTATTTCTGCTGCATAGCCTGTTTATTTTAACCTGCTGTTGATACCTACCTGCTCATCCTAAACTGTTTAGAATAGACTGGGTAGAGCCCCATCAGTGACCCCCACTTATCCTGACTGCCCCGCTGGAGTATCAGAAGACCCGATCAACGGGATCGAAGACCAGGACCCGGCACCGGACCTCACTTCCCCCTTAGTTGCTCGACACTACTGGGTTACTATCGAGTGCCGAGGGTGATACCTCATCAGCACTTCTGATGATAACCTTGTAGGTTAGTTATTCGGTCGTGGTCAGCGAGGGTGATTCCTCCTACACCACCCCCGATAACGACGAAGTCGTGCAACACCTCAAGTGTGGGCCTCGAGGGTGATTCCTCCTACGTCCACCTTGATATTACATCAGGTGGGAGTCCAACGAGGGTGATGCCTCGGATTCCCCCTTGATATGGTAGCCACATGGATGCCCTACATAACTGATGTTACTGATACTTGGAAAGGCGGGTCGACCCTGAGGGGTACCCGCGAATGATGGATAGTTATCCGTGGTCTATTTTATGAGGCACGGCCGGGCATTCTTAGCCCTTGCAGCAAGTCCTCGAGACGGGGCGACGGGGTCACATCGATCATGAGTCTCTGCTCGTTTCCGCAAGCCCCTAGTCCTCTAACGATTTGGATATTTGATCCGAGCAGGCCTCTGGCCTAATAGCACTAACCATCACGTGGGATAGTTATGGGCACTCTGTATCGTAGCATCAGCCGAAAGCTCTGTCAGACGTCCAGTTCAGCACTGCGGCCGGGCTGGGCTGGCACCATCCGGTAGTTGTGGAGCCTGGTTCGCCCTGCACGCAACGACCCGGAGGGCGAGGGGGGATGGCCCAAGACCCCCTTGCGCTTAGGAGGTAGACTGACGGGGACCTCTCTGCTGAGCTGTAGGTAGGGCTGCGGTGTGTCGTTTGGCCAAGGCCGGGCATGACCCAGAAAAGTGTGTCCAGCCGGAGTTAATCGAGCGTGGTGGGTAAGTTGGTGCACCCCTGCAGGGAAGAAAACATCTATCGATAGCCGGTCCTACGGTAAAGGACACTCGGAGTTATATCCCGATCAATACAACTAGAACTTGTGATGATAACTGGTTTTGTTGGCTCCGGGATCGCTTTCTTCCAGGGAGTCGAGAAAGGATCTCTGGGCGAGACTGTTGCTTGATACTACTACTATTTTACATTATGCTAATCTGCACTCTTCTAATGCTGCAAGACCGATGAAGATGCTGAAGATGCTAGTCTTTGATAGGACTAGGCTTTCCCCCTCTACTCTGGCATTTCTGTAGCCCAGTCCACATATACAACCTTCCTTTGATAATGTTGCATCTGTAGTGTAGATCCTTGCTTGCTGAGTACTTCGGAGTACTCACGGTTGCTTTGCTTTCTTTTTCTCCCCATATCAGTTTGTCATGACCAGATGACGGAGCCCCTGAGACAGTTGTTCCCGCCAACGACTACTACTACCCCGAGGATGGCTACTACTTTGAGATGGCCGACGACCAGGAGTAGGTTCGGAGGGTCCTAGGCAGGAGGCCTACGCCTTTCGATCGTAGTGTTTTGTTTAGCCCTGCCTTCTTAAGGCCTTTCTATTTCTCTTTTATATCTGTACTCAGATATCTGATACTTCCGCTGACGCTTGTATGCCATCGAGCTATGTATTCGAGCCCTTGAGGCCCTAGCTTGTAATATAAAGCTTGTATGACTTTATTTATGTTTTAGAGTTGTGTTGTGATATCTTCAAGTGAGTCCTTAGGCTTGATCGTGTGCATTTGCGTGTATGATTGGTGCACGATTAAGCCGGGGTCGTCACACCTCATATATTTATCCGCAGTTCGCTCATCATGATGCCACCGCAACCTCTTTGCCTCTCTAGGGTTTGCAAGCAAACGCCTCAACCTCGGAATTAAAGGCAAGTACCAAACAACCTTGAACGGGATTCCTGTGTTGATCTCGTTGTCCAATTTGTACTTGTCCTTTGCTCTCCTACGCTTGTATCGTGCATGCTTGCATATGGGACATGCACGCAAATCTTTGTACTCATCAAGGTACAATATACAATCATTCACACAAGCGTGTATCTTCTTTACTTCTAGTTCCAATGGGCAAACAATTTTCTTCGCTTCGTTCATGCTTTTGTGGCGCACATTATCTTCCGGAAGAATTTCTTTGAAAAGACCTAACAACTCTGTGAAGCCCTTGTTTGATAGACCGTTTGTTGCTTTAAATCTGAGAAGCGCCAGGGTGGCACTCAACTTGGAATATTTCTTTTTGCATCCTGGATACAATTCTTTCTTGGAGTCTGCAGCAATGGTTGGCAGATCCTTGTACCCAATCATATCCTTTTTTGGGCCCTTGAAATATGCAATTATAGCAGCAAAATCTGGCATATCAAGATCGTCGTTGTCTGCGTCGCCGTCTTGGTTTTCCAGTGGGGGTTTCAGCTTTCCGGTGTTCCATTGGTAGCTTGACGCCTCAGCCCTGATGATAGATTCAACATCCATGTCACTCTGACAAGGGTTTGGCATCTTGCAGCCCTGAGTATATTCATCCATGACCTGCTCTTCACCGTGTCTGGTCCAACGTGTATATCCATCCATGGATCCCCGAGAGAGTAAGTGCCACTCGACATCTGTAACTTCACGTGACTCTGTATTGGCACAATGACTGCATGGAGACATGATGTAATCCTCATCACCAATTCTCTTCTTTGTACTTTCAGCCAAATTCATAAACTCTGGCATGCCACTGATAAAATCTGAGCTTCTCCTATTCTTCATCCATTCAGATTGTTCCATCTGCACCACACGAAGGGTAATTAAAAACAAAACAACAACATTAATACACGGATTAACTGATGCCCAAAGATGCGTGCATAAATCACAAGATTTTATTTTCATAATTACTGAGGGTGCTCCATATTGTTATCCAGACGTGCAATGACTAAAATTAATGGCCAGTCAATTTACATGCAGAGTACTACAACACTACCCCTAGGAATTGAATACCTTAATTAAGCCACTCACGAAAAGAATACCTTAATTAATTAGTCGCGCGGCGACCTCCACCCAGCAGACAGAGAAAAGAGTGATGCGGCGGCATGCCGAGACAGCAGGGTCGAGGAGCAAAGCTTAGTGCGGCTACCGCCTGAAGTTCGACCTCCAATATCCCGCCATCGACCGCGATGGATGTGCTCCAATCACGCCGCCGCCGACCTCGATGGTTGAGCTCCTCCTATCTCCTGCCGCAGACCGAGGATTGACCTCCTATAACGCTGCCATCGCCCACCGACCGAGGATTGACCTCTTATCCGGTAGCCACTGCCTCGGCCGCTGCCGCTGCCGCCATCTCTATCTGTAGAGCGGCTGTTTTATTTTTTGACGGGTATCCGCAGAGCGGCTGTTTACACTAGGTATGACTGTAACTCAATTATATTGCAGCCCCATATGTACAGGGTAGTACATCACATACGGTTATGTCACGGCAACCGTGTCTCACCTAAGTTGTCTTCTCACACATTTTGATGCGGAAATAGTGTGTGAAGTTGTAATACCTAAAACAAACGACATGTATAAACAATGTGCCGTATACAACATATAGCGTGAAAGTAGTTCCCGACCAATAGCTTATCCCCACAGTTTCCCCATTTCCCCCAAATCCCTAGATAGCCTCCAAATTCCCTCGCATGGTGCTGACATTGGGGGAATGCAGACGAGTGGTGCTGATGGTTTCGGTGCGGCTGCTCCTGCTCGTATCGCCGCTCTCGGCAGCGCCGCCACGACGGCGGTCACCGCTGAGCACTTGCCTAAAGTCATCAGAAGGTAGGTGTACTACATATCCGAATCGTCCTTTTAGGTGATAACCCACAAGTATAGGGGATCGTTTTTAGCCTTTTTCGATAAATAAGAGTGTCGAACCCAACGAGGAGCTAAAGGCAGAACAAATATTCCCTCAAGTTCTATCGACCACCGATACAACTCTACGCACACTTGACGTTTGCTTTACCTAGAACAAGTGTGAAACTATTTTGCAAGAATAAAACTGCGAGTACTTTGCGAGAATAAAACTACGAGTAAAATGCAAGGTAATAAAAGTAGATAGCTTTTGTCAACAAGAAAGTCATTTGTCCCTAGCCAATCGATAGCTAGACCGGTAATCATTCGTGCAATTTTATATGAGGGAGAGGCATGAGCTAACATACTTTCTCTACTTGGATCATATGCACTTATGATTGGAATTATAGTAAGCATCCGCAACTACTAAAGATCATTAAGGTCGTGAAACCCAACCATAGCATTAAGTATCAAGTCCTCTTTACTCCCATACGCAATAACCCCCAAACTCGGGTCTGTGTATTCTGTCACGCACGCCACCCACCATAAGCGAGTTATGAACGCATTCCAACACCCTACAGAGGGGATCCCTCCATTTGCGCAACACGGAGGGCACCGTAGGACAGCACCATAAATAAAATATAAACTCATACCAACCAAGATCACGATTAGCCCACAAGACAAAATGAATCTACTCAAACATCATAAGATAGCCATAGATCATTGTGAAATAATATATGGAGTTGAGCACCATGTTTAAGTAGAGATTGGAGCGGGGAGAAGGGGTGTTACACCGCTACATAGATGGGGAGTGAGTTGGTGTTGACGGTAGCAAGATTGTTGATGTAGATCGCCGTCACGATCCTTGCCCTGGCGGCACTCCGGCGCCACCGGGAGAGAGGGGGAGAGAGCCCCCCCTCCTCCTTCTTCTTCCGTGGCCTCCCCCTAGATGGGAGGAGAGTTCCCCATCTGGTCCATGGCCTCCGTGGCGTCGGAGGGGCAGGAGCCCCTCCGAGATTGGATCTCCCTCTCTGTTCTCTTCTGTTTCGCGTTCCCCAGATCTGGCCGAAAACCGTTTCTTAAATATCCGGAGATCCGTAACTCCGATTGCGCTGAGATCTTAACATGATTTTTTTCCGGATAGAAGCTTCCTTGCGCCCGAAGTAGAGCTCCAACCGACCTTCGAGGAGGGCACAACCCACCACGCCGTGCCAGGGCCCTGAGGCGCGCCCTGGTGTCTTGTGGTGGCTGTGGGCCTCCGTTTGCGTTGACTTCACCTCCCAAAAATCACAAATATTCCAAAATAATTCTTCATAAATTTTCATCGCGTTTGGACTTCGTTTGATATGGATATTCTACGAGAGAAAAAACATGCAAAAAATAGGAACTGGCACTGGGCACTGGATCAATAGGTTAGTCCAATAAATCATATAAAATGTTGCCAAAAGTATGTGAAAGTTGTATAATATTGGCATGAAACAATAAAAAATTATAGATACGACGGAGACGTATCAGTATCCCCAAGCTTAATTCCTGCTCATCCTTGAGTAGGTAAATGATAAAAAAGAATAATTTTTGATGTGGAATGCTACCTAACATAATCTTGATCATATGTCTAATCATGGCATGAATATTAAGACATAAGTGATTCAAAGCAATAGTCTATAATTTGACATAAAGGCATCAATACTCAGGCATCCCAACAAACAATCATGTCTTTCAAAATATCAACGCTAAAGAAAGCTATCCCTACAAAATCATATAGTCTTGTCATGCTCTGTCTTCTTGACACAAAGTATTTATCATGAACAACCCCGATGACAAGCCGAGCAATTGGTTCATACTTTTTAACGCGCTTCAACTTTTTCAACCCTCACGCAATACATGAGTGCAAGCCATGGATATAGCACTATGGGTGGAATAGAGTATGATGATAGGGGTAAATATAAAGAAGACAAAAAGTAAGAAAGTCTCACATCGACGCGGCTAACCAACGGGCTATGGAGATGCCCATCAATTGATATCAATGCGAGGAGTAGGGATTGCCATGCAATGGATGCACTAAGAGCTATAAGTGTATGAAAGCTCAATATGAAAACAAAGTGGGTGTGCATCCAACTTGCTTGCTCATGAAGACCTCGGGCATTTAAGGAAGCCCATCATCGGAATATACAAGCCAAGTTCTATAATGAAAAATTCCCACTAGTATATGAAAGTGACTAAATAGGAGACTCTATATGAAAAACATGGTGCTACTTTGAAGCACAAGTGTTGTAAAGGATAGTAACAATGCCCCTTCTCTCTTTTTTTTCATTTTTCTTTTCTTTTCTTTTATTTTCTTTTTTCTCTCTTTGTCCAGAGTCTCATCCCGACTTGTGGGGGAATCATAGTCTTCATCATCCTTTCCTCATTGGGACAATGCTCTAATAATGAATAATGATGATCATTACGTGGGCACAGTATTACAATCGATACCCTTAAATATCCAGTTTAGGTGATCTTTAGTTGGGGAGCGCTGGAACTCCTGGATGCACTTGGTACAGAGGTTGATGGAGGTTCAACTATTGGGTCACCCTAATTCGTTTCACTGGAAGCGAGCTAGAAATGGTGTGTTTACGGTCAAATCAATGTATGTGGATCTAATTAATTCTGGCCCAATCCCGAGATCGATACATATCTGGAAAGTTAAGGTTCCCTTGCTTATTAAAATTTTTATGTGGTTTGTCCACAAGCAAGTGATCCTCACCAAAGATAATTTACTAAAGTGACGTTGGGTAGGCAGCGCATGGTGTTGTTTTTGTGATCATGATGAAACAATACAACACCTATTCATAGATTGCCCTCTCGCGAAATTACTTTGGCGAATAATTCATATAGCCTTTAACATTATTCCTCCAGTTAGCATTGAATCGTTATTTGGGACGTGGTTAGCTGGAGTAGATCATATTACTGCGTCTCGTATTCGGATTGGAATATGCACGCTTATTTGGGCTATATGGAACTGCAGGAATGACATGATTTTTAACAGACAACACATCTTAAACTTTTTGCAGGTCATTTTCAGAGCTACGGCATGGATCCGTACGTGGTCCTTACTCACTCCTACATACTCCAGGGAGCCTTTGGTTACTGGGTGCAACCAGTGGGAGATTGTTGCATGGGCTATATTCAACCGGTTTGGATGGCTGTCTCATAATAGGATAGGAGTCTAGGGATCTTGTCCTATTATACATACCGGCTGTGGTATTGAGTTTTATTTTTTTCTTTTCTGCTCCGCTTGCGAGCTGTAATGAATCTAAGACCTTGTGCTTTTTTCGAGACTTTTAGTAAGATGGCTGCATGCATCGCTTAGATGCAGAGGCCGGGGGCAAGCCTCCTTTTCCAAAAAAATAACACTTATATTTACTTACAACTCATAAGAAATAAAAATTACAACTCGATACCTAGAACAAAGTATGACTCTATATGAATGCCTCTGGCAGTGTACCAGGATGTGCAATGATCTAGCGTAACATGTATAAAAAATGATGAACGGTGGCTGAGCCACAACTACTATGTCAGCTATATGATCATGCAAAGCAATATGCCAATGAATGCTCAAGTCATCAAAACGGAAGCGGTGGAAGTTGCATGGCAATATATCTCGGAATGGCTATGGAAAGGCCATAATAGGTAGGTATGGTGGATGTTTTGAGGAAGATATAATAAGGCTTATGTGTGATAGAGCGTATCATATCGCGGGGTTTGGATGCACCTGCGAAGTTTGCACCGCATCTCGAGGTGAGAAAGGGCAATGCACGGTACCGTAGAGGCTAGCAAATTGCGGAAAGGTAAGAGTGCGTATAATCCATGGACTCACATTAGTCATAAAGAACTCATATACTTATTGCAAAAGTTTATTAGCCCTCAAAGCAAAGTACTACTACGCATGCCCCTAGGGGGATAGATTGGTAGGAAAAGACCATCGCTCGTCCCCGACCGCCACTCATAAGGAAGACAATCAATAATAAATCATGCTCCAACTTCATAGCATAACGGGAGACTATACGTGCATGCTTTGGGAATCACAAACCTTAACACCATTATTCCTACTAACCACAACCATTTACTAGTATCTCCCACATATTATCATCTCTATATCGCAAAACTATTGCAAGGAATCAAACATATCATATTCAGTGATCCTTAAGTTTTATGTAGGATTTTATGACTAACCATGCAATTGACCAATTCATGTTGACTCTCTAAATAGATATAAGTGAAGCATGAGAGTTTAATTCTTTCTACAAAATACCATGCTCTAATAAATATAAGTGAAGCAAAAGAGCATTCTTCAAATAGCGGTTTTCTATGTGAAGAGAAACAGGCAATCCAAACTTTAAATGATATAAGTGAAGCACATGAAGCATTCTACAAAGCCATACTCAAAAGATATAAGTGAAGCGCAATGAGCATTGTATAAATCAACCATGGACTATCTCATACCAGCATGGTGCATAAAATAAAAATGAAAACTAAACACAAAAGACGCTCTAAGATTTACACATATCACATGAACGAAACGAAGACGAAAACATACCGATACTTGTTGAAGAAAGATGGTATGCCTTCCGGGGCATCCCCAAGCTTAGACGCTTGAGTATCATTGAATATTTACTTGGGGTGCCTTGGGCATCCCCAAGCTTTAACTCTTGCCTCTCCTCCTTCTTCTCATATCGAGACCTCCTCGATCTTTGATCACTTCATCCACACAAAACTCAACAGAAACCTCGTGAGATCCGTTAGTATAATAATGCAAATCACTACTTTAAGTACTGTTGCAAACAAATTCATATTTTTTTTTGCATTGTAGCTACTTTAATATAACTTTTCCATGGCTTATACCACCAATACAATTGATAGTTTCATCAAAACGAGTAAAACAATGCATCAAAAAACAGAATCTGTCAAAAACAGGACAGTCTGTAGTAATCTGAACATTCACCATACTTATGTAACTCTAAAAATTCTTAAAAATTAGGAAAAAATAATAATTTTGTATAGAAATACTGTGAAAAAAGTTTCAGAAGCTTTTGACATTCCAGTAAAAAATGTAAAATCATGCACTACAGCCAAAATTTCTGTTTTTGCACCGCACATACCAACAAGCAATCTAATCATCCTAAAGGCAAATCTTGGCACATTAATTTTATAATACAATGGATTTGTACAAGGGGATAAATTTTTTTGTGAGAAAATTCCATGAAAAATTTACATTGTTTCCATGAGCATGAACACAAGTGTTCAAGGTCGACCCTCACTTCTCCAATGCATCACCTTTCAATCGCTTCTCTTTTTGAAAAAGTTTTTAGGTTCCCCTCTATATTTTTTTGTTTCTAAACTTTATAAAAGCACACAACAGAATAAAATGACTCTCTAAAACTTCCAGGCTGTCTCCCTGGCAGTGTTTTCTTTATAGCCATTAAGCTAGGCATAAAGTGCTCAAGTAATGAATCCACCCAGATCCCAGGGTATATCAAAGCCAATTTTAATTAACAATGATTTGGCATTTAGTAGTGAGCACAAAGCAACATATATCATGTAATGATGAAGTCTAACTCTCTTCCTATGCATCGGCATGTCATACAAGAACAATTCATGCACATCAAGTAAAGGCCAATACATAGCATAAGCAGTTTCTTGCAATTTTATCATGTTGGAAACATAGAGAGGCGGAGATGTAGTTCCTCTCTCATAATAATTGCAAGTAGGAGCAGCAAGCACATGCATATTATATTCATCAAAATCATTATGTGTAGTAGCAAAATGCAACCCATCAACATAATCCTTAATAAGAGCAAACTTCTCCGATATAGTGTAGTTGGGAGAAATAAAAAAGATAATAGGAATATCTTGCGTGGGTGCAATAGCAACAATTTCATGTTTAACATAAGGAACTATAGCAAGTTCATCTCCATAAGCATCATTCATACTGGCATCATGGCCACAAGCATAGCAAGAATCAAGTTCATAAAAAAGGGACATTTCAAACGAATCAACGGGATCATAGCAATTATCATAGCATTCATCCTTCGGTAAGAACGAAGGGATATTAAGCAACGTATGAGTTGAAGAGTTACTCTCATTAGAAGGTGGGCTCGGGTAGCTAATCCGTTCTTCCTCCATTTGTTCTTCACTCTCCTCATCATCTTTTTGATCCAATGAGCTCACAGTTTCATCAATTTCTTCTTCCATAGACTCCTGCAAAATATTAGTCTCTTCTTGGACAGCGGAGACATTCTCAATAAATACATCAATATCTGAATTGTATTTATAATTGTCATAGCAATATTTAAGTATAGCAAAATTTTCAGGTCTATAAACTGAATCATCAAAATCTTCATACTTTTCAAACAAAGATTCAATTTCATAAGCACCCTTAAAAGCAACAAATTCTTCTATTCGTTTCACATCATAGTAATCATATATACCATTAGCATAAGAAGCCAAGGTTTCATTATCGCTAAATTTGCATGAAAAGGGAGGTGTGGAGCCTTCATCCTAGAACAACAAGTATAATCATATCTAGAGCATAGATTCCAAGCATACCATTGCAACATATCAATTTGATCCCATAATAATTTCCCTTTTTGTGTCAAGCGATAATCCCTAAAGTATTCATGTTGATCCAACGTGTCTCCTATTATCAAGTTGAACGGGGTTTTCTCAGGATTATCAAAGTAGTGCATAATATTTTTCACATAAAGAGCATCGAGGGTTTTAGGAGGTTCCCCATCTCCATGAGTAGCAAGTACAACCATTTTTTTTGGTATTTCGTGTTCCATATCCATAACTAAAGACAGAGAACAACTTAGAACAGAAAATAAAATCTACTTAGTGATAAAGCAAACAAGCACACACGAGAATATTCACCCCACGCTATTGCTCCCCGCAATGGCGCCAGAAAAAGGTCTTGATAACCCACAAGTGTAGGGGATTGTTTGTAGCCTTTTTCGATAAATAAGAGTGTTCAACCCAATGAGGAGCTAAAGGCAGAACAAATATTCCCTCAAGTTCTATCGACCACTGATACAACTCTACGCACACTTGACGTTTGCTTTACCTAGAACAAGTGTGAAACTATTTTGCAAGAATAAAACTACGAGTACTTTGCGAGAATAAAACTACGAGTAAAATGCAAGGTAATAAAAGTAGATAGCTTTTGTCAACAAGAAAGTCATTTGTCCCTAGGCAATTGATAACTAGACCGGTAAGCATTCTTGCAATTTTATATGAGGGAGAGGCATGAGCTAACATACTTTCTCTACTTGGATCATATGCACTTATGATTGGAACTCTAGCAAGCATCCACAACTACTAAAGATCATTAAGGTCGTGAAACCCAACCATAGCATTAAGTATCAAGTCCTCTTTACTCCCATATGCAATAACCCCCAAACTCGGGTCTGTGTATTCTGTCACTCACGCCACCCACAATAAGCGAGTTATGAACGCATTGCAACACCCTACAGTGGGGACCCCTTCGTTTGCGCGACACGGAGGGCACTGTAGGACAACACCATAAATAAAATATACACTCATACCAACCAAGATCACGATTAGCCCACAAGACAAAACGAATCTACTCAAACATCATAAGATAGCCATAGATCATTGGGAAATAATATATGGAGTTGAGCACCATGTTTAAGTAGAGATTACAGCGGGGAGAAGGGGTGTTACACCGCTGCATAGACGGGGATAGAGTTGGTGTTGACGGTAGCAAGATTGTTGATGTAGATCGCCGTCACGATCTGTACGATCGAAAGTAGGTCTAGAGGGGGGGGGGTGATTAGACTACTTGACCAAATAAAAATATAGCCTTTTCCCAAATTTAAGTCTTGGCATATTTTAGCAACTTAGCACAAGTCAAGCAATCAACCTACACATGCAATTCTAAGAGTGTAGCAGCGGAAAGTAAAACATTGCATATGAAGGTAAAGGGAAGGGTTGGAGAAGGCAAACGCAATGTAGACACGAAGATTTTTGGCGTGGTTCCGATAGGTGGTGCTATCGTACATCCGCGTTGATGGAGACTTCAACCCACGAAGGGTAATGGTTGCGCGAGTCCACGGAGGGCTCCACCCACGAAGGGTCCACGAAGAAGCAACCTTGTCTATCCCACCATGGCCATCGCCCACGAAGGACTTCCCTCACTCGGGTAGATCTTCACGAAGTAGGCGATCTCCTTGCCCTTACAAACTCCTTGGTTCAACTCCACAATCTTGTCGGAGGCTCCCAAGTGACACCTAACCAATCTAGGAGACAACACTCTCCAAAGGTAATAAATGGTGTGTTGATGATGAACTCCTTGCTCTTGTGCTTCAAATAATAGTCTCCCCAACACTCAACTCTCTCTCACAGATTTGGATATGGTGGAAAGATGATTTGAGTGGAAAGCAACTTGGGGAAGGCTAGAGATCAAGTTTCTTGTGGTAGGAATGGAATGTCTTGATCTCAACACATGAGTAGGTGGTTCTCTCTCAGAAAATGAGTAGTGGAAATGTAGGCACGTTCTGATGGCTCTCTCTTGAATAGAGAAGGGGGTGGAAGGGTATATATAGCCTCCACACAAAATCCAACCGTTACACACATTTGACTCAACTCGGTCAGACCGAATGGAAGAACTCAGTGAGACCGATTCAATTCAAAATGTGAATGTTAGGAATCTCGGTGGGACCGACATGATCAACTCGGTGGGACCGATGTGCTAGGGTTAGGGCAAAACCTCATCTCGGTGTGACCGATTGCATGAACTCGGTGAGACCGATTTCAGCAATGAGCAAACAGAGAGTTGGTCAGGCAAACTCAGTGGGACCGACCGCTCCTTTCGGTAAGACCGAAATGTTACGAAAGGGAAACAAAGAGTTTGCATTGCAAACTCGGTGGGACCGATCGCTCATTTCGGTGAGACCGAAATGTTACGAAGGGAAACAGAGAGTTTGCAATCCCATCTCGGTGAGACCAAAATCCCTATCGATGAGACCGAACTGATTAGGATTTCTGGCAGTGGCTATGTCAAGGAACTCGATGGCACCGGCTAGATCAAATCGGTGGGGTCGAGTTTGACTTTAGGTTTAGGACATATTTGGATTTGAGAAAGTGGTTGAGGGCTTTGGAGCATATCACTAAACATTTTGAGAAACTAGACCATTAAGCAACACCTCATCCCCTTTTAATAGTATTGGCTTTTCCTATGGACTCAATGTGATCTTGGATCACTAAAATAGAAATGTAGAGTCTTGAGCTTGTGCCAATCTTTGTCCTTAGCATTTTGAGGGGTGCACATCTCTAGTCCATGTGCCATGCCAATCATTGAACTTTCTGAAATATCTAACTTGAAAGGATATTAGTTCAATGAGCTATATGTTGTTATGAATTACCAAAACCACCCAGGGATAGTTGCACTTTCAATCTCCCCCTTTTTGGTAATTAATGACAACATATAGATCAAAGCTTCGACAATAGATAATATGAATGAAATACATCGTCGCTTTGAGAAGTATGTGATAAGCTAGAGCTCCCCCTAAATTTGTGCATTATTTAAAATTTGCTTTTGAATGCAAATGCACAATCGATTAGGATCATGGGTTACTCTTCCATGTCACATACATCTTGGTGGAGCGCTCAAAATGATAGAATGTAAAGCATATGTACTCATCACCAAGGGAAACATGATTGATCCTACACAAGTATTATAGATAGCATCATTCAAGCACACATTAAAGCATAATGATCAACCACATGATCATAAGTGTATCTCACACACAAGCACAAATAATGTAGCAACCAAACGAACAAATATCAAGTAGCAAGAGAGGCAAGCAACAAAACACTCTCTCTCTCTTGAAGCATAAGATCTGTACACTTTCTCCCCCTTTGGCAACAAGTTACCAAAAAGCTCGAAAATGCATAGTGCTATTCGGCACTCTAGGCATGATCTTCGGGAGCTCCTGAAGTGGTCTTCGGGCTGGTGGCTCTGGTGTGCGTAGATGGCGTTGAGAGGAGTCCGTCTGCAAAGGCTTCTGCTGATGTCTGAGGAGCTGGAGGAGTTGCAACTGAAGGTGCAAAAGTGGCAGTTGCTGCAGGTGCTGAAGCTATAGCTCTGGAATCTGTGACAACTGGCTCTGCTATAAACCTCTGTGCTCTTGGCACTCTGTGAAATGCATCTGTGGTGTCTCTTCCTCTCCTGTCCTCTGCCTCTTCTTGAAGTTGCTCAACTGTGGCTTGGATCTCTGTGACCTTCAAGTCTAGATCATAAAATTTTGTTTCAATGATCCTCTCAAGACTTTCTTGGTTTTGAGTCAGGGTGGCTAGTCCTTTCTCAATCCTCATGTTTTCAGCTATGGGATGATTGTCATCATGATCTGGAATTTTTGGTTTGAGCTTCCTAAGCACTTGCTGCTCCTCATCCTCTTGAACTTCAGGCACTGGGGCCTTGTTCTTTTCAGCAGCTGAGATGTTTCTGGTGGATCTCTTGGGTGCTGTAGGCTTTGGGACTTGAGCTTGGGCAGATGGCTTTGGAACTATCTTGGGCTTAGATGAAGCAGCCCCAGACTTGATTACATCTCCCATAAGCTTCTGAGACTTTGGTGCTGGCTCAACAGCTTCTTCCTCATCATCTTCATCTGGACCTTTCATCATTGATGATCTGCCAATAACTCTGGCCATGGTCTTCTTGACTCTTTCCTTCCTTTTCTTGCCTCCAGCAGCCTCTTCTTCTCTTGGTTCAAGAGTGAACACCATAGTTTCCTGAGTGGAGGCTCTGGCTTTTGACATAGGCACTTTCTTGGCAGGAGCTTTCTTCCTCATGCCAGGCTTGGTGGCAGCAGCAGCAGCATACTCCTTCTTGACTTCCTTCTTCTTTGAGGTGACCTCCTCATCAACCACAAAGTCCTCATCTTCAGAATCTGAGGTTCTCTTCTTCCTTTGCCTAGTTGCAGGCTTAGGCAAGTTGCTTGGGGTGCTTCTGCTACCTTCATCATAACTGCTATTGGAGGGACTAGTGCCCTCACTGAGATTTGCTTGCTCCTCTGACCTTTTCTGGCTGTCACTGTTGTCTGACATGGCTGACACTGACCCTGTGAATAGATAGGTATAGGCAGAGTAGATGAACATCATAAAGTACAACTATTTTGGCAAAAAGTTTGACTCAAAAACTTAATTTTAGTTTTCTGCAGAAAGCATTTCGGAGCTACCGATATGACTATCTCGGTGACACCGAAGCAACTTTGGAGCCTAAAAAGGCAGTTTCGGTCAGACCGAGACGCAGTTCGGTGACTCCGATATGCTAGGGTTTCACAGAGAAAGTAAACTAGGTCACACCGATTCGTACACTTCGGTCAGACTGAGTAGTACAAGTGCAATGGCTTGGGCCAAATCGGTGAGACCGAATACTTCAAATCGGTTGGTCTGAGATGAGTTCTGTGGAAACCTAACCCTAAGTTTTTGTATCAAAACTAATCTAGAGGAAGTTTTGGTTGGATAGGAAGATCTCAATCGTGGCTAGAAGCTTGGCATTAATCTTTGTGCAAGAATCAGAGTTAAGGAATACACAAAGGGATCGAGTCCGTACCCTAACTTGGCGGCGGACTCGCTACGGCGACAACGGCGGTGAAGAATCCCGTTGACGGCAGCGGAGACCAGTAGCAGGACTGGCGATGACGATGAAGATTTGGAGACCAAGGGAGCAGCAGAGCTGGGCAGGTGCGGTTGGGAGTTTGAAGGAATTTCCAAATTTCAACCCGCGTATATATATACCCAGTCACTGTCGGTGTGACCGAGTGGAATGACTTGGTGGCACCGAGATGCAGAATCACAAGCGGTTACTGCAACTCGGTGTGACCGAACTGTTCTAATCGGTTGCACTGAGGTGAAAACCTAGATCAACCCAATGATTTTGGTGAGACCGAGATGGATGAATCGGTCTGACCGAAAGCCATTAAGAGGTTTTGGAAGTTTAAGCCCTTGACAGATCGGTGGCTCCGAGTGCTCCTCACCCGGAGGGTCCGAATTCGACTTGATCAAACTTTATGATGTAGCATGAATAGAGTTTGAGACGAGAAAAGCATAGATAGCTAGAGGGAGTACTTAGGCATTCTTGTCCATCCATTTGGCAAAAATAAAAACCAATCAATCAAAACAACAAATGGATGTCCTCGAATGGAGAAAATTATGCAACCAACATGCTCACACAATAAGATAGCAAATGAAATATGTGGCAAAGCATGCACAAACACTCTAGCATCTATCAAGCAATTGGCGATGACTAGGTCATCTATATATGAGTATATTGACTTAGGAGTCAAATGAGAACATTTGATCATAGGTCATACTCATCGTTTAAGCACAAGTGGGGTTACCACTTTTACATAAAGCATTGTTGTGTTCACACCATTAGAGTTGCTTTAGCTCAATTCTTAGAGTAAAGCTCCCCCTAGATGTGATATCCCCCCTAAGAGGGATCAACTAACCTTGGGTTTTGTCAATGATGACTTCATGTAGATGTTGAAGATGTGGATGCTCAATGTTGATGTAGATCATTTGGAGCAATCCATTGGAGTGAGTTGCACTTTCAATACTTACATGGGTTAGTCCCACAAGGAACACACAAGGATATCCATAGACATAGAGTGAAATACACATATGATGTTGTCCATGAAAGCATTAGGTTACCTTGTCCCTTGTCTTACCAACAAGAGGGTTTGTGACTCCTTGAACTAGTGCAAGATATGGAAGTTGATTGCACTTGTCCTTGCCAAAATGAATATGAGTGAAGTATGTTGGCGGAGTCACCCTCAAGAACTCTCTAGTTCTTCTTCTTTGGGACCCACATCAATTTGATGGGGATCCTTGGAGTTGTAGTCGTACTTGATGAAGTGGAACTTGATGTAGTCTTGGGAACCCACTTGACCAAGGCCTTTGGAGCTTCTTCAAATGAATCAATCTCCTCTTGAAGCTTGTCCTTGCCTTTTAGCTTGTGGTCTTGTGGTGGAAGATCATCTTGAGCTTGTGTTCCATCAAAAGAAGTGGGTCATACTTCTCTTGTTGAGGAACAAACTTCGTCTTGGGGTATTGATCTTCTTCCCACTCAACTCCATTGGCATTGAACTTGCGTTCAAAACCAACACCTTCATTCTTCCGGTGCCTTCCTTGCTTGCGTACAATCTCCTCAAATTTCTTACTTCCGGCAAGGCTCTTGTAAACACCTTTCTCTATAATTCCCGTCAATAAGCTATTTTCTTGCTTAAGTGTAACTTGGCTAAGAGAATCATTAGTGGAATCAAGAGAACTACTAGAAGCAACAATATTGGATTTAACATGATTATTGTTACAACTAGAAGAAGAATCTTTCTTGTTCTTGTTGCTAGATTTTACTTGTGGCATGTAAGTAGACAAGAGTAAATGCTTGGCAATGTAAGAAGAACTTTTCTTACAAAGATCATCATTGATTGCTTTTAAGAACCCATGCTCTTGCTCTAGATTGAGCTTTTCAAAGCGTAGCTTCTCATGAGTCTTTAAAAGCTCTCGATGATCCTCTAAGGTAGTTTCGTGAGCTTACTTAAGAGTGTTTAATTCTTTAGTTAGACGCTCAATCTCCTTCTTATCATTGTCATTCGTTTCATCTTGATTAGCATGATTAATAGCAATTTCATCATAGTTTTCATCACTAGAGTTGTCAACAAGTAAATCATCATCACCTAGCAAATCATCTTCATCACTATTGAAATCAACGTACTCGGGGTGTGATACCTTGGGGCCTTTAGCTATGAAGCATCTTCCAATTCCTTCATTTGGTGAGTCAAATATGTCGTAGGAGTTGGATGACACAAGTGCAAGACCGGCAACACCTTCATCTTGAGTATATTCGGAGTCGGAGTGATAACTTCTCTCGGAGTGGTTGTCGGAGTCGGAACCGGATACCCATTCACCAACATGAGCTTGATGTCTTCATCTTGTGTAGCTCTTTGATGACTTGTCCTTCCTTTCCGAATCCTTGCTTCTGTGAGAGGGTCTTCGTTCATAACGATCATCTCTACTCCTTCTCTCTCTTGGAGGTGATTCCTCTCTTTTACTTCTCCTTTTAGGTGAGTCTTCTCTTCTTTTGTAGGGAGCTGTACACTTGTTGGAGTAGTGTCCGGGTCTTCCACAATTGTAGCAATTTCGTTCATGACTAGAAGATCTCTTGTCATTGTAGGACCTTGACTTGGAACTTCTCTCTTTGCTTCTACTCTTGTAGAACTTGTTGAAGTTCTTCACCATTAGGCTCAATTCTTCATTGAAGGCTTGTTTCTCACTTGATGTTGTGGGAGCATCACATGAAGCTTTGTAAGCACCACTAGACTTGTTTTGAAGCTCTTCCTTATCCTTAAGTGACATCTCATGAGCAACAATTCTACCAATGACTTCCGTTGGCTTGAGATCTTTGTAATTGGGCATCATTTGGATCAAAGTGCACACGGTATCATATTTTCCATCCAAGGCTCTTAGGATCTTCTTGATGATGAATTTGTTGGTCATCTCTTCACTTCCTAAGCCGGCAATCTCATTTGTGATGAGAGCAAGCCTAGAATACATTTCAGCGACTCCTTCACCATCCTTCATTTTTGAACTTGTCAAGTTGACTTTGAAGCACATCCAATTTGGATTCCTTGACGGACTCAGTAC
The DNA here is from genome assembly GCA_011799875.1 of Thinopyrum elongatum. Taxonomy (NCBI): domain Eukaryota; kingdom Viridiplantae; phylum Streptophyta; class Magnoliopsida; order Poales; family Poaceae; genus Thinopyrum; species Thinopyrum elongatum. The sequence goes on from CM022302.1 coordinate 363,990,474, forward strand.
CTTCATGCATATCAACCAAAGTATCCCAAATTTCCTTTGCATTCTCAAGGCAGCTGATTTTGTTGAATTCTACGGGGCACAATCCGTTGAAGAGGATATCGCAAGCTTGAGCGTTGTATTGCAACATCTTCAATTCTTCCGCGGTTGCTTCACGATTTGGTTCTCTTCCATCTTCAAAGGATTCACCTTGCAAACCAATACACACAATAGCCCAAACGGCGAGGTTATGTCCAAGAATATGCATTTTCATCTTATGCTTCCAACTAACAAAATTAGTACCATCAAAGTAAGGACCTCTACGGTGGTAATTTCCCTCGCTAGACGCCATACTCTCCTAAGTTGTGAAACCAAGGCTATGATCACCAAAGCTATGGAAATCAAGGCAATTGGAGACCAAAGCTCTGATACCACTTGTAGGATCGAAAGTAGGTCTAGAGGGGGGTGATTAGATTACTTGACCAAATAAAAATCTAGCCTTTTCCCAATTTTAGGTCTTGGCAGATTATAGCAACTTAGCATAAGTCAAGAAATCAACCTACACTTGTAATTCTAAGAGTGTAGCAGCGGAAAGTTAAACATTGCATATGAAGGTAAAGGGAAGGGTTGGAGAAGGCAAACGCAATGTAGACACGAAGATTTTTGGCGTGGTTCCGATAGGTGGTGCTATCGTACATCCACGTTGATGGAGACTTCAACCCACGAAGGGTAACGGTTGCGCGAGTCCACGGAGGGCTCCACCCATGAAGGGTCCACGAAGAAGCAACCTTGTCTATCCCACCATGGCCATCGCCCACGAAGGACTTCCCTCACTCGGGTAGATCTTCACGAAGTAGGCGATCTCCTTGCCCTTACAAACTCCTTGGTTCAACTCCACAATCTTGTCGGAGGCTCCCAAGTGACACCTAACCAATCTAGGAGACACCACTCTCCAAAAGGTAATAAATGGTGTGTTGATGATGAACTCCTTGCTCTTGTGCTTCAAAAGATAGTCTCCCCAACACTCAACTCTCTCTCACAGATTTGGATATGGTGGAAAGATGATTTGAGTGGAAAGCAACTTGGGGAAGGCTAGAGATCAAGTTTCTTGTGGTAGGAATGGAATGTCTTGATCTCAACACATGAGTAGGTGGTTCTCTCTCAGAAAATGAGTAGTGGAAATGTAGGCACGTTCTGATGGCTCTCTCTTGAATAGAGAAGGGGGTGGAGGGGTATATATAGCCTCCACACAAAATCCAACCGTTACACACATTCGACTCAACTCGGTCAGACCGAATGGAAGAACTCGGTGAGACCGATTCAATTCAAAACGTGAACGTTAGGAATCTCGGTGGGACCGATATGATCAACTCGGTGGGACCGATGTGCTAGGGTTAGGGCAAAACCTCATCTCGGTGTGACCGATTGCATGAACTCGGTGAGACCGATTTCAGCAATGAGCAAACAGAGAGTTGGTCAGGCAAACTCGGTGGGACCGATCGCTCCTTTTGGTAAGACCGAAACATTACGAAAGGGAAACAGAGAGTTTGCATTGCGAACTCGGTGGGACCGATCACTCATTTCGGTGAGACCGAAATATTACGAAGGGAAACAGAGAGTTTGCAATCCCATCTCGGTGAGACCGAAATCCCTATCGGTGAGACCGAACTGATTAGGGTTTTTGGCAGTGGCTATGTCAAGGAACTCGATGGCGCCAGATAGATCAAATCGGTGGGGCCGAGTTTGACTTTAGGTTTAGGACATATTTGGATTTGAGAAAGTGGTTGAGGGCTTTGGAGCATATCACTAAGCATTTTGAGCAAGTAGACCATTAAGCAACACATCATCCCCTTTTAATAGTATTGGCTTTTCCTATGGACTCAATGTGATCTTGGATCACTAAAATAGAAATGTAGAGTCTTGAGCTTGTGCCAATCTTTGTCCTTAGCATTTTGAGGGGTCCACATCTCTAGTCCATGTGCCATGCCAATCATTGAACTTTCTGAAATATCTAACTTGAAAGGATATTAGTTCAATGAGCTATATGTTGTTATGAATTACCAAAACCACCCGGGGATAGTTGCACTTTCACGATCCTTGCCCCAGCGGCACTCTGGCACCATTGGGAGAGAGGGGGAGAGAGCCCCCCTCCTTCTTCTTATTCCTTGGCCTCCCCCTAGATGGGAGGAGAGTTCCCCCTCTGGTCCATGGCCTCCATGGTGGCGGAGGGGCGGGATCCCCTTCGAGATTGGATCTCCCTCTCTGTTCTCTTCTGTTTCGCGTTCCCCAGGTCTGGCCGAAAACCGTTTCTTAAATATCCAGAGATCCGTAACTCCGATTGCACTGAGATTTTAACACAATTTTTTTTCTGTATATAAGCTTCCTTGCACCCGAAGTAGAGCTCCAACCGACCTTCGAGGAGGGCACAACCTACCACACCACGCCAGGGCCCTGGGGCGCGCCCTGGTGTCTTGTGTTGGCTGTGGGCCTCCGTTTGCGTTGAATCCACCTCCCAAAAATCACAAATATTCCAAAATAATTCTCCATAAATTTTCATCACGTTTGGACTTCGTTTGATATGGATATTCTGTGAGACAAAAAACATGCAAAAAACCGGAACTGGCACTGGGCACTAGAGCAATAGGTTTAAATCATTTAAAATGTTGCCAAAAGTATGTGAAAGTTGTATAATATTGGCATGATATAATAAAAAATTATAGATACGACGGAGACGTATCATCAGGTTCCAATCTATCTAATCTTTTTTAGCATGTCCAAAGTAGCTCCCTGCTGAATCCGTCCTGAATGAACCCCCCCAGGAAAGCGATTTGCCGCCGGATCCAGAGCATGACTCCAGACTCCCGCAACACGAGTTCAACTCCGAGTTTTGTGCCACCGAGAAGTACCAAAAGCTGAGTTGTGTGCACGGGCACACTCCCGCTCGACGTGTATTCACAGAGGGGTTCGACATTGGCAGACGGTTTCTCAGTTACCCCTTAGAGGTTAGTGCGAAGTTCATCATTTTACTTGAGTTAATGCCACCGCTCATCCTGAATATTATTTAACTATGGCAGGGATATGAGGCTTGTGCCTTTGTTAACTGGCTGGATGAAGAATGGCATGGCAGGGCTTGGAGTGTTATCACCAAGCTCGCAGAAGATAATGTAAAGCTGAAGAAGAAACTGACTGATCTGGAATGTACAATCAGTACGATGAAGCAAGAAAGAGTCAATCATAGGCAACAGATGGAAGCAAGAGACAAGAAGGAACTAGCATGTGTAGTTGTGGTTGTCTCATTAGCCATGTTCTATGCGCTATTTGCAATGATGATTAGGGGTTTTGTTTGACAGTATTGCTAAAGCACATCTAGATGTGCTCTAAGTAATGCACATCTAGGTCCTATGCCATTGATGTTACGCCAAGATTCATGCAGATATTTTCCTTTGTCTTTTTTCTTTTCCTTTGTAGTTTGATTATTACTGGCTTCATCAATAAGAAGAGCTCAATGTATTGCTTGCCAACTGTCCTACTCCGTTCCTACCGATGCATAAGTCACATTACGAAAACTAAATAATCCCAAAACTCATTCCTTGGGTTTTGTCCTGAAAAAAGAAAACCTCCAATATGAGTCCTAGGGCTAGTATGCATTCAATGACTTTAGACTACTTAGCATAACATGCAATGGTCAATTCTCTACACGCGATGGTATTGATTACCAAATAATCATCAAGTTCTCTCGTTTTCCCCCACCTAGGTCGCCGGTACGTAGGGAGTAGTACTATGAAAAATGCTTGTTTCATATTTGGACGCTCCAACGCGTGTGCGTAATTATCACATTGAGAACTGCGCAACCCCGGGAATTTGGAGCGACTGGGTACAGATAATTGCGGTTGATTATATCAGCGGTTAGATAATACATCAATCCCCCGCTTCAATTGGCATTCCTCTTCTCTGCATACCCCGTGTAAGTGTCCACCATCTTCATCGTCCCCGGACGGCTGCGCTACACACTTGCACACACTCTGCAATCTTGTTTTCTCACGGTTTTTATATGTACTGCAGCCATGTCAAGTGACAACAAGGATGATAGTTCCGCTAGTAGTCTGGCGCCCGATGATAGGTCAACATCGGAATCATCCCGCTCGTCTTCCATGAGTCCGGCGTCGGGCCCAGACCTTGATTATATCCGGATTATGGAAGGGACGCCACCTCCGGAGTCGTCAGACAACAACCAGATGGACGAGGAACCATCAGAGGACGAAGAAGAGGACGACGATGATGAGGAGGAGGAATGGTCGAATGCGGAGGAGGAGGACGACGACAACAACAACGATGATGACGGCAGCGGCGATGAAAAGCCAATGATCAGCGGCAAGAAGCGTCCTTGCCAAGACGATGTCGCGGGGCCATCCAACAACAACAACAAGAAGAAGAAGGACTAAATTAAGCAGACTGTATATATCTGAGTTTCCGTTCGCTCATATTAATTCGTTATCTCTGTTTCCCCTGTCAATCTCATCGCAGATTTTTAGTAATACGTATTCGACAGAGATCTTTTACATTATCACCCATAGGTTGGTTTCTTGAATTGTGTGCCCTGTCGAGCACACAATTCGCAAAAAAAGACCGCATGGGCTGTCTATAATAATCGCATACAATTCTGATTACCGACCTATTTGCCGGGTATCTCACACGTCTTGTTTCGCCGAATTGTTTGTGTTCAACTCGATCATCGCAAACGGTTCATCGGAGCGAACTGTATGTCATATATTGCACACACCTTGATCTGGCTGCCCATTTCTGTTGTTCTGTCTCATCGCAAATAGTTCATATGGATCAATCGTATGCCCCTCATCGCACACGCAACTACCATCTGAACCGTGTTTGATCTATCCGCCATCGCAAACGTTTTGCATTTTTTTACGGTTTATTTACATCATTGTTTACGAGTAATGCATCGCACACAGTTTTTTCGAAGGGTCTTTGATTGTAGTGTCGCGTTAGCAGCATCCTGCAGTAGTGCATGATCCAAACCACTTAGTGATGTGAGTTTGTTTTAAAAAGTACTATTTATTGTTTACATCACACTATGGACTTTTGGCATGCATACAAGCTCATGTTATGCATGGTATCATATATCGGCCATAGTTGATTGGTGATAAATCTATTTGTGTTTGACATTTTGTTTGCTTCTATAAGTTTGATCATGGCAATATGTGTTTGATAACCCACAAGTATAGGGGATCGCAACAGTTTTCGAGGGTAGAGTATTCAACCCAAATTTATAGATTCGACACTAGGGGAGCCAAAGAATATTTGCAAGTATTAGCAGTTGAGTTGTCAATTCAACCACACCTGGAGATTAAATATCTGCAGCAAAGTGAGCAGTAGCACAGTAATATGATAGTTTTGATAGCAGTGGTAACAGTAGTAGTAACGGTAACAGTGATAGCAATGATTTTGTAGCAAGTGCAACAGTGATAGCAGTAGTAGTAACTTAGCAAGAACAATATGTGGAAAACTCGTAGGCATTGGATCGGTGAATTCGTTGGATGATATTCATCATATAACAGTCATAACCTAGGGCGACACAGAACTAGCTCCAGTTCATAAATATAATGTAGGCATGTATTCCGTAAATAGTCATACATGCTTATGGAAAATAACTTGCATGGCATCTTTTGTCCTACCCTCCCGTGGCAGTGGGGTCCATAAGGAAACTAAGGGATATTAAGGCCTCCTTTTAATAGAGAACCGGAACAAAGCATTAACACATAGTGAATACATGAACTCCTCAAACTACGGTCATCACCGAAAAGTATCCTAATTACTGTCATCCTGGGGTTTACAGATCATAACACGTAGTAGGTCCATATGACTAGCAAGATCGGATCTAGAACACAGATATAATGGTGAAAACATAAACGGTTCAGATCTGAAATCATGGCACTCGGGCCCTAGTGACAAGCATTAAGCATAGCAAAGTCATAGCAACATCAATCTCAGAACATAGTGGATACTAGGGATCAAGCCCTAACAAAACTAACTCAGTTACATGATGAATCTCATCCAACTCCTCACCGACCAGCGAGCCTACGAAGGAATTACTCACTCCCTGTGGGGAGCATCATGGAATTGGTGATGAAAGAGGGTTGGTGATGACGAAGACCGAAGATTCCCCTCTCTGGAGCTCCGAGCGGACTCCAAATCCGGCCTCCCGATGAAGAACAGGAGAAGGCGACGGCTCCGTATCATAAAACGCGATGAAACTTCCCCTCCTATTTTTTCTCCAAAAATAGGAATTTATAGCGTTGGAATTAGGGTCAGGGGAGCCACGAGGGCCCCACAACCCACCAGGGCGCGCCTGGAGGGGGTGGCATGCCCTGGTGTCTTGTGGTCAGCCAGGGGGCCCCCTTCCGGTGCTTCTTGGTTCCAGTATTTTTTATTTATTGTAAAATAATTCTCCAAAAAGTTTCATTCCATTCTAAGAACTTTTATTTCTGCACAAAAACAACACCATGGTAGTTCTGCTGAAAACAGCATCAGTCCGGGTTAGTTTCATTCAAATCATGCAAATTAGTGTCCAAAAGAAGAGAAAAAGTGTTAGGAAAAGTAGATATAATAGAGACGTATCAGTCTTCATGTTGTACCATGTTCCTCACATATTCAAGGTGAACCCGAGAGGTTTTGAAATGCACAATCATTTTGTTCGTTTATCATGTGAAGTGTACCGTTTACACTTTGTAGTGTGTATTGCCGGTTGTAACGTCATACTCTGAGCTTATACCACAAGCATGCGGAAAGGTGCCTCCGTAGGTGAGTGTTCACAAAAGTATGTGCATTTGACATTTTATTTTTGCTTATGTACGATGGGTAAATGTTCATGTGTTGGGATGTTCATTGCATATTTAAGATGATCCCAATTGGTTTGCAATGAACATACGTTTTGTTTGTGTGGGTATCTTGAATAAAGCAAGTTCATGGTGTCAAGTGTCACGCCTGATCAGAAATTAAAGTTGTCGGAATCAGGGCTCCGCAGACCCAATAAGGTTCGAACTCTGGGGCGTGTTCGAAGGACCTCGTTTCAGGATGACGCTCAGCTCGCCACACCCATGGCTTGATCTCATCGAGTGCACGCGATCGTGGAGAGGGGAAGCACACAGAGATTTACCCAGGTTCGGGCCAACTTGCGGTGTAAGACCTTACTCTTGCTTTTGGTGGATTGGCCTCACGAGGAGGCAGCAGATGAACTGATACAGTGTGTGAGATGCCTTGCGAGGGTTCGGAGGGAGAGAATGAGTCGATCCTCTTCTACGGTGGAGACTAGTCTACTTTTATAGTGGCCTTGGTCCTCTTCTCTCATAGCTTAGGCGGGAAGGGATTCCACAACGGCCAATTTGAAAGGGGACAGAAAGTACATCTTATCCTGATGAAAGGTGGTCTTCACCTGCAAAGCCTCTGGCCATGACGCAGCGGTGGGCTCGACGATGACATTCGTCCTGCCGAGCTCCTGGTCGTGGTCTCGTTGCATCGGAAGGGAAACCCCTGGGGCCTTCCTCGGGAACCGGCACCTGTCCTTGCCTCCTTAGCACCAAATAGGAAACTGTCCCTTCTGCGCCTGCTGGCGCCCGTCTGGCCTTGATCGTCATGGCATACGTCATCACGGCCTCGCGATGCGGGAGGCTTTCATAGAGATCTCCACTCCTCGGGAGGCAGCCTGTGGAGGCGCTCCTCGGGAGGTCTTGGTGTCGCTCGCCTCGTGATACGTCTCGAACGTATCTATAATTTATGAAGTATTCATGACATGTTTACAACAATTTTATATGGTTTTGGTGTGATTTGAATAGAACTAACCTGAACTGGCTCTGTTTTTAGCAGAACTACTGTGGTGTTGTTTTTTTGTGCAGAAATAAAAGTTCTCAGAATGGGCTGAAAATTTACGGTGATTTTTTATGTACCAAAAGAGACCCCCAAAGCACAAGAGCTAGGCCAGGAAGTGGACGAGGAGTCCACAAGCCCTCTAGGTGTGCCCACCCCCCTAGGGCGCGCCCCCTAGCTTGTGGACACCTCGGGCACCCCCTTGACGTGTTTCCAACAGCAAAAATTCTTATAAATATAGCTACCTCCGAAAAGAACCCTAGATCGAAAGTTTCGCCGCCACAAGCCTCTGTAGCCACGAAAAACCAATCGGGAGCCCGTTTCGGCACCCTGCCAGAGGGGGAAATCATCACCAGAGGCCATCTTCATCATCCCGGCGGTCTGCATGATGAGGAGGGAGTAGTTCACCCTCGGGGCTGAGGGTATGTACCAGTAGCTATGTGTTTGATCTCTCTCTCTCTCTCTCTCTCTCTCTCTCTCTCTCGTGTTCTTGATTTGGCACGATCTTGATGTACCGCTAGCTTTGTTATTATAGTTGGATCATATGGTGTTTCTTCCCTCTCTATCTCTTGTTGTGATGAATTGAGTCTTGCTCTTTGAGGTTTCGTTATGTTGGATTGAGTATTGGATTTGAGAACACTTGATGTATGTCTTGCGATGGGATATCTGTGGTGGCAATGGGATGTTCTATTGATTCACTTGATGTATGTTTTGGCACTCAACTCATGGATTCCCGAGGTGACATTGGGGTAATCTATGGATAGGGGTTGATGCATGTTTTCGTCCTATGTTCTCCAATAGAAACTTTGGAGTGATTCTTTGTTGCACGTTGAGGGATTGTTATATGATCTAGCTATGTTATCATTGTTGAGAGAATTTGCACTAGTGAAAGTATGAACCCTAGGCCTTGTTTCCAAGCATTGCAATACCGTTTTGCTCACTTTTGTTACTAGTTACCTTGTTGTTTTTATATTTTCAGATTACAAAAACCTATATCTACTATCCATATTATACTTGTATCACCATCTCTTCGCCGAACTAGTGCACCTATACAATTTACCATTGTATTGGGTGTGTTGGGGACACAAGAGACTCTTTGTTATCTGGTTGCAGGGTTGTTTGAGAGAGACCATCTTCATCCTATGCCTCCCACAGATTGATAAACCTTAGGTCATCCACTTGAGGGAAAATTGCTACTGTCCTACAATACTCTGCGCTTGGAGGCCCAACACGAGTCTACAAGAAGAAGGTTGCGTAGTAGACATCAAGTTATTTTCTGGCGCCGTTGCCAGGGAGGTGAGTGCTTGAAGGTATATCTTAAGATCTTGCAATTGAATATTTTAGTTTCTTGTTTTATCACTAGTTTAGTCTATAAAAGAAAACTACAAAAAAATGGAATTGAGGTTGCCTCATATGCTTCATCTTTTTAATGTCTTTCGTGAAAATGATGGAAAGGAAAATTGTGCTCAAGTGTTAGAAGAAGAAGTTAATAAAATGTTTGGAACTAAATCTTTGAGTGATGAGCATGATTGCAATGTTGTTAGTATAAATTCTATGAACATCCAAAGTACTAATGATGATTGCACTAGTCATGACAAAAATGTTTCTTATAAGCATGTCAATTTTTGTGGAGTGCATAGAGTTTGTGAAGACATGCCTTATAGGGATGATAGATTTTGTAAGAATAATAAACATGATAAAACCAATTGGTGGCTTAAGGTGATAGATAAATTTGCTACATAAATTTGCTACAAAATTATGCTCTCTTCATCCCATTACTTGTGAAATTTGCAATAGAGTTGGTCATCTTAATTTCCAATGCATACTTTTTCATGACCGAATCATGGCCAAATATTGCGATAACTTGATCACCCTTGAACTTTATAATGAACTTTGTTTATTTTTGGGGTGTGAAGAATTGTCACATAAAAATAGTTGGTTTGAAGCATTCATATTCACAGACCATGTTGAAACTAATTTGAAGGAAATCTATATGTTTTGTATGGTAAATGGCAATGAAAATGCTTATATTGCCAACTATAGAAAGATGGAAAAACCAATAGAATATAAAAGAAATACTAATGAAAGGGTAAAGCTCTCCACTTTCCCTCCTATTGTCTCTTGTGATGAAACAGGTTACGAGAATGAGCTTCCTATGCAACCAATCTCATCAATAAGGAGCTCCAAAAAGTTGATTAAACCCACACATGATGTGGAGAAGAAAAAGAAAAGACGGAGAAGCAAAGGTAAAAAGGTATCCCTCCCAAATGATGTTGCTCCTATTATTGTTATGCCTCATGAGAATGAATCAAAAATAAATGTGGAAGATGATATACTTGATGATGATATTGATTCTTTGTCTTATGGTACAATGTCCGAAGAAACTATTGATGGTGATTTTGTTATGCCTATTACTCATTGTGATGATTATGATTGGGAAAATAATGATACTTCGTATAATATTGAAAATCTTTTTGGCACCAACTTAGAAAATTGTGATGATAATAATTACTATACTATTCGTGCTATTCATACTATTAATGATGAGAGTGATTATGCTTATGATGTGCAAAGCCACAAGCTTGGGGATGCTATGTTTGATGAGAATGACACGTTTGAGAATTTATTTGCTGCAATTAATGTTTGTCCCAAGCTTGGGGATGCTATGCTTGATGAAGATGATATTTTTAGTCCCCCAAGTTTTGATGTGCAAATTTATTATGATGATAGCATGCCTCCTATTTATGATGATTGCAATATTTATGAAAGTGGGTTTGGAAGAGTGTCAACTTTAGATAATAATTATCCCACTATTTTGGAGGGTGTTGAATCTTATTATAATGATAAAAGTGGATTTGGAGAGGTCATGACTTTATTTAGTAATGATTCCACTATCTTGGAAGAGGTTTCAATTGATTATGATGAGAACAAAGTTGCTACTTATGATGATTATTGTGATGACACTTATGTTGTAAAAAGTAGTGATGATTATATTTATAAAACTTGTCATAATTATGATTACCCTTTTTTTGAACATTACTCTTTTAATGTGGAAACAATTTATAGTATTCGAGTTTCTTATGATACTCCCACTATTCATGATAATAAATTTGCTTATGTGGAGAGTAATAAAATTTCTATGCTTGTGGATCATGAAAATAATGCTTTATGTGATAGTTATATTGTTGAATTCATTCATGATGCTACTGAAAATTATTATGAGAGAGGGACATATGCTTTTACATATCTCAATAATATCAAGTTTCCTCTCTATGTGTTGAAAATCTTGAAGTTATGCTTGTTTTGCCTTCCTATGATAGTTGACTCTTGCTCCCATAAATTGTTTGCTCACAAAATCCCTATGCATAGGAAGTGGGTTAGACTTAAATGTGCTAGTCATATGTGTTAGATAAAACGAGAATAAATGAGACACGAGAGCACATGGATTTTTACGTGGAAACCCTTGCGGGAGAAAACCACGGACGCACAAAGGCGCAATCACTATGAGGAGGAGTATTACAAGCACGAGACGACATACCGTCTTAGGTGCGACTATATGAGGTATATATGAGGGGAAACACATAAGAGTCCTTGTAGGACAAGTAAACGAGTTGTAATCGTACGTGTCGGTACCAATGCAAAGGCCCACACCGTTTGTACTACGTCTAGTCGAATACGGTAGAATTTGGATCACAATTTAATAATCTCCACCTTGAGCCAAATTCCCTCCAGTAGTCGGAGAAAGTAAATAACTGCATCCAAATCAGCATAAACACCTTGTGCGTCAAAGTCCATAGGACTAGTGAGAAATACCTACCAAGCCTGAGCAAAGCTCAAACTTATTGGTAGGAACTAGCTTTGTCATCATATCAGCCGGATTATCATGAGTACTTATCTTGCATACCTTCAAATCACCTTCAGCAACAACATCTCGAATATAGTGATATCTGACATCAATGTGCTTTGTTCTCTCATGATACATTGGATTCTTTGTAAGATATATAGCACTTTGACTGTCACTAAATACAGTAGGGAAAGATGAATCTCCACAAAGCTCAGTGTATAAACCTCTCAACCAGATAGCTTCTTTGCATGCCTCAGAAATAGCCATATACTCGGCATCAGTAGTGGAACAAGCCACAATAGACTGCAAAGTTGCTCTCCAACTCATAGCACAACCACCAATGGTGAAAACATAACCTGTGAGTGATCTTCTGTTATCCAAATCACCAGCAAAATCAGAATCAACAAAACCAACAAGTCCATCTCCAGTTTTCCCAAACTGTAAATAAGCATTAGAAGTACCTCGTAGGTATCTGAAAATCCATTGAACTGCTTTCCAATGCTCTTTTCCAGGATTAGCCATGTATCTACTGATAACACTCAAAGCATATGATAAATCCGGACGAGAACAAACCATGGCATACATAAGTGAACCAACTGCACTCGAATAGGGAACTCTAGACATGTACTCAATATCTGCATCTGACTTACGACATAAAGCTGATGATAATTTGAAGTGTGCAGCTAACAGAGTACTCACCGGCTTGGCATTATGCATATTAAAACGACGAAGAACTTTATCAATATATCCTCTCTGACTTAGATATACTTTTCCAGACGGTCTATCTCTGGATATTTCCATGCCAAGTATTTTCTTTGCTGCACCCAAATCCTTCATCTCAAATTCATTACTCAATTGCTTCTTTAGTTCATTAATATCTGACATACTCTTGCAACAATTAGCATATCATCAACATAAAGGAGCAAATAAATAGTTGAACCATTGACAGTTTTCAAATAAACACAACTATCATAATTAGACCTTTTGAAACCTTGAGAGAGCATACAGGTGTCAAATCTCTTGTACCACTGTCTAGGAGATTGTTTTAATCCATAAAGAGATTTCTTTAACTTACAGACAAGCTTTTCTTTTCCAGGAATAACAAAACCTTCAGGTTGTTCCATATAAATATCCTCTTCTAATTCTCCATGTAAGAATGCAGTTTTAACATCCAATTGTTCAAGCTCAAAATCATTCATGGCAACAATACTAAGTAAAGTGCGAATAGAGCTATGCTTCACAACAAGAGAAAAGACCTTGTTATAGTCAATACCTGGAATCTGGCTATAACCTTTAGCAACCAACCTTGCTTTATATCTTGTCTCATCATTAGGAGAAACACCTTCTTTCCTCTTAAAAACCCACTTGCAACGAATAGGTTTCTTCTCTCTAGGTAAGTTTACTAAATCCCAAGTGCCATTCTTTTCAAGTGATTCCATCTCATCATGCATAGCGGTCATCCACTTATTACTATCACCAGAAATAATAGCCTTGGAATATGAGGAAGGCTCAGCATTACCTTCAATTTCTTCTAGAACAGATAAAGCAAAAGAAACAATATTGCACTCTTCAGTTAATCTGTCAGGTTTATTAATACCCCGCCTAACTCTGTCACATGCAAGATTCCAACTAGGTGGAACAATAGGCTGATTTGGAATGGGAGTGACATGTTCATCATCAACGACGGGATCATCATGTGCATCAACATTTTCCTTATCAGATGTATCACTAGAATCAATAACATGCTCCACTTGAACAGTAGGCTATTGAATAGGAGGCTGCTGTTCACTCTCAACAGTAACATTAGTAGATCAAACATCATGTAACATAGCAGATTGATTAAAGATAACATTTCTGCTAATAACAACCTTCTGGGTTTCAGGATTCCAGAATTTAAAACCTTTAACACCAGACTTATAACCAAGAAAGATGCACTTAACAGCCCTAGGCTCCAACTTTCCATTACCAACATGAGCATAAGCAGTGCAACCAAAAACTCTCAACTATGAATAATCAGCAGGTGAACTAGACCATACCTCAATTAGAGTTTTCTTATTAAGAGCAATAGATGGTGAACGGTTAATGAGATAACAAGCAGTGGAAGCGGCCTCAGCCCAAAAACTCCTATGCAAACTTGCATTGGACAACATGCAACGGGCTCTGGAAATAATGGTCCTGTTCATACGCTCAGCAACACCGTTTTGTTGAGGGGTATAAGGAACGGTGTAGTGTCTGACAATGCCTTCAGACTTGCAATAATTCTTAAATTGCTTAGAACAGAATTCCATACCATTATCAGTGCGAAGTATCTTTACCTTCTTTTTAGTTTGTCTCTCAATCGTAATCTTCCACTCCTTAAATGCTGAGAATGCTTCATATTTATGCTTCAAGAAATAAGGTGTGATGCCCCCGATTCAATCATACACGCAAACGTGTACGATCAAGATCAGGGACTCATGGGAAGATATCACAACACAACTCTAAACACAAATAAGTCATACAATCTTTCATATTACAAGCCAGGGACCTCGAGGGCTCGAATACAAATGCTCGATCATAGACGAGTCAGCGGAAGCAACAATATCTGAGTACAGACATAAGTTAAACAAGGTGCCATAAGATGGCTAACACAAACTGGGGATACAGATCGAAAGAGGCGCGGGCCACCTGCCTGGGATCCTCCTAACTACTCCTGGTCGTCGGCGGCCTGCACGTAGTAGTAGGCACCCTCGGTGTAGTAGGAGTCATCGTCGACGGTGGCATCTGGCTCCTGGGCTCCAGCAACTGGTTGCGACATCTGAGAAGAATGGAAAGGTGGAAAAAGAGGGAGCAAAGCAACCGTGAGTACTCATCCAAAGTACTTGCAAGCAAGGATCTACACTATATATGCATTGGTATCAATGAAATGCGTAGTATCTGTGGACTGAACTGCAAAATGCCAGAATAAGAGGGGGATAGCTAGGCCTATCAAAGACTAAGCTTCTGGCAGCCTCCATCTTGAAGCATGTAGAAGAGAGTAGCAAGTGCAGCATCAAGTAACATCGCATAGCATAATCCTACCCGGCGATCCTCCCCTCGTCACCCTGTGGTAAAGCGATCACCGGGTTGTATCTAGAACTTGTAAGGGGTGTGTTTTATTAAGTATCCGGTTCTAGTCGTCATAAGGTCGAAGTACAACTCCGGGTCGTCCTGTTACCATGGACACGGCTATTCGAATAGATCAATCTTCCCTGCAGGGGTGCACCACATTACCCAACACGCTCGATCCCTCTGGTCGGACACACTTTCCTGGGTCATGCCTGGCCTCGGGAGATCAACACCTCGCAGCCCTACCTAGGCTCAATAGAGAGGTCAGCACGCCGGTCTAAATCCTAAGCGCGCAGGGGTCTTGGGCACATCGCCCTTTGCACTCCTGCACGTTGCGTGGGCGGCCGGAAGCAGACCTAGCCCCCCTAATACAAGAGCAGGCGTTCCAGTCCAATCCGGTGTGCGCCGCTCAGTCGCTGACGTCTAGAAGGCTTCGGCTGATACTACGACGTCGAGTGCCCATAACTGTTCCCGCGTGGTGGTTAGTGCATATAGGCCAGTGGCCAACTCAGATCAAATACCAAGATCTCGTTAAGCGTGTTATTTAATGTAACCGCGGAAGCCGACCTGGGACCAGGCCCACCTGTCTCCTAGGTGGTCGCAACGTGCCCTGTCGCTCCACCACAAAGTAACAATCAGGGGGCTTCTGAGAACCCAGGCCCACCACTACCTGGGTGGAACCACCTACCCCTTCAGCCCCCATCTCTGAATAGTAACATAGATAATATAAAAGTATATAGTATATGTACCCGTGATCACCTCCCGAAGTGATCACGGCCCAGTAGTATAGCATGGCAGACGGACAAGAGTGTAAGGCCACTGATGATAAACTAGCAACCTATACTAAGCATGTAGGATTGCAGGTAAAGGTAACAACAGAAGTAGCAAAGGCAGGCTATGCAGCAGATAGGATCATCCGAATGCAGTAACAGCTACACTACTCTAATGCAAGCAGTAGAGAGAAGGAATAGGCGATATCGGGATGACCAAGGGGGGGTTTGCTTGCCTGGAAGCTTGGTCGAGAAGGAGGGGTCGTCAACACCGTAGTCGATCGGGGCAGCAGCGGCGTTAGTCTCGTAGTCTACCAGAGAGAAGAGGGGGAAGAAACAACGAATACAATGTAAACAGATGCATTAAGATGCATGACATGACATTTAGCGGTGCTAGTGTGAGCTAACGCAGTACTAGGTGCTACTAGCGAAGGGGGAAAACATCCGGGAAAGTATTCCCGGTGTTTGATGTTTTCAGGCAGATGCAACGGAGGTGGATTGTTGCATGTTCGCTATGCTAGGGATGTGCGGCGGATGAACGGACTGCGTATTTGGATTCGTCTCGTCGTTCTGAGCAACTTTCATGTACAAAGTATTTTCATCCGAGTTACAGATTATTTTATATTAATTTTTAAAGTTTTAATTCATTTTCTAAATCATTTTAATTCAAAAATTAAATGTCAAATTGCTAGATGTACCCAACACAGTGTACACAAAAATGTACACTGGCTGACATGTGGGACCAGGGGGACCGAGTTGACCAGTCAAACTTTGACTGGTCAACAGGGGGTGGGGCCTTCCTGTCATTGTCTGCCTAGTTAACTAATAGTTTTAGTTAGACTAATTACGTAGTTAACAGATTAATTAACTGGATAAATTAGATTAATTATTTTAATTATTGTTTTTTATTACTCGTTCTAAGGGGCGTGGGCCCCTTGTGTCATAGGCCCAGTGGGGCGGGACCCATTCGTCAGAGGCCCCAGGGCCTTAGCGGGCACTAGGCAGCGGGCAAACGGGCGAACCCGGGCAGAGACCGAACTCCGGGCGGTGGCTGCGGCGGCCGGCGATGGCGCGCATCAAGCGAGGTGACGACGGGCAGGGGGCCTCGGCGATCAACGCGGGTGAGTGATGGCCGGAGCGGTCGCGGCCGAGCGCGAGAACGAGGGTAGGTGCGAGGGCGAAGGCGGGACGGTAGGGGAGCTCCGGCGAGTGCAGCGAGGTCGTGGTGGACGCGGAGTGTGACGCCCCCGGCTCAATCGTGCACTAATCATACACGCAAATGCACACGATCAAGCCTAAGGACTCACGGGAAGATATCACAACACAACTCTAAAACATAAATAAAGTCATACAAGCTTTATATTACAAGCCAAGGGCCTCGAGGGCTCGAATACATAAGCTTGCGTACAAGCGTCAGCGGAAGCATCAGATATCTGAGTACAGATATGAAACAGAAACAGAAAGGCCTTTAGAAAGGCGGGGCAAAATAAAACACTATGATCGAAAGGCGTAGGCCTCCTGCCTGGGACCCTCCGATCCTACTCCTGGCCGTCAGTCAACTCGTAGTAGCATCCATCCTCGGGGTAGTAGTAGTAATAGTCGATCGACGGGGCATCTGTCTCAGGGGGCTCCGTCCTCTGGTCACGACAAACTGATATGTGGAGAAAGGGAAAACAAAGCAACCGTGAGTACTCAGAAGTACTCAGCAAGCAAGGATCTACACTACATATGCAACATTTTCAAAGAGAGGCTATATATGTGGACTGGGCTGCAGAAATGCCAGAATAGAGAGAAGGCCTTGTCCTATCGAAGACTAGCATCTTTAGCAGTCTTGCAGCAATAGAAGAGAGTAGCACAGTACAATATAATGTAGCAGTAATGATATCAACCTTACCCAGAGATCCTTTCTCGACTCCCTGCGAGAAAGCAATCCCAGAGCCATACAATCATCAACCTCGTCCTGAGATCCCTTCTCGACTCCCTGCGAGAAGCAATCCCAGAGCCTCATATCCAGGTCTCATCTCAAGTTCTAGCTGTATCGATCGGGATACAACTCCGAGTGTCCTTTACCGTAGGACCGGCTATCGATAGAAGTTTTTTTCCTGCAGGGGTGCACCAACTTACCCAACACACTCGATTAACTTCGGTCGGACACACTTTCCTGGATCATGCCCGGCCTCGGCCAAACGATACATCGCAACCCTACCTAGAGCTCAGGAGAGAGGTCCCCGTCGGTCTACATCCTAAGCGCTCAGAGGTCTTGGGCCATCGCCCTGTGCACTCCGAGTCGTTGCGTGCAGGGGGAAGCCAGGCACCAGGGGGCGCCGGTCCGTCCCGGCCGCAATGCTGAACTGGACGTTTGACAAAGCTGTCGGCTGATGCATACGATGCAGAGTGCCCATAACTCTTCCCACGTGATGGTTAGTGCTATCAGGCCAGAGGCCTGCTTGGATCAAATATCCAAATCGTTAGTACCTTGGGCTTGCAGTAACGAGCAGAGACTCACGAAAGATGTGACCCCGTCGCCCCGTCTCGAGGACTTGCGGCAAGGGCCAAGAATGCCCGGCCACGCCTCGTATCCATCACTCGGGCACCACACCGGCACCCGTCTACACAACACTCGCCTCTCAGGCGCACGCGGGTGCCCCTCAGGGTCGACCCACCTATCCAAGTAACAGTGTAAAGTCCAAGTATCCGTCTGTCCATAACATCAGGGGAATCCGAGGTATCACCCTCGTTGGATTCCTACTCGATGTATACGTCAAGGTGAACTCGGAGGAATCACCCTCGATGGGTTCACACTTGATATGTTGCATGACAGCGTCGTTACCGGAAGTGGTGAAGGAGGAATCACCCTCGATGACCACGACCGAATAGCTACTCTACAGAGTTAACATCAGAAGTGCTACATGAGGTATCACCCTCGGCACTTGATATTAACGCTGCAGTGTCGTTACAACTAAGGGGGGTGAGTGCAGTGTCGGGGCCTGGTCTTCAATCCCATTGATCGGGTCTTCGGATAATCCAGCGAGGCAATCGGGATAAGTGGGGTCACTGATAGGTCTCTACCCAGCCTAAACTAAGCAGTTTAGGATATGCAGGTAATTATCAACAGCAGGTTACAATAAACAGGCTATGCATCAGAATAGGTAAAGCAGTAGCAACAGTAATTCTAATGCAAGCACGGGGGGCTTGCCTGGTTGCTCGGCGGCAAGGGCAAGGTCGTCAATGGTGTCTTCGGTCTCCGGCGCTGCGGTGGTACCGGGAACTGCGTCGGGGTCTAACGAGAGAGAAGAGGGGGAGGAAACAGTATAAATATAGAGCAAACATAAGTAACACGGAGCAGGCTATGCTAACGTGCAGTGCAGGGCTGCCTGAAGACATGTCCAAGTTATTTAGTTATTTTAGGAATTTGTTTGGATTTATTTTATTAGAGTCATGCACTATTCATTTATCTGAAACAGGCAAAAAGTTGCATGTTCAGATAGTTAGAGGCATGTGACGGACGAACGGACCGCGCATTCGGATTCGTCTCGTTGTTCTGAGCAACTTTCATGTAGAAAGTATTTTCATCGGAGTTATGGATTAAAAGATATGATTTTCTAAAGTTTTTATTGGTTTCTGGAATTGTTTTAATTATTTAAATTCGAATTATCCAAAACAGTACGAGGGTGACAACAGCATGACGTAATGATGATGTCAGTAGTCAACTCTGGCTAACCAGAGTCAAACCTGACGTGTGGGGCCCACATGTCATTGAGACAGAGGCATAATTAGTGTTAATTTAACTAAGTTAGGTTAATTAGGGGGGGTGGGGCCTACTGTTAGTGTCTGTTAACTTAATCAATTAACTAATTAGGTTAAATAGCATTTTAATTATGGTTTTATTTATTTTAAATTGTTTTAAGGGGTGGGACCCGCGTGTCATAGACACAGGTGGTCCAGTCAGCAGCGTTGACTAGTCAACGGGGCCCAGTGGGGCCCGTAGTCAGTGGCACTGGTGGTGGGGCCTGCGTGCCACGTCGGAGCCGGCCGGCGCGGCGGCCGGAGCATCACCGGCGACCACAGAAGACGGTGGCGACACGCGGGATTTCGTACGGGGCATCTCCGGGGCTGAGGTTTGGTCCGTTCGAACGGGCGGTCCACACCGCGTGCATTGGTGGTGGTGGCGTGGCCGGAGACGGCGTGTAGCGGCGGCGGTGAGCACGTCGGCGGCGGCCATTCTCGGGTGGCAATGGCAAACGGCAGCGCGGTCGCGCGCGAGTCGAACGAAGGAGCTAGGAGGCACCTACGCGCGCGTGTGAGTTCAACGGGCACGAGCCCGAGGCCAGCTGGTCGCCGGAACGGCGCCGGCGACGAGCTAAGCGGCGGCGCGTTCGGCTACGGTGGAGGAGCTTGCTAGGGGCCGCAAACGACGGCGCGAGGAGAGGGAGAGGGAGCGGCAACTTACAGCGCTCCTGTAGGTGTGCGTAATGGGCTCGGGGAAGGCTCGACGTGGCCGGAATCGACGATGTCGTGCGGCGGCGATCCGAGGAGGGAGAAGGTTGACGCGGGCGAGGCAGAGGCTCCCAGCTCCGTCCAGCGGCGCGGGGTGGGGTAGCGGATGGTGGCGGAGCGCTCAGGTCCGGTCACGCGACGAGGCGGAGGCGGTGGCCGCGTGTTTCACGGCGGCGGAGCCATGGCCGTGTAGGGTGAGTTGGGAGAACGAGAGGGAAAGGGAGAGGGGGCAGCTAGGGTTTGTCCTGGGGGTGAAGGAGGGGTTCTTATCCCCTCTGGCGGGCGCGGGACGGCGCGGCGTCGAGCGAGGGGAAAAGGGGGGGGGGGCGGGGCGCGGCGACAACGAGCGGCGTGAACAGGGGAAGGTAGGGGACGAGCTAGTTGGGCTGGGCCGCGCGGGTGACAGCTAGGCCTGTTGGCCCAGAGGGGGGGGGTTCTGTTCTTTTTCCTTTTGCTTTCTTCTTTTCTTTTCTTTTCCTCTTTTCTCTGTTTTGCAAATAGGTAGGTACCCAAAAGAATTTTGTAAAATATATAAACTGGTCCATAATTCACAGGGCAACATACCCTATCGCCAAAAATTAGTTTGGGGTATTTATCATTTCAGATTTATTTTATATTTATTAATAGGTTATTAAATATGGTTTTCAGTCACTGTTTGAGGATGTTCAAGCCATTTATCCAATTTCAATAATGTTGGTTTCAATTTTAGAATTGTCTCTGATTTACTTGCTATTAAATGAACAATTTAGTTTCTGAGTTTGGACAACTTTTATTTTCACTTTCAGTTTGAATTTCCAATTGAGTTTGAATTTGAAATGAGATATAATACAAATGATGATTAAGCACTGTTGATCCTGATGACATGGTATAATCAAAAGGGGATTACTGTAGCTTAATACATGGGGTGTTACACGGAGGACCCGCGGCAGCAGGGGGCGCGCGTGGAGGCGGGTGCGAGCGTGCGCGAGAGGCAGAGAAGACGGAGCAGGGGGAGTAGGCGTCGGGGAGAAGCAGCACGACGGGCGCGGCTCGGCGCGGTTGCGGGCACGCGCGACGTGCGGTGACCGCGGGCAGGGACAGCGCGGGCGCGGTGACAAGGTGGCCGAGGCGCGCGAGCGAGCGGGACGGCGCGCGGCGAGGCAGGCGTGCGTCGGAGTCGCGGTGCGGACGGCGCCAGCGGCAGTGGCGAGCGAGGCCACGACCACGCGCGGGTGCTGTGCACGGCAGGGTGGCCGCGGGGCGAGGGTCGAGCGAAGCTGCGGAAGCACACGGGCGACAGCGGGTGGCAGCAGCAGCTCGCAGCGGCGAGCAGCAGGGGGAGGCGAGCAGGCGCGGCCGACAACGAAAACCACGGGGCGGAGGGGAAGAGGAGAAGGAGGGGGGCCGGGGCTCACCGAGCCCTGTAGTTGAGCAAAGTGGGCTCGGGGAGGAGTCGGGGTAGGCGCGAGGAGGAAGAGGAGCTCCGGGCAACGAGCAGCGATAGCTGGGTGGTCCGGCGACGGGGAGGCCTTCGGGCGGCGGCAACGGCGGTTCGTCCCCCGATCCAGATCTGGATCGGGGAGGGGGGAACGTGGGGAGCGAGGGGGGAAGTGGGGGCATCGGTGGGGCTAGGGTTCGGTCGCCCAGGGGATAAGGGGGAGTGGGGTGGGCCGACTTGGTTAGTGGGCTGGCCGGCTGGGCCGTTTGGCCCAGTCGGCCAGGGAGGTTCTCTCTCTCCTTTTATTAGTTTTCTTTATTTCTCTTCTGTTTCTTTTAGTTGCTTTTTAAATTTAGTTCTACAAAAATTACAACTATCACCTAAATTAGTATTAATAAATATACTACTGCCACAATAATTTGGGCAACTAAATAAAATAGTTTAATATTTTATTAATTGAAAAAGGCATTTAATTAATTGATTTTGCTGCTGTTTTAATTAATTTAGTGCATCTAAACTCATTATAAAAATGTGGTTTCTTCACCAATATTATTTATTATTTAATTTTCACAGTTTGTACTTTTTAGTTTTGACATTCGAAAACTTTTATTGTTTGACTTTATTTTAAATTTGAATTGGTTTTGAATCATCATGAGGTTAACAACAGTAATCGCGGTGACATGGCATCATTAGCAGCGGTTCACTGTAGCTTAATTATCCGGGCGTCACATAAGGCCAAACTTTTCTCGAATAATAATCAATAATAGTCAGCATGTAACTAGCACCACCTAGTGACTTTCTGCGAGATGGTCGCCATAAATCAGAATGAACATAATCAAGAATAACTTTGGTTGTATGAGTCAAAGTGTTGAACTTCACCCTCTTGTGCTTGCCGAAGATACAATGCTCACGAAATTTCAATTTACCAGGTTCATATCCATTAAGAAGACCTCTGTTATTTAACTCTGCTAAACCAAGTTCACTCATATGTCCAAGTCGCATATGCCAAAGTTTAGCAGCATCACAATCAGAATTCTTTGAAATAACTGGAGTAGCGTTACCTGAAATGGTAGAACCACGAAGGTAATAAAGACCATTGGTCGAACTTAAGTCGCGTTTCATCACAACAAGGGAGCCTTTGGTGACCTTCAAAACACTATCTCCACCTGAATACTTGTACCCCTTTGCATCAAGGGCACTCATAGAGATAAGATTTCTCTTCATCTTTGGAATATACCGAACATCTGTCAATGTTCTGATTGTGCCATCAAACATCTTGATTCGAATGGAACCTATGCCTTCAATCTTGCATGGTGAATTATCAAAACCCAAAACGGAACCAGTAATAGTAGTAGAATCAAAAGTAGTAAACCAATCTCTATGCGGGCACATATGAAAAGTACATGCAGTGCCAAGTACCCACCCGTCATTGGTCTCAGCACATCAGCAATAACAACAAGAGCATCATTAGAACTATCATCACGAGCAACATTAGCAGAATTTTCACCTTGTTTGTTACCTTTCCTCTTTTCTTTATTCTGCAACTTGAAACATTCTGAGATGTCATGCCCGTCTCTCTTGCAATATCTGCAATATTTCTTGTCTCTGGATTGCGACCGGCCCCTATAGCCGTTCTTACTTTTGCCTCTGTTTCCATTATGTGAGTTCTTCTCCTTTGTCCTGCCACGAACAAACAATCCCTCGGCTTGGGATGAACTCGATCCATCATTAGGCACCATTAGTTTCATCTTCTTCTTAGAGTTCAAAGCTTCATAAACTTCATTAAGTGTGAGAGTATCACGACTGTATAATATGGTGTCTCGAAAGTTGGTATAAGAACTTGGAAGTGAACAAAGTAACATTAAAGCAGTATCTTCCTCTTCATACTTAACATCCATTGCAGCTAGATTAGATATGATCTCTTTAAATTTTGAAATATGATTCAAAACATTACCTCCCTTGGGTAACCTGTGCAGGAATAATATTTGCTTCAGATGCATCTTGCTGGTGAGATCTTTAGTCATGCAAATCCCTTCCAACTTTAACCATAGAGCGGCGGCAGTTTTCTCGCTCAAAAATTCCTGCAAAATATTATTATGCAAATGGAGTTGAATTTGTGACAATGCCTTATGATCCCTTCTTTTCTCCTCATCAGTCCAATCCTGAATTATTTGCTTCCCAAAACTATCCAGTGCTTCATAATAGTCGGTCTGTGCCAACAATGCCCGCATCTTGACTTGCCATAGGGTAAACCTTGTGTCACGGTCCAGCAACGGAAGATCGTACTTCATGGATGCCATGAGTTGAACAAATCTATGTACACAAAGTAGTACAAGCCAGTAGAAAAATTCTTCATAGAATTAATTTGCAGAGCAAAAAAATAGGATAGTAGCACCTGGTAGTATCCGCTAGTGGACGTAGCAGTTGAAGGGAGAAGAAATACGAACTAGTAGTAATTAACTAGTAGCCCTCATGATAGACTTGATGCTTGACGAGTTGACGTGATGGGAAAAAGTAGTACTCGACTAGTACTCATGTCCTCGAGTAGATGAAATTGGCTTCGGCGGAAGTAGCACCAACAACCTCGGTTGATGACCTCAGAACTTCTAGCCTGTACGTGGGTAGCAGCCACAACTTGGCGGATCGAACAAAAAACGACTGCAGCTTGGGTGGTTTGCACATCGTCGGAACTCCTGTCGATCTCGGTTTCAATGGCGGCAGCAGAAATTGATCTGCCCTCAGATTGACAGATCACGTGCAGGGGTGGCGGACATACCGCAACCCTAATTCTCTCGTCTCGTATCAATCTCGTATCTGCAACTTGGCTCCGTATACCACTTGTTAGATAAAATGAGAATAAACGAGACACGAGAGCACATAGATTTTTACGTGGAAACCCTTGCGGGAGAAAACCACGGACGCACGAAGGCGCAATCACTATGAGGAGGAGTATTACAAGCACGAGACGACATACCGTCTTAGGTGTGAATATATGAGGGGCAACACATAAGAGTCCTTGTAGGACAAGTAAACGAGTTGTACTCGTACGCGTCGGTACCAACGCAAAGGCCCACACCATTTGTACTACTTCTAGTCCAATACGGTAGAATTTGGATCACAATTTAACAATATGCTTCATGATGCTCCCATTATGTTTCAATTCTTATCTTTTATGTGAGCATCATTAAAATCATCATGCCTAACTAAAAAGGCATTAAAGAAAAGCGCTTGTTGGGAGACAACCCAATATTTACCCCTACTGTTTTTGTGTGTTCACATGATTAAGCTACTGTAGTAATCATGTTTTATAGCTTTTTTTCAATAAAGTGCCAAGTAATGCCTTTGGGATAGTGTGGATGATAGTTGACTTGATTCTTTGCAAAAACAGAAACTTTTGCGTCCAGTTGCAGAATTTTGAAAATTCACATAGGCGACGAACAATTCTGCATTTGTTACACAATATTTATATGCAAATTTTCTACGTTTTCCTAATTTTTCAGAAGTTTTGGAGTTACAGAAGTATGACCTTAATTCAGATCTTTACGTACTGTTATGTTTTTGACAGATTCTGTTTGCAATGCATAGTTTGCTTGTTTTATGGTTTCTATTGCTTATATTTCTTAATATAAATTGTGGAAATGATAATTTACAGTAGGCATTGTGTGAGAACAATTATGAATCTTGTCTTTGATAGTACCCAAGTGAATGATTTGTTTTATTATACTAACGGATCTCACGAAGGTTTTGTTAAGTTTTGTGTGATTGAAGTTTTCAAGTTTTGGGTGAGATATCGATATGAGCAGAATAAGGAGTGACAAGAGCCTAAGCTTGGGGATGCCCAAGGCACCCCAAGGTAATATTCAAGGAATATCCAAGCAACTAAGCTTGGGGATGCCCCGGAAGGCATCCCCTCTTTCGTCTTCAACATTATCGGTAACCTTACTTGGAGCTATATTTTTATTCGTCACATGATATGTGTTTTGCTTGGAGAGTCATTTTATTTTATTTATATTTGCTTGCTGTTATTTATAATAAGATTTTTTATCTTTTATTTCAATAAAAGTGTCAAAGATAGCCTTCACCATGCTCAATTTGCAAGTATATGAGTTGCTGTTTCAAAAACAGAAAGTTTGTCGCTATTGGAAAAATTCCCTAGAAGAGTCAGAATGTGATAAAAGTGTGAAATTTTGACACAATATGCAATCATAAATTCTCTACAGTGTGGTAAATTTTCAGAATTTTTTGAGTTAAATAAGTATGGATCTTCCTTAGTCCTTTACAGACTGTTCTGTTTAAACAGATTGCTGTTATGATTGCATTGTTTGCATATGTTTGCTTGTTTAATGATTCTAGGGATAATTGTATTTATACCCTTAGTTGTGTCCCCCTCAACCGAATTGCCCCTAGTTTTTGAAAACACGTCGTCTTGCCCAACCCACTTTGTCGTCTTGTGCTTTTGCCCTTTGACCATTTGACCGTCACTTTGAAAACTTCATAACTAATTCATACTAAATCAGAAAAATGCAAATAAGATACCAAAATGTTTAGAAAAACATCACCTGTATGTCAATGTCACTTGCATTCATGACAAAAGTGATGGTAAGTGCCCATCCGAGTTTTAGCTCTTATCATACCACCATGAAGAGGAAAATCTAAAAAAATTCGAAAAATTCAAGAAAAATTTGGTGGCAAAGAATTACAAATGTTTTAAGTGCTTGCCAAGTTTCATGAGGGAATGACATTCATGGAAGTCGTGGCAAAAAAAACAATGAACACTCGAAAATAGATTGTTTTTTTGCCGTGACTTCCACAAATGCCATTCCCTCATGAAACTTGGTAAGCAATTAAAACATTTGCAATTCTTTGCCACCAATTTTTTCTTGATTTTTTTGAATTTTTTTAGATTTTCCTGTTCATGGTGGTATGATAAGAGCTAAAACTCGGATGGGCACTTACCAACACTTTTGTCATGAATGCAAGTGACATTGACATATAGGTGATGTTTTCCCAAACATTTTGGTATCTTATTTGCATTTTTCTGATTTAGTATGAATTAGTTATGAAGTTTTCAAAGTGACGGTCAAATGGTCAAAGGGCAAAAGCACAAGATGACAAAGTGGGTTGGGCAAGACCACATGTTTTCAAAAACTAGGGGCAATTCGGTTGAGGGGGACACAACTAAGGGTATAAATACAATTATCCCATGATTCTATTTGAGGATGAGAGTATTAAATATGCATAGGCATTTAGTATGAAATGTAAAATTATAATTTTAGTGACTTTCTACAGTAGAGAATGATAAGGTTTTGCATGGATTTATACTAACTTATCTCATTATTTCTTGTTGAGTTTTGTGTGCATGAAGTTTTTAAGATTCCGGGAAACTATGACATGAGAGGAATTAAGGAGACACAAGAGCTCAAGCTTGGGGATGCCCAAGGCATCCCTAGCTAATATTTCAAGAAGTCTCAAGCATCTAAGCTTGGGGATGCCCCGGTAGGCATCCCACCTTTCTTCACCAACAATCATCGGTTAGCCTTGGTTGAGCCTAAGTTTTTGCTTCTTCACATGATATGTGCTATCCTTGGAATGCCATTTTATTTTGTTTTGCTTGCTGTTTGAATAAAATACTTAAGATCTAAAATTTTCTTTATGAGAGAGAGTCTTCACATAGCTACCTAATTATTTAACTACTCATTGATCTTCACTTTTATCTTTTTGGAGTAGTTTGTCATTTACTCTCGTGTGCTTCACTTATATTCTATGAGTAAATGGTTGAATGAATTGAATATCATAAATCTGAAATTATATATGTTTCATATGCTTATCCCATGGGGAGTAATGGCTTCACATATAAGAAATATAGGTGGTAAATTTATTGAAAGTTAGCAAACATAGTATTGGTCACTTGAACAATTCATGAAAGAATATTGAAGGAAGAGAGATTTCACATATAAATATACTATCTTGGACATCTTCTATGATTGTGAGCCCCATTAATTATTTTCAAACTTGAGCAAATTAGTTGAAGTTGGACAAGGAAGACAACATAATGAGTTATGCTTGGGTATATTTGTATAGAAGTTATATTGTTATGGATCCTCCAACATGTGGTGCTTGCTATTTAGAATCTTTTGCTAGCCAAAATTTCTGTACTAAGCGGGAATACTGCTTGTGCATCCAAAATCCTTGAACCAAGTTTCTTCCATGAGTGTCCACCATATCTACCTATATGCGGTATTTACCTGCCGTTCCAAGTAAATTTGCATGTGCCACCTCTAATCATTCAAATAAGCATCTGTTTTGTGTGCCCGTACCGCTCATGAAGTGGCAGGGGGTGGTCAGTGTCTTCCATGCTAAGTGGGTTACTCTCACGATGGGTGTTTATTCACTTGTCATTGCACGAGAGAGGCTGGTAATAGGGATGCCTAGTCCCATGATCAAAACGAAAAATAATGAAACAAACTCCCCCGGAAAGTTGATTGTATGGAGGGCACCCGAGGATTCAGCTAGCCATGGCTTGTGTTTGAATGGTTGAGGGGGAGTAAACTTTACCTTTCCGCTTGGGAACCGCCTATAATGTGTTTAGCATGGAAGATATTGAGAACTCTCGGTCGTTACGTTGACAGGAAAGGCATGCCACTCAAAATGTATTCATCTCTATTTTAAGCTTCGAGCTCTGGCACCTCTGCAAATCCCTGCTTCCCTCTGTGAAGGGCCTATCTTTTACTTTTATTTTTGATTGAGTCAATTTCTTATTCAAACCTATTCTTTAGTTGGCAAGCTTCATGTGATGGGGAAGGATCTAAGCATATATGGCCATTCAAATATATTTGATCATGAATTATTATTGTTGACAATTATCTATATAATAAATAAGTTGGGAGGCAAAACACTAAGCCCCTATCTTTCTTTGTGTTCGATGGATGCTATTTGTTTTAAAAATATGCTTTGAGTGGTAGCAATCATGGAAGAGTATATGATAGTTGAGTATGTGGAATTTGCTAAACCAAAGCTCTTACATAGACCCTTCCTGAAAATAAGATGAATTGCAATTGTTTAATGACTGAGAACATAGTTTGTGAGTTTTCAAGAAAGTTTATGGTCTACGCTTTAATATGTGAATAGCTTGTTGATCATGAGAAGTTTTATGAGATGAGCTACTGTATATGATATGTAACGATGCTAGAAAAAGTGTTTGGAACTATCATTGATCAAATTTATGCACTATGCTAGCATTCACACTTCATAAATTATTTCTTTTATCATTTACCTACTCGAGGACGAGCAGGAATTAAGCTTGGGGATGCTGATATGTATCCAACGTATCTATAATTTATGAAGTATTCATGCCATGTTTACAACAATTTTATATAGTTTTGGTGTGATTTAATTAGAACTAACCCGGACTGACACTGTTTTCAGCAGAACTACCGTGGTGTCGTTTTTTTGTGCAGAAATAAAAGTTCTCGGAATGGGCTAAAAATTTACGGTGATTTTTATGGACGAAAAGAGACCCCCGAAGCACAAAATCTGGGCCAGGAAGTGGACAAGGAGTCCACAAGCCCTCTAGGCGCGCCCACCCCCCTAGGGCGTGCCCCCTGCTTGTGGACACCTCGGGCACCCCCTTGACGTGTTTCCAACGCCAAAAACTCTTATAAATACAGAAACCTCCGAAAAGAACCCCAGATCGGAAGTTCCGCCGCTGCAAGCCTTTGTAGCCACGAAAAACCAATCGGGAGCCCGTTCCGGCACCCTGCCGGACGGGGAAATCATCACCGGAGGCCATCTTCATCATCCCGGCGGTCTCCATGATGAGGAGGGAGTAGTTCACCCTCGGGGCTGAGGGTATGTACCAGTAGCTATGTGTTTAATCTCTCTCTCTCTCTCTCTCTCTCTCGTGTTCTTGATTTGGCACGATCTTGCTGTACCACGAGCTTTGTTATTATAGTTGGATCATATGGTGTTTCTTCCCTCTCTATCTCTTGTTGTGATGAATTGAGTCTTGCTCTTTGAGGTTTCGTTATGTTGGATTGAGTATTGGATTTGAGAACACTTGATGTATGTCTTGCGATGGGATATCTGTGGTGACAATGGGATGTTCTATTGATTCACTTGATGTATGTTTTGGCACTCAACTCGTGGATTCCCGAGGTGACATTGGGGTAATCTATGCATAGGGGTTGATGCACGTTTTCGTCCTATGTTCTCTGATAGAAACTTTGGAGTGATTCTTTGTTGCAAGTTGAGGGATTGTTATATGATCTAGCTATGTTATCATTGTTGAGAGAATTTGCACTAGTGAAAGTATGAACCCTAGGCCTTGTTTCCAAGCATTGCAATACCATTTTTGCTCACTTTTGTTACTAGTTACTTTGCTGTTTTTATATTTTCAGATTACAAAAACCTATATCTACTATCCATATTATACTTGTATCACCATCTCTTCGCCGAACTAGTGCACCTATACAATTTACCATTGTATTGGGTGTGTTGGGGACACAAGAGACTCTTTGTTATTTGGTTGCAGGGTTGTTTGAGAGAGTCCATCTTCATCCTATGCCTCCCACGGATTGATAAACCTTAGGTCATCCACTTGAGGGAAAATTGGTACTGTCCTACAAAACTATACGCTTGGAGGCCCAACACGAGTCTACAAGAAGAAGGTTGCATAGTAGACATCACCTCGCGAGTTCAGGGGCGCTCGTGAGGGCCTTTCCCTTGAAGCCTTGAAGCTGGGCTGTACCGGGCCATCGATGAAGCCGCACGCTGGGCTGCATGCAGGCAGGTCTGGGTACCCCTGATCCCAGAACGCCGACAGTAGCACCCGGGCCCAAGATGCGCTCGAGCTTGCTTCGGAGCGAAGGCGAAGCGCCGCGGGCCCCAATCGCCTGCGGGCCAAGCTTGACGAGTGGCGTGCGACGGACCGCGGGCGCCTCCGCTCCCCCACGTTGCCTCGGCAACTGCCCAGGCTGACAAAAAGCCTGGCGCACTCTGCGGAGCCATCATTGCCCTTCTTCCTTGCACCTCTTCTCTCCTGCTCAGATCCCCTTCCATTCATGAGAAGTTCCTCCAGATCCAGGCGAGGCACCATCCTTCCTTCTGTTCCCCACTGCCAAGATCCTTCCAATGGCGCCCGCCGGGATGTCAAAGCCCGACGCCCCGGGCGCGGCCTCCTCATCCCTTCCGCCGGCGCTCATGACCTCCTCCATCGCCAAGGAGGGGGATCTTGCCCCGGTGCTCCCGCTAATGGTGGGCGTCACCAATGAGTGGGGCGAGACCCTAATCTGGTGCGGCTCGACAGAGTGGAGTACCTTGGTGGAAACAGTCTATCCCTTCTTCCTCCAGAGCGTCTTTTGTGGGCTCGTCCCACCCTTCTCGGAATTCTTCACCGCCATCCTCAAACACTACGAGATCCAGGCCCTCCATCTCCAGCCTAACTCCATCCTGCTCCTGTCCATCTTCGCCTTCTACTGCGAGGCCTTCATGGGCGTGAGGCCGTCGGTGGCCCTCTTCCGCCATCACTTCAGCCTGCGGTTTCGACGACCGGGAGCAGCGCTCCGCATGCGTCTCCTTCATCGCGGTCCAAAAGGGCAACATGCTCCTGAAGGCCGGGAAGATGGTGGAAGGGTTCCGACACCGCTTGGTCTTTCTGAACGCCCAGGGCCTTAATCCGCTCCTGGAGCTTCCGGCGGAGCTGCCCGAGAAGATCCCAGTGTGGGCTTCTCCGAAGCTCACCGACCCAAGGGCGAGACCCGTCTTGGAGCAGATTGCCTCAGATATGGAGGCCAAGCAGCTGACCGGGGCGATGATAGTGAAGGATTTCTTGACGCAGCGCCTGGCGCTGCTCCAGTCGCACTCGAGGCCCATGTGGAAGTACCAGGGCGCGGAGGACGACATGAGGATGCGTCCCACCGACCTGACGTGCGAAGAGCTTGATGCGGTCTTGGTCGCCTTGCTAGGCTGTATCCTAGTAGACGTCCCTGAGGCCTGTGCCCTGTGTACCGTCGTGATGGCAGGGAGGCTTTGGTCGCCGCCATGCCCGCCTTCAACGAACTAGGGCTCGACCCGCCCGTCGACCCTGACTCCGTTGTGGAGTTGTCCTCCGGTGACAGCGGTGGAGATGAGGACTCAGAGGAGACCGAGGATGATGACCTGGGAGGGGCATCTCCTTCGTCGCAGCGCGAGCTTCTTCGCAACCTCGAGGATGACGACGACACCGAGGATCCCCCGGCCGTGGACTCCCCTCGCTCCGCTAGGGTCCTCAGGCGGTCTTGGCCCACCCCTCGGACCACGTGATCATCCGACCGGGAAGCCTTAGGGAAGGGCGTGGCTGCACCCCCTCCAGAGGGCTCCCCACGTCCTAGCAGGTTGGTCGAGGTGTCGGCCCCGTCTGCGTCCAAGTCTCAGCCGAAGAGCGGGGCGGCCGCTGCTGGGGCGGATGTGGCTCCTCCGGCCACAACCCCATGGGGCGATCTCCTCAACTCTCCAGACGGTAGCGCTACGACGGGGCCCGTCGGGGAGCACCCCACCCGCCCCCTGGAGATGGCTAAGGCCACACCAAAGGAGGGCGGGGGCGCACCGTCCTTCGCCGAGAAGGAGAAGAAGAGGAAGTGGATCGCGCCCGAGGAGTAAGTAACCCACCTTGCTTTTGGTCAAGCATAGATTGCGCACACGGTCATAGCACTCGCCTCTTGATGACCAGGAGCAGTGATGTGATGAAGAAGAAGAACGCGAGTACTGAGCCGAAGGAGCCCCTTGTCCTGAGGGTGCCGTCCGCCTCTGGTCGCGGCCGCGGCGGGAGCCTAGGTGAATCGCACCAGCCCAGCGCAACTCTTGGGTGATCAGGCGGCCTCGCGCCTGAGCACATGGGCATATCGCCTGCCCCTGGCGCCTCACCGACGCCACTTGGGAGGCCGACCACCGAGGACGCGGGGGCTGGCGAGGCGGCACTCCTTGCCTTGGCCGCGGAAACCCCAACGCCAGTGGTGGGAGCGACTCTTCGCCCCCCTTCGGTGGAATCCGCCCCTGAGGGCACAGCAGCGTAGCTCCAAGCGGAGCCAGCCCCCGTGGACTAGCGGGCTTTGGAGTCATCAGCCCTTGTCGTGCCCGACAAGAGCCTGGAGCCTCCGGTGCACTAGATCAACAGCGCCACCGCTTCCTTGGTCACAGAGCCAGCCGTCGTACCGGCGGCGCCTCCTCGTCAGGCCCTCATGGTCGCAAACTACGGCCCCTTGATTAGCCCCGGGGCCCTGGATGAAGCCTACACTGCGCTCGGTCGGATCCGGGCTGATCTTCAGTACGTCGATAGGTGCCTCATGAGGGAGCGCCTGGGGCTCGTCTTAGCGTGACTCCAGGCCGAAGCAGCCACCAGGACGGCCTAGGGCCGGGCCGAAGCCACCACCGCGGAGAGCAAGAAGGAGGCCGCCGACGCCAAGGTGGCTCGTGATGTGGCGCTGGCCGACACAGCGTCTGCTGTGAAGTGCTGCGATGAGGCAGAGGCCAATCTGAAGGCCCTCCGGGAGGAGCTAGCCACGCACGCGCAACAGCTCCAACAGCGGGAGGAGGACCTCAAGGCTCGTGAGGCGAAGCTTGCCGATCGCGATTCCGTGCTGTTCAAAGTGACTGTTGATCAAGCTATGGAACGCGAGTGGCTGACCAAGCTGAAGGAGGAGGTGGTGGAGGCCAAGACGTCCCACGCCAAGCACGCTTCCGAGTTGGCGGCCCAGCTGGATGCCAGGGAGAAGACCCTTGCCGCTGCCGAAAGAAAGGCGGCCGCGGAGCGCGACGCCTTCCCCTCCCTCGAGCTCAGGGCTCGCCAGGGGCTTCAGTCGATCTACAGGGGAGGCTTCAAGGATCCGCTCACGCCCCCTGAGGGCGGCTACATAGGGCTCTCCTCCAGGCGTGTCGAAGAGGTCGAAGGCGCTGCTGCCAAGGTGGACTCCATCCTAGAAGATGAGTGCCGCTCCCTCTTCTCTGTGGCGGCGACGCGCGTCTTCAGCCACCTCTACCTCCAGGATCCCGGCCTCGACTTCGATGCGGTGGTCGGCCTTGTTGCCCCCGAGTCCTGTGCCGCCACTGCGGCGGCTGTGAAGGGCCATGTGGAAAAGCTGCTGGAGAAGTTCTCCTGCGTCCCCGACGCCGAGCCCTCAGCAGTGGAGGCAAGTGGCGGCGACAACGGCGGTGGAAGCGATGTTGACGACGAGCTCGCCGTGACTGGGACAAGCGGCGGCGACGGCCATGGCGATGATGACCCCTCCTCCTAGATTTTTACCCTGCGACACTTATCATGCCTCGTGGAGGCGTAAGACTTGTTTGAACTTGCAAAACATTTGGTGCCTGTAATAATTGTTTGAACTCTGTGATTTCCTTTTCATGCTTGGTTTCCTTCTTGTTTGCCTTTGTGCTCTGCGTCGGCAGGGCCCGGCCCCGCGCATAACTCGACCACCGTTGGTGCGTTCGGATCGCCAAGACGAAACCAAGGGGCGAGGGGCTACGTGACTAGTGAGGCCCCTGAGTCGCGTTGCTCAGGGGTCGCCCTTGACGTGCGAGCAGCCCTCATGAAGGAAACATGGGCGACGACAAGGTTAATCCGGAGTCCTTCATACCTTTCCTTGCCAGCTTTTGCCTAGGAGGGATGCGCGAAGACCAGGTACCAGGGACCTAGTGAGGTGGCGTGCGCTGGGCCTGGCCCGAGCGTAGTCGCCATGTCCAGCCCCCTTACGCATGCATCCCAGGGGAATGCTGCGTGACAGGGCTGTGTGAAGAATCGAGAGGCCATCCTGAGGTTGGTGCAGCGGCTAGGGCGCCCTTAGTTGTTTATCCACCAGCGTGGAGCATGGGGCTTCCACTTGGGTGTGGGCATAGCCGCTGAGCGACCGTGTCATCCGCCAGCGCGGAGCATGGGGCTTCCACTTGGGCCTGGGCATAGTCGCTGTTTGACCGTGTCGTCCGCCAGCGCAGAGCATGGGGCTTCCACTTGGCGTGGGATGGGAGCTTTGTGTTAGAGTCTCCGAGCGTGTACAGCCCTATTTCGTTCGTACGCGTGACTGGCACGGCAGAACTTTGAGGAGGTGTATCTGGGTACTCATGAGCCAGCGCGGGACTCACGAGACCCTACCTCAAGGCGGGTTGCGCTTGAGTCTTCTAGCGTGGAGCGCGGTTATGAGAAACCTACGTTATGGGGGTGACCTGCGCCGAGTGAACCTCCGGAGGTCATCGCATGAGAAGGCCAAACACCAAGGACCCCAGGAGGTGACGTGAAGGGGCCCGCCCGCTAGACAGAGCTCAGTCGGTTGGGTTTATCGATGCTGCAGGGACGGACCTGAGCACATGCGCCATGCCCAGTCTTCTCATGCAACAATCCTGAGGAAGGACACCCGGCGCGCGGCTCCCGTGACGGCGAAATGCTGAATTGCGGTTGTATGAACCGGGCCGCGCGCCCTGACTCACCCACTCTCGATTAGCTCATGCGAGGACAAGGCACCAAGGACCCCGAAAGGTAACGTGCACGGGAGGTGGCCCGTGAGACAGAGCTCGGTCGCTTGGATTTATCAACGTTGCAGGGACGGACCCAAGCATAGACGCCGTGCCTGCCCTTAATCGTGAGGTGGTTGAGGGCGGGGTTATGAGGGCACGGTGACATTCATTGTGACGATGCACTGGGCACACAAGTTGAAATACTTAGGAAATTCATCAAAGGCAGAGCTAGTTCTGGTACATGCGCAAAATGTTACATCTGCAGGGATGGGCCCTGACAGCCTGAGGATAATGCAGCCCGAGGAGCACCCTCAATTGAACAAACCAAAAGGTCACCTGGCAATGATGCTGCTGAATCATCGGGGTAGTCAATGAAGCTTGATCCTCATGAGCCTGAGGGCTCCGGAGGCTCGAGCGGCTCGCGAGATCCCGGGGCATCTCGAGGGTCCGAGGCCTCCTGAGCCATCACCGCTTGACATCGGGCCTCATGAGACGCATGCACGGCCTGTGCGAGGTGCTGGTACGTGGTGCCCATGTTCATGAGGCCAAAGGGCATGCGGACGCAGCTGCAGAGGTAGCCCCCACTCCGGTCGACGCGCGACGGCCATAAGAGGCCCTGTGATGCGGCCCTGTTGAGACTCGGGATGTCGACGCAGACGCGCGGCCGATCGCCCGCGTCAGGGGCGGCAGCTGCTCTAGGTGGTGCAGGGCGACGCTCGCCATGCATGGCCTGCACCTCCTGAAGCTCCTCAATCGCCTTAGTGATGAATTCTCACGTCCCTAGCGCCTCGCTCCTTGCTTGTGGGGGCACGCATCGAGGCACGCCTCCAGGTGGTGCCCGAGCTCCTCCCTTGTCGCACTAGTCAGGTCAGAGGCTCTCTAGATGGAAGCCCCCAAGCCCGTCCCGAGGGAAGCGCCGGGCATGCCTTCCTATGCGGGAGGAAGGGGCGCACCGACAGCAAGCGCGGGGCCTAAGCTGCCACCAGCGGGCTTCTTGGTCTCCGGACGACCCTTGGGGAGGAGCTACTTCTTCTTCGCGAGGGTGGCCTCGGGAGGTAGGACGCCGCCCTCGTCGTCGGAGTTCTCGGCCGCAGCGGCACAGTAGGCATGCTCAAGAGAGCAGACCGCATCTTTCTCATCGCAGGCGACCATGATGATGCCGCTGCACCCTGGAATCTTGAGG
This sequence comes from Thinopyrum elongatum, assembly GCA_011799875.1. NCBI lineage: Eukaryota > Viridiplantae > Streptophyta > Magnoliopsida > Poales > Poaceae > Thinopyrum > Thinopyrum elongatum. Next base: position 364,026,605 of record CM022302.1, read on the forward strand.
ACATTATAGCCATGGTGGGTCACTGCCATGAACTTGGCGAGGGCAGGGTACCCTAGGATGGCGTTGTACGAGAGACCAATGTGGGCGACATCGAAGTCGATGAGCTTGTTGTGGTAGTTGTCGCGCTTGCCGAAGGTGACGGGGAGGCGCACCTGCCCCAGGGGTGTGGTGGAGCCATCGGTCACCCCTGAGAAAGGCTTGGTGGGCATGAGCTGGTCATAGGGCACTTGGAGTGTGTCAAATGTTTCCACAGAGAGGACGTTGAGGCCAGCGCCACCATCGATGAGGGTCCTGGTGACTGCGACGTTGCTGATGGTGGGCGTGCAGAGCATGGGGAGCGCGCCCGCGGTGGCCGCGCACTTGAGGTGATCCTTGGAATCAAAGTTGATGGCGTACTGTGACCACCTGAGGTGGCGCGCGGCCTCAAGCTTCAGGAGGGCCGCGTTCACCTCGCAAGAGAACTGGTTGAAGATGCGGTTCGAGGCGGGCGCCTGGGCATCGTCGAGGATGCAGGCAATTGCGCGAGGTTCTTGGAAGCCCCCAGCCCCATCGTCCTGATGGTTGTCTTCGTTCCTTCTTGGTGGAGGCGGCAGCGGAGGGAGGCCGGCGTTGCCCTGAGGGCAGACCTCACGAGGCTGGTCATGCTAGGGGCCCTCATGAGGCTCATCGCGCCAGCGGTCCTCGCGAGGCTGGTCGCGCCAGTCCTGATGAGGGTTGCGGCTGTCCCAGCGGCCTCCTCCACGGTCGTAGCCTCGGTCGTTCTGCTCTGGGCGGCGGCTCAGGCGCTCGTCGCAGATTGCCCTGAGCTCCTGGCAGTCGTTGGTGTTGTGGGTGTGGACGTTGTGGAAGACACAATATGGGCGGTTATCCTTGGTTGGTTCATCGCGATCGCAGCCGCGCTTCTGCTCAGGCTCCGCTGCCAGCATGGCGGGGCCCTTGCGCTCCGCCTCATTGGCCTTGGCCTTCTTGCCTTCAGGGTCGTCATCCACGTGCTTGAGGAGAGAAAGGCGGCCTTCTTCCACCCGGGCGCACTTGTCAGCCAGGTTGAATAGCTCCAGAGCTGAGCAAAGGTCGTCATGGATGGCGAGCTCCTCGCTCATCTTGATGTCGGTTATGCCCTTGTAAACACGGAGATGATGGCCTTGTCGGATGCCTTCGGTACCTTAAGGCGGACTCGATTGAAGCGCTACATGTACTTCCAGAGGGTCTCGCCTGGATGCTGCTTCATGCAATGTAGGTCATTGACGGTGAGCCCGCGGTCGCGAGTCCCTTGGAAATTGGCGACGAAACGCTCGCGGAGCTCGTCCCATCAGGAGATGGACCCCTCGGGGAGGTGCATGATCCACGAGCGCGGGCCGTCCTTAAGGGCCATGGGGAACCAGTTCGCCATGACCTTGTCATCACCGTTTGCCGCTTCGATGCTCAATGTGTAGAGCTGGAGGAATTCTGCGGGGTTGTGGGTGCCGTCGTAGCGCGGGGGCAGGTCAGGCTTGAACTTGACCGGCCAGACGATGCGGCGTAGCTCGCGAGAGAAGGCATGGCAGCCCACCGCGCTCACGGATACGGCCCGTGCAAGAGGAACACGGTCTTGACGCCTAGGCGGGGCAGCCTCCAGTGCGGCCCGGTCCTGGCGTTGGCGCTGCGGCACGGGGAGCGCGCGCGCGTCATGCAGTGGCTACTGCACAACCTGACAACTGGCCTCATCCCGCACCGGAGCCTGGCCTCGTGCGGCGGGTCGCGCTGACACGCACCGCGCTCCGGGTCGACGTCTGCGCTACGCCGAGGTGGAGGTGGAGGAGCGCCATGCGCCACCTCGCCCGCACGAGATGGCGGAGGGCGGAGAGAGTGGGAGGGCGCCGGGGCCTCGCCTGCGGCGTTGACGAGCTCGGTGATGTGGCCCAGCCAGGCGTCATAGCCCTTGTTGGCGGGGCAGTAGCGCAGCAGCTCGTGTGCCATGAGCAACGCAGTCTGTGCATTTGCTGGCCCGCGGCGAACATGGGAAGATGAGGCCGTGGCGGGGTGAGGGAAGGAGTGGCTGTGCGGCCGTCACACGGCACAGAAAGAGGCAGCGAAGATTCCTGCTGCTCGCGAGCTGCAGGATCAGTGGTGGCGTTCACCACCGGGGAAGCGGAGCGACGGGGGCGTCGCGGCCCGCTGGGGCTGTCTGGGCGACACGAGCGGCCCGGCGCTAGGCGCGGACGCGGCGAGCTTCAGCCATGGATGTGGCGGAGCATGGATGGAGCTGATGAAGAACAGAGGCTTCGACACGCCCCTACCTGGCGTGCCAAATGTCGGAATCAGGGCTCCGCGGACCCAATAAGGTTCAAACTCTGGGGCGTGTGTGAAGGACCTCGCTTCAGGATGATGCTCAGCTCGCCGCACCCACGGCTTGATCTCACCGAGTGCACGCGATCGTCGAGAGGGGAAGAACACAGAGATTTACCCAGGTTCGGGCCACCTTGCGGTGTATGACACTACTCCTGCTTTTGGTGGATTGGCCTCACGAGGAGGCAGAGGATGAACTGATACAGTGTGTGAGTTGCCTCGCGAGGGCTCGGAGGCAGAGAATGAATCGATCCTCTTCTACGGTGGAGACTAGTCTACTTTTATAGTGGCCTTGGTCCTCTTCCCTCATTGCTTAGGCGGGAAGGGATTCCACAACGGCCAATTTGAAAGGGGACAGGAAGTACATCTTATCCTGACGAAAGGTGGTCTTCACCTGCAAAGCCTCTGGCCATGACGCAGCGGTGGGCTCGATGATGACATCCGTCCTGCCGAGCTCATGGTCGTGATCTCGTTGCACCGGAAGGGAAACCCTTGGGGCCTTCCTCGGGACCTGCACCTGTCCTTGCCTCCTTAGCACCAAAGAGGAAATTGTCCCTTCTGCGCCTGCTGGCGCCCGTCTGGCCTTGATCGTCATGGCTTATGTCATCACGGCCTCGCGGGGCGGGAGGCTTGCATAGAGATCTCTGCTCCTTGGGAGGCAGCCTGGGGAGGCGCTCCTCGGGAGGTCTTGGTGTTGCTCGCCTCGCGAGGCCAGGGGCCCTGGCGAGGGCCTTTCCCTTGAAGCCTTGAAGCTGGGCCGTACCGGCCCGTTGATGAAGCTGCGCGCTGGGCCACAGGTAGGCAGGTCTGGGTACCCCCAATCCCAGAACGCCGAAGAAGTCCGTAGTGCCAGTTGTGACATCATAATTTGATATATCCTTTAAAACAAAACAAGTGGAGCGTGCCATATGAAGACCACGCAGAATGCAAGCACGTCAAGCGTGCAATGTCGGCGCGACACAAAATATATCGCCTGATTCCCGTGTGTCCTGGAAGCGCCAGGCGACATCGAAACTGCTCTGGTCGGTTACCTTTCTTGCACGAGAAATTAACGATCCCATTCCTTTTACCGCATCCATTTGCATCTTCTTCTTCGGCCGTTCCTCATCCTCCACAATCCCCCACCGCCTCCCTACAGCCATGGGCGACAAGAAACTAACAACGGAGACCCACCACATCACTGCCCATGGCACAACCATGCTGGAGGTGGTGTACACCAACGAGCCTAGGACTGTAGAGCAAGTCATCGCCATGTACGAGCAATGGCTCCAGGAGGAGAAGAAGAAGTTCGTTGGACTTGACCTCGAGTACACCCATCCGAGTAGTTACAGATGACAAGGGGTCGCCGTCGTGTAACTCAGATTGCGTGAGCATGTCCTTGTGTACCACTACTACAGGTCCGAGTGGTGCCAAGCGTTGGCTCAGTTCCTGCAAAGCAAATCAATACCTTCCACAAGCGTGGACACGAGGGGCGACAAGATCATGCTTGCCCGTGCATGGATAACGATTCTAGATGAACACCATGTTGACTTCCAAGACTAGTTCTGCATCAAAGGTGGTGGAGAAAGGTACTCCATGGGTGACCTTGCAGCGGCCATCATCGACCCATCATGCAAGAACATGAAGAAATCATTCCCAAGGGACAAGCACCAGTACTAGGAGTGGAAGCCGCTTTTCCCGCTGCACCTTGAGTACGCAACAAAAGACAGGTAGGTTAGCTATGAGTTGTACTGTAGGATACTAATCATTAAGGATGAGCTACATCACCTTCTCCAACCACCATTGAGGGAGCGACTCCGCCCCCATAAGAACAAAGACGAGGGATCTACAAGCGGCTAGAAGCGCCCAAACAGAAACAACGGGCAGTGAATTGCAAGAACATGGGTGTGTACATTCAACCAGTAGTATGTTCATTTAGATTGAGCGAACATATGTTCTAACTATGATTGTAGTAGGTCAAAGATGTCATGTGTTATTGCAACAACTTGGGTGTCTACATTCAACTAGTAGTATGTTCATTTAGATTGAGTGATCATATGCTCTAACTATTATTGTACTAGGTCAAAGATGTCGTGTGTTCTTGTATTATACTTATTTACGTAAAATAAGTGGTGTGATGATGTACAAATTCATGGTGCTTATGTAAAAATATTTGATTGTATCTTTGTTAACTTTCTGCAAATGTTTTTTCATGAATAGTGTGAGCACTTTCAGAAATACTAGCAAGGGCTTCCACAATACACCGAGAGCACTTTCATAGTCTTTGTGTGTTGAAAAGAAAGGAATGCACTATCACATCTTCGTGTGTAGAAAGAAAAAAGCAACCGATGGTCAAGTCTTCCTGTGCCTCCTCGTCTGCCTCGTATGAACGGGGCGCGGTCAGATCGTGGCTACACGACGCATGCCTGGTATGGCCGTCGTTCGAACTACTTCGGCGGCCTCCTTGTCTCCCACCACAATTTAAGTGGTTTCCAACTCCCCTCTCCATTGCCTTCCCCATTCCACTCTCAATCTCTCCCCGCATCTTTCTTTCACTAGCACCATGTCTCGCACTGGATCTTTCGTCGCCCTCGGTGGCGACATGATGGTGATGCCGGGCTTACTAGCCCCATTCACTCGGGAACGCTGTGTCGACCTCCATGATGGCCACACCATCCGAACCGTGTACAACAACAAGATCAGCACTGGCGACACGTGGATACAAGAGAGCGAGGCATACATGCGAGCGGATGAACTGGTCTTCGTTGGCATAGACCTCGAGTACACTCCCTCATAGGATAAGGCGACAGTCAGCCAGCTTTGCAACGGCTCTAGTTGTCTCGTTTACCAGGTATGCCAGTTGCCAAGGGTAGCACATCCTTGCGAAAGTTCCTCCTCAAGGAACAGTATATATTCGTAGGTTTTTCCATCCGACGTGACAAAGAACTATTGGAGCTCTTGGGCTTAAGGGTCACAAACTACAAGGACATCCAGGACGAATGGGCTGTTCCGGATGACTCAAACAAGCATTTGAATTCGCTCACGGAGGTAGCCAGATTGATCATTAATGAATTCTATGAAGAGATGAAGAATCTGTTCAATGAGCAGTATCACCAATGGTGGGCTGTGGAGCTTTGTGATGGACAAATTGCATACGCTTGCATGGACGCGTATGCATGCTTAGCCGTATGGAGACGGATCTACCTCATCAAGCAGGGTCGTCTAGAAGCAAAAGAAAGGCAAGTGATGTTGGTCATCCATCAAAACATCAAGAAGACAGAGAGGATGCAACACACAATGGAGAAGGCGCGGCATGGGATATATTAGTTTTGAATAGATTAGTTTTATTATGATTTATGTAATTTAAATTCTGCTGAACTTGGCCAATTTATGCTAAAGTTTTGTGTTCCAATGTTACGAACATTTGTGGTATCATACTATTAAGTCAATTAATGTACCTATCAGCCCTAAAAAGTGGCACCTTCGAATACTACCTTGTCAAATCTTTATCTTTCCCATTTACCATCACGCCCCGAGCGAAACCCTAACCTCCAAGGGGTGAAAAATGTCTGTGCATGGAGGCAATAAGGAGGGTCGCCGGGTTGCAGGATTGACGGGGGTGACAAGCATTCCTCGTCTCGCCGCCGGTAGTGGCGACAGCATCTCAGGCGGCATCGGCGGCGAAAGCATCACGGAGGCGGCGGTGGCTACTTGCTTGGCGAATGGAAGATCACATTGGAGCTGCTGTTCGGAAGGAAAAAAGCCAACACAGGTAAATCAACCCGGCACCCATGTCCCTCATGAAACACGGTGCGTTATTTGTTCACTTAACGATCTAGTATTTATGAACAGGATGGTGAAATCCTTCCTGTGGTAAACTATAGTATTCCGATGTCGAAGAAAAGTTCTCGGTCCAGCGGAATACAGTAGACAGAGACATGCGGGCACCTGTGTACCCCAATCCGTAGAGTTTGCACAGACGGATTTGATTTCGGGCATAGCTTTCTGGTCTTCCCAAAAGAGGTTTGAAATAAAACAAATTGTTTTTTATGTTGTGCATTCATTAGTTACATCCACAATTCAACTCCACTTTTTTCCTGTACTATAGGGATATGACACGTGCGGATATTTGAAGTGGATGGATGAAGAATGGAAGGGGTGAGCGAGGACTGTAATCCACAAGCTCGCTGAAGAAAATTTGGTGCTACAGAAATCAAATATGGAGAAAGACAAGAAGATAGCTTGCATGAAAGAAGATAGAAAGGTGGAACTACCTGAAGCACACCATTAAGAGCAGGGATAGAAGGGATTTAGCTGCACTGTCTGTCATAGGTGGATGTGTACTTATGTATGCTCTCCTGCAGATCTTTGTCAAGTGAATTATATAAAATGATCTGATTACTTTTAGAACTTTTTGTAAACCCTTTTTGAACTAAAATGGATACATTTCGGAACTAGTTTCAAGCACTTTCGTAAATATATGATAGCATATTCAAGAAATTTCTGTGATATCCAACACGAGTCTTCCTAATACAACATTACATCAGCATCTTAAACAGCCAAGCAACATGCTAGTAACACAACTTTTAATCAAGATCACTGCCCATCTCATCTGGACCTAATTCCTCCTCGTCGACCAATTCGTCCTTGCTCATGCCAAAGTCTTCCTTGCCCTGCTCGAATTTATGCCAAATTTCTTCCACAACACTACCAGGAACTGAAACCCCTAATGCTTCATCTCTTTCATGGTGGACATTTGGTACATCATCATCTTCCTCCTCTTCATCCACAACATCTCTGGCAGCTTCATGATCCTCCACTTCATCCTCAACATCTCGGCAGCAAAACAATGTGATGAAGAATGGGCGTATTCTTGATAGGCTTGTATAGTCGCGTCCTGCTGACCATCAAAATGTTCTGGAACATCATATGTGCCTTTGGACCCAATAGGCACAACCACCTTACATGGTTGACCAAACTTTGTGTCTTCCAAATAAATACATCTGGTAGCTTGGGATGCCAGCATGAATGGAGCGTCCTGGTACCAGAATGCAGAAGTATTCACGCTTCTAAAAAATTCATCAGCCTTCCCATCAAGGTCAAACCAATCACATTTAAATAGAAATATTGACCAGTCTCCGTAATTGACCTCAAGAACTTGCTTCAGCACCCCGTATAGTTCCCTCTATTCTTCAGAGTTTTCAACACGTACCTTCACCATGATGCCCAAATTTTGAGTCTGTCGGTCCTTTTCAGAATCCATGATACGGAACCTAACACCATTGATAGTGCATGCATCCCACGGATGTACACGCATGTCTGGCCCTTTTGATAGCAGTTTTATACCTTCGGGCACATTTCTTAACTTCCTTACATGATCTACAAACCATTCAATGAACTCTGCCTTGTGCTTCTGTTCCAAGTTTTGCACACCCCTTTTCTTTAATTCTTCCTCATGAACCCTATGGAAAAGAAGTAAACTAGTCATGAATTTAGTTAAGATATACTCATTAGCAATGTTGTAGTACGACTTAGTTAGGTGATTGGAACTTACTCCATGTACTTTTGTACTTCTGGATAGTTGTCAAGTATATATGTATGCATTTTGCCCCAATCCTCAGAGCATGTTTCTTGTGGGCAGCCCCAATGCCAACAGGACCATCATATGAAAATATGCCTAGGCTTCCTCTCGTAGATTTCTGCTTTTTCTTCTTCTTATCATTCTTACTCATGTTCCTATCTGGCTTGTTAAAACTAGTCTCTATGTCTTCTTTCAAATATCTGGAGCAAAAGATCAAGCACTCATCACCGATATAGGACTCCGCAATTGAGCCTTCGGGCCTTGCTTTGTTATGAATAGTTGACTTGAGGTACCCAAGCCTTCTCTCAATAGGAAACATCCAACCATACTGGACAGGTCCCCTTAGTAGTGCCTCATCCGGAATGTGTATAGCTAGGTGCACCATTACGTCTTAGAAAGCAGGTGGGAAGAGCTTCTCAAGCTTGCAAAGAATTTCAGGAATGTCATCACTCAATTTCTTCACAACGTCGATTCTTAATGTCTTGGCACACAACTCCTTAAAGAATCTTCCTAGTGAGGCGATAGCCTCATACATCTCCTTGGAGACAATGCCTCTAAGACCAGCTGGTAAGATTGTCTGCTAGAGTATGTGGTAATCATGCGTCTTTAGATAGTGTAATTTACCAGTCTCAACATCCACATATGTAGCTAGGTTTCCATCATGACTGTCTAGGAATTTGACATTAGCCAGAAACTTGCACAACTTTATTTTGTTTTCCTTACTAAGTGTTCATGGTGCAGGATACTTTTTGTAAGAACCCTCCTTCTTCGGATCTTCTTGCAGCCAATGATCATCCCACATCTCCATATGCTATAAATCCAATCTTGGGCTGATGGTATCCTTGTTCTTACCATCAAGTTCAAGGAGTGTACTAATGGTACTCTTGCATATGTTCTTCTCAATGTGCATAACATCCCGGTTGTGAGGTAATTAGATATCCTTCCAATATGGCAAATCATGAAAGCTCGCCCTCAGGTCCCATGTGGGATTATTATCCGTGCGTTTCTCTTTCTACTAGCATTATCATGGTACTTCCCTGGTTTGAAATTCTCCTTAACAAGCTGTAAGTACTGATCAACTTCTTTGCTTGTGAACTTCCTTGGTGACCCCTATGCTCTGTCTTGTTATTAAACGACTTGTTTTGCTTTCTAAAATGATGTTTTCTAGGAAGGAATCATCGATGGCCAATGTATCCAATTTTATTTTTTAGTTTCTTAGAGCAAGGATTCTCATTGCAATGAACACATGCGTAATAACCCTTAGTGCTCCAACCTGAGGTAGTGCCATATGCAGGATAATTATGAATGGACCAAATAAGCATCGCACGCTAATTGAAAGGTTCTCCCGTGCATACATCTGTTGTTTCTGCACCAACCCATTGCTTCTGCATATCTGCTATCAGTGGCTGCATAAATACATGACAATCTTTTCTTGGTGAGTATTTTCCAGGAATTAGAAATGCCATCATGAAATTGGATTGGTCCATGCACATCCAGGGTGGGAAATTGTATGGAATGACAAAAACAGGTCACATACTGTATGCACTGCTCATGTGTCCAAAGGGACTGAATCCATCAGTTGCAAATCCTAACCTCAAGTTGCAGGCCTCTTTAGAAAATCCTTCATGTTTTGCATCGAAGTACTTCCATGCATCGCCATCAGCGGGGTACCTCAATACATTAGCCCCTTGAACCCTCTTTTCCTTATGCCATCGGGTGTGCTCTGCTATTTCCCTTGAAGAAATAAATCTTTGTAAACTAGGGATTATTGGAAAGTATCAGAGGATCTTGTGAGGAACCTTTTTCTTCCCATCGACGTGTCTCCACCTTGATGTACCACAGTGGGGATAGTGAGTATTGTTGGCACAGTCTCCCCTATACAAAATGCAGTCATACTTGCATATATGAATTGTCTGGTATCCAAGACCAAGATCAGAAAGAGCTATCTTAGCATCAGCGTAAGATTTTGGAAAGTTCACCTTAGGCAAAGCAGTATTCAATAGCTGGTAAAGCATATTGAATGTCTTGGTGGTCACATGCATATATGTTTTGATATGAAGCACCCTGATAATGAAGGCCATCCGTGTCATACTGCCACATTCCTCGTGAAGGGGTTTCATCGCTTCTTCAGTGAGCTTCTTAAAAATTTCCAACCCACCAGATGCATCTTCTATATTTCCAACTGTTCTGCCCAGGTCATCCACTAGATCTCCCACCATATCAAACATAGAACTTTGGTACAATTCAAAATCATCAGAGTCGTCACATTCATAACCATCATCATTGGCAGTACAATTGCGTGCACCGATGTACCCTGATTCCCCATGATAGCTAGATCCACATTGTATAGGACCTGAGCATACTAGTGACATTTACGTGACATCTGACAACATCAATAGTTTCATGGATCCCATTACGACAATTTCTCCATGGGCACAACATATCTACAGCCCCATTGTTGTGAGCAAGCGCAAATTCCATAAATGGATTCACAGCAGCCATGTATGGTGGCGTGAGGACCGTCCCATGAGTAATCCAACCACAATCCATTGCCTGTACAACATGAAAAGTAAATAGAACGCACATGATATTTGCTACTATGATGTTTTTCACTAAACAGATCTCACCTGAAATCGCCCCTGTTTGACCCTGCCTCTGTCGCGCGTGACTTTGCCCTTCAACTGTGGTGCGTAGCCTTGATGTACCCTCGCAGCCGTCTTCACCTTGTCGTGTCGGCCTCTCGACTCACTGCTGGGGGCGTGGTATGATGGAGGGCCCTAAGCCGACGATACCAATTCCCTTTGTTAGGAGGGAACCAGGCGATCCCAATTCCATGTTCCCGCTATTATGAAAAGAGATCCCGCTAAATGAGTTAGCTGAAAAACAATTACTTGTTATTTTTCTATTTACATTTACAAAACAATGACCCACCAACATTAACTGTGACACTGAGACTCATCCCAGAAAATGGACATGTGTAGTGACGGCCCGATACATTGCCAAAAATCAGCCAGGAACGTCCCCAAAGTTGGCTAGGGCACTACCCCCGGAGGGAAACACCTCGTCACGGTGGACGGTCATGGAAAATGGTTTTAGGCGATGGTTCATGTTTTGTTGTCAGGGTTTTTGTCACTGAATAGAGCAAATTTTGTAGTGGTTCGTTTCCCGATTTTAGAGAATTCATAGAGGCAGAATTATGTCAGACGGAGCCACGAGGGGCCCACAAGGCATCAGTGTGCGCCCTGTTACCTTGCCATCTCCTTGTTTTCCTTCTGGTCTCCTCCCAAAGCTTTAGGGTCTCTCTTATCCAGAAAAAATTGTCAAAAAGTTTCGTAGCATTTGGACCCCGTTTCGTACTGATTCCCTGGAAAACAAAAAACAGGCAAAAAATAGCAACTGACACTAGGCACTGGGTTAATAGATTAGTCCCAAAAAATGATATAAAATAACATATAATTGCATGTAAAACATCCAAGATTGATACTATAATACAATGTAACAAAAAAAATTATAGATACATTCGAGATGTATCAAGCATCCTCAAGCTTAATTCCTGCTTGTCCTCGAGTAGAAAAATGATAAAAATAGAATTTTTGATGTGGAATGCTGCCTAACATGTTTATCATGCAATCTTCTTTTAGGGTATGAATATTAAGATCCGAATGATTCAAAGCAATAGTCTATAGTTTGATATAAAGACATCAATACTCAGGCATACGAACAAACAATCATGCCTTTCAAACTAAAAATGCTAAAGAACACTATCCTAAAAAATCATGTAATCTTTGTTGGGTTCTATGGTAGGGTGCGTCGACTGCAAATTAAAATTTTCCTACGCGCAGAACATCCAAGAACATGGTACGAGAGATGGATCACAGATCGTTACCACTAGACGCACAGTGCCATGCAGCGGAAGAAGAGCTGGGGCAGCGCGTCCGCGTGGATCGTCTCCTCCTTGTCCGATCTCCCTCGAACAGCCAGTCGTCCGATCCCACGTACAAGTTCGCCGGAGCAGCACAGGTGCACCGCCTCTAATGGTATTCACGCGTGCAGGAGGAACACCGTGCGGCGGACTGCTAGGTCTGATCACACAGTCGGCGGTGAGTGGAGGTGGCTATTCGCAACACATGCAAAGCCCTAGTGACACCGCCAAAGCGATCAACCAAATGAGTGTGCCGCACCTCCACTATATATAGGCATCCATCGCGGGCTCAACACTTGGGCCTCGCACGGACCCGAAAGCCTAATATCTGTTCGGCCTAGATCCGAGTCTGAGTAGGAACACACCTGACTCGTGGAGTCGGATCCGACCTCACAGGTTCCTTCCCTTAAGCGCACGACCCCTTAGGTGCTCGTTGGCTTGGTCGCAAGTCGGATCACCTCCGACCTGCTCGGCTGGTAGCGTCCTCTAGCAAGGCGTGCCGACCACCAAGTAGACAATGAAGCCAGTTGGCGAACCTGTACATCACACCTCTATTCCTTTTGCCACACGATATATATTATCGGGCTCAAGGCGAGTCGGTCATCCTTGTGCTAGCCCAACCTCTTTCTCGTTCCAGTGATGCCGACCAAAAATCGGATTATCTCATAATTCCTGTCGCATGGCCATGCTTATCTTGGTCGGATCACATGCGGGGCCCAGAGTATATCTCTCCTGATCGAAGGGGCAAATCCCATCTTGCTCAACCATGTCTCGCAGCATGGGTCTGGACAAGCCCGAAACCTACCTTTGTAACTACCCAGTCACGGAGTAGCGTTTGGTCGGCCCAAAGCAAGTCTGTCACCATCCCAAGTACATGCGCCAGCTCAGGTCTTAGGACATAGAACGTATATTGTACTAGAGACTCACAGATGACATATCGCTGCGTCTCATAGTTAGGTCTGTCCGACTCGGACCTTATCTCGACTCAGATTCGACTATGTTGAATCCGACCAGATCCTTCCGCGTCCATATTATCCGGTTAGCATCCAATGCTCCATGGCTAGTGAGACCAAGCCATCGACCGTGTCATATGCTAGTCTAGTCGGCTACGCGTCCTCACAGCCCTTTCGACTAGGGACCTTTTAGGACAGTCATCATACAATGCATAGTCCCACAAACAAGTCACATACTTGCTGATACACATCATTGATAATGTTCAAGGACTATCTTTATTCATAAACACATAGGAAATATCATCATACATGATTGCCTCTAGGGCATACCTCCAACAGTCTCCCACTTGCACTAGAGTCAATCAAATAGACATCGAATGCCCATAGCTCTAATGTGCCCCTCATGCTTGGGTTGTGGAAGCGGCTTAGTCAACGGATCTGCAACATTTGCATCCGTGTGGATTTTGCATAACTCTACATCACCATTCTTTACGATCTTTCGTATCAGGTGATATTTCTGATCTATGTGTCTGACCTTGTGGTGATTCCTCGGCTCCTTGGCTTGTGCGATGGCACCAGAATTATCACAATAAAGGTCCAACGGTTTTACCGAGGCTGGGAAAATACCAAGATCATCCTGAAAGTTTTGGATCCAAACACCTTCCTTTGTAGCTTCACAAGCCACAACGTAATCAGCTTCTGTGGTAGAATAGGCCACTGTATCTTGCTTGGAACTCATCCAGCTCACTGCTCCTCCGTTCATGACATACATGAATCCAGACTGTGATCGACAATCATATCTGTCGGTTTGGAAACTAGCATCGGCGTAACCCTTTACGCAGAGCTCCTCCTCACCTCCATAAACTAGGAACATTTCCTTAGTCCTTTTCAGGTACTTTAGAATATTCTTCATCGTTGCCTAGTGACTCTCACCGGGGTTGGCCTGGTATCTGCTTGTTAGGCTTATTACAAAAGCAACATCAGGCCGTGTACATATCATGGCATACATGATGGATCCAATTGCTGAGGCATACGAAATCCTACTCATCCTACTTCGCTCATCAGATGTCAAAGGACTCTGAGTCTCGCTTAGCCTTATACCATGTGAGAGTGGCAAGAACCCTTTCTTGGCCTCACTCATGTTGAACCGCTTCAACACTTTATCTATGTACGTGCTCTGGCTTAAGCCGAGTAGCCTCCTCGATCTATCTCTATAGATCTTGATGCCTAAAATATAAACTGCTTCACCGAGGTCCTTCCTTGAAAACTTGCCATTCAACGACTCCTTGACCGAGTTCAGCATCGAAACATCATTTCCGATTAGTAGTATGTCATCCACATACAATATCAAAAAACACTATCGAGCTCCCACTTAACTGCTTGTATAAACAAGCGTTCTCTTTGCTTTTGATGAAACCGAGACCAGTGACAACCTCATCAAAATGAATATTCCAGCTCCGAGATGCTTGCCTCAACCCATAAATGGATCTCTTGAGCTTGCATACCTTACTAGTGCTAGTCGGATCGACAAAACCCTCGGGCTATATCATATACACGTCCTCAGTTAAATTTCCATGAAGGAAAGCCGTTTTGACATCCATCTGCCATATCTCGTAACCAAAATATGCAGCTATAGCTAGTACGATCTGCACCGATTTCAGCATCGCTACCGACGAGTAAGTCTTGTCGTAGTCAATTCCTTGAACTTGTCCATAACCTTTAGCGACAAGCCGAGCTTTGTGGATCTGAACATTTCCATCCATATCGGTTTTCTTCTGAAAGACCCACTTGCAACCAATGATTGTTATGCCAGGCGGTGGATCAACCAAGTCCCAGACTTGATTCTCATCCATGGACTTTAACTTGGATCTCATGGCCTCCAACCATGCCTCGGAATCTAGGCTCACCATCGCTTCCGCATACATGGCTGGCTCATCGCTTTCTAGCAACAATACATCACGCACTCTGCGCAATCTTTCCGACCTCCGTGGTTCCTTTGCCGCTTCCACTACGGGTTCCCTGACTAACTTCGGTAGGATCTCATCACCAGCAAAGCCGTCCCTGAGTGGTCCTCGAATTTCTTCGAGTTGAACCGTCCTCCCACTGGCCTCCCAACTGAGAAACTCTTTCTCAAGGAAAACCCCATTCCGAGCAACAAACACTTTGTTCTCTTCCCGGTTGTAGAAGCTATATCCCAAGGTTTCCCTCGAATATCCCATGAATATGCATTTATCCGACTTGGGTGTAAGCTTGTCTGACATAAGTCGCTTGACAAATGCTTCACAACCCCAAATCTTTAGAAAAGACAAACTAGGACTCTTCCCGGTCCACATCTCATGTGGTGTCTTATCTACGGATTTCGATGGTACCCTGTTAAGTGTGAAAGCTACTGTTTCTAGAGCATATCCCCAGAATGACAAGGGTAAATCTGATTTGCTCATCATAGACCGGACCATGTCCAACAAGGTCCTATTCCTCCGTTCCGACACCCCGTTTCTCTGTGGCGTACCTGGAGGTGTGAGCTGAGGTACTATACCTCGGCTTTTCAGATGATCATCAAACTCCTAGCTCATGTACTCACCTCCATGATCAGATCGTAGAAGCTTTATAGTCTTGCTGAGCTGATTCTCAATCTCGTTCTGCAACTCTTTGAACTTTTCAAAATTTTCCGACTTGTGCCTCCTCAAATAGATATATCCATATCTACTCAAGTCGTCGATAAAAGTCACGAAGTACTGATAGCCACCTCTGGCAGTTGTGCTCATTGGACCACACACATCACTATGTATAAGCTCCAACAGCTCGGACGCCCTCTCGCAACTCTTTGCGAAAGGAGATTTAGTCATCTTGCCGAGCAAGCATGATTCACATGTCTCGAACGACCCGAAGTCGGACGAAGTTAGGAGCCCATCATCATGGAGCTTCTTCATGCGTTTCAGACTAATGTGTCCAAGCCAGCAATGCCA
This sequence comes from Thinopyrum elongatum, assembly GCA_011799875.1. Taxonomy (NCBI): domain Eukaryota; kingdom Viridiplantae; phylum Streptophyta; class Magnoliopsida; order Poales; family Poaceae; genus Thinopyrum; species Thinopyrum elongatum. The sequence goes on from CM022302.1 coordinate 364,042,331, forward strand.
GAAGTATGTCAGATTTATCTCATTAGGCTTATGCCTCTTGACATTCACGTTATAGACCGGTTCCTATTCCAGATTCAATATAAATAGCCCATCAAAAATGGGTGCATAGCCATGGAACATACCATTCAAATAAAACGAACAAGCATTGTCCTTTAAATTGAATTCATAATCCTGACTCATCAAGCATGAGGGAGAAATAATGTTTCGACTAAGTGCAGGAATGTAATAACAATTATTCAATTCCAAAATAAATCCAGAAGGAAGCTGGAGCTGCATCGTGCCGACCTCAAACACAGCAACTCTTGCTTTGTTGCCGACCCTGATGTCAATCTCCCCTTGTGCCACACGCCTAGTTCTTACCAGCACCTGCATCGAGTTGCAAATATGAACAACTGATCCGGTATCAAATACCCAAGAGCTACTAGGTATGTCAGCAAGGTAAATGTCTATAACATATGTAACAAGTGTACCTTTGCCTGAAGCAGCATTTTCACCCTTCTTGCCATGCTCAGCAAGCCACTTGCTACAGTTTCTCTTCCAATGACCAGTTTCCTTGAAATAATAGCAAATGGTCTTCGAATCAGGTCCTGACTTCGGCGCAGCAACGGAGGTTACCATCTCCGTGCCCTTTGCCTTAGCCTTCTTCTTGGACCAACTCTTCTTGAACTTTCCTGAGTTCTGCACCATCAACACTTGATGCGTGCCTTTCTTTATATCCTGCTCTGCCACCTTGAGCATCCCATGCAATTCAGTGAGCTTCTTATCCATGCCGTGCATATGATAGTTCGAGATGAACGTCCCATAGCTAGGCAGAAGAGAACCCAGAACTGCATCAGTAGCCAGCTCATCCAAGAGCGGGAAGCCCAACCGATCCAAAGCTTGCACGTATCCGATCATTTTGATCACATGCGGGCTCAGTGGATCACCTTCCTTCAGCTTACAATCCATTAAGGATCGCCAGACATTGAACCTTTTGGTCCTAGCCTGCACTTAAAACATGCTCTTGAGACTCTCGATCATATCGAAAGCCCCAACATCTTTGAAATGCTGCTGCAAATCGGCTCCATACAAGCCAGCATGAGGCAGCTGATCTCGTTTGATTCATCAACGAGTTTCTGGTAGGCATTCCTGGTTGTGGCATTAGCATTGTCGGCAGGTTCCTCTGGAAGTGGATCCTCTAGAACATGTTCCTTTTTATCATGCTTGAGAACAATTCTCAAATTTCTATACCAGGTGGTAAAGTTTGTTCCATTCAGTTTATCCTTTTCCAGAATTGATTTCAATGCAAAGTTGGGTTGAGCAGGTGGTGCCATTGATCTACAACAGAAAAATATGCAATCACTAAGGAATGTGTTTATGTAGAGTAATTCTAGCCTTAAACAGAAATACTCCCACTGAAGTTGGCATCCCTCCACAAACTCTCAGTGATTCAGGATCCGACTAGCGCATGTGACTAGTGAGCTTTAGCATCACTGCTAGCCAACATACCTATCCGGTAAGCAACTCCTTGCTAATTGTATCTCTATACGACTCCTGTCGGTCGGGAAGGTATCTCATACCCCGGCTCCTAACCTTCTTTGCCACAAGGCCCAAAACTGTTTTGATAGCCTTCTCAAGTTAACCTGATGCAGTGCATGTCCGTGTCCAACACAAACCCTTCAGTTCAAGGACACCTAGTAGCACCCCAATTTTATGAGCCCACCACTAGACGTACTTGACATGCGAAGGTGCAACATCAGGGATGGCAATTTGCTTGATATTAACGAGGGATCATTCTACCATTTCAACATGAATAGAAATAAAGAAGCATAACAATCACAAATAAACATATATTGTGAAATAGTATGGCTCCTTCGTGGATGTTCTTCCAGGTCGGCTCCGACTCCGATGACCATCTAGGAACTCCATCTTGTTTGTCACGTCGGGATGCCAAGCCACCAACCTGATCTCTATTATCCAACTACTACAACTAGTAATGAATTTACATAGAGTCACAAGTCGACACGCAGGTCGTTATACATTATAATGACAGCACTTTGGCTCATGCCGGCTGACAAACATGACGCGCATGCCATGTATAAATTACACACATTCATCACATACACATGAGCCATACTATTCACATCATACCTGGAAAACAAAGTTACGCATAGAATCGCATTCTACCGGTTTGAGTGATCATGTACGAAATACAAGGCACTACGTTTTCGGAAATCACAGATCGCATCTGTACTCCGTTCACGCCGAATTTTCTGATCTGATCGATTTCATCGATCATCGCGAATCCGATTCGGATTTACGTTTCACTGTTAACCCCGATGGCAGATATCGACCAGAAGGGGTAGGTTGTGTCACGACCTCATCAATTCTGATTGACAAAAAACATAGCCACATCGACCCCCATGTGTAATTGATCTCATCAACCGTGCACATAGCCGATCTCCTAAAAGACAACAGATCTCATCTGCTTCTCCACATATCAAATATGCATCCGATCTGAAACGAAAACCTATAGCAGAGGCTCTGATAGCACTATTGGGTTCTACGGTAGGGTGCGTCGACTGCAAATTAAAATTTTCCTACATGAAGAACATCCAAGAACATGCTACAAGAGATGGATCACAGATCGTTAACACTAAACACGCAGTGCTATGTAGCGGAAGAAGAGTTGGGGCAGCGTGTTCGCGTGGGGTCGTCACCTCCTTGTCTGATCTCCCTCGAATAGCAGGTCGTCCGATCCCACGTACAAGTTCGCCGGAGCGACGCAGGTGCACCGCCTCTAACGGTATCCATGCATGCAGGAGGAACACCGTGCGGCAGACTGCTAGGTCCTATCAAACAGTCAGCGGCGAGTGGAGGTGGCTATTCGCAACACATGCAAAGCCCTAGTGACAGCGCCGAAGCGATCAACCAAATGAGTGTGCCGCACCTCCACTATATATAGGCATCCGTCGCAGGCTCAACACTTGGGCCTCGCACGGACCCTAAAGCCCAATATCTGTTCGGCCTGGAGTCCGAGTAGGAACACACCTGACTCGTGGAGTTGGATCCGACCTCACAGGTTCCTTCCCTTAAGCGCGTGACCCCTTAGGTTCTCGTCGGCTTGGTCGCAAGTCGGATCACCTCCGACCTGCTCGGCTGGTAGCGGCCTCTAGCATGGCGTGCCGACAACCAAGTAGACAATGAAGCCAGTTGGCGAACCTGTACATCACACTTCTATTCCTTTTGCCACATGATATATATTGTCGGGCTCAAGGCGAGTCTATCATCCTTGTGCTAGCCCGACTTCTTTCTCGTTCCAGTGATGCCGACCACAAACCGGATTATCTCATAATCCCTGTCGCATGGCCATGCTTATATTGGTCGGATCACATGAGGGGCCCAGAGTATATCTCTCCTGATCGGAGGGGCAAATCCCATCTTGCTCGACCATGTCTCGCAGCATGGGTCTAGACAAGCCCGAAACCTACCTTTGTAACTACCCAGTCACGAAGTAGCGTTTGGTTGGCCCAAAGCAAGTCTGTCACCATCCCGAGTACATGCGCCAGCTCAGGTCTTAGGACATAGAACGTATATTGTACTAGAGACTCATAGATGACATATCGCAGCGTCTCATAGTTGGGTCTGTCCGACTCAAACCTTATCTCGACTCGGATTCGACTATGTCGAATCCAACCAGATCCTTCCGAGTCCATATTATCCGGTTAGCATCCAATGCTCCATGGCTAGTGAGACCAAGCCATCGATCGTGTCATATGCTAGTCTAGTCGGCTGCGCGTCCTCACAGCCCTGTCGACTTGGGACCTTTTAGGACAGTCATCCTACAATGCATAGTCCCACAAACAAGTCACGTACTTGCTGATACACATCATTGATAATGTCCAAGGACTATCTTTATTCATAAACACATAGGAAATATCATCATACATGATTGCCTCTAGGGCATATCTCCAACAATCTTGTCATGCGCCATCATCTTAACACAAAGTATTTATCATGTACAACGCAGATAACAAGCCAAGCAATTGGTTCACACTTTTTAACGCGCTTAATCTTTTTCAACCCCCACGCAATACATGAGCGTAAGCCTTGGACATAGCACTATGGGTGGAATAGAATGCGGTGGTAGAGATTAATAAGGGGAAGACAAAAAGGAAGACGGTCTCACATCGACGCGGTTAATCAACGGGCTATGAAGATGCCCATCAATTGATGCCAATGAGAGGAGTAGGGATTGCCATGCAACAGATGCACTAAGAGCTATACACTACTGTAGGATGGTCCAAACGTGACAGTACAATCAGAGACCCTTCGATGAAACTGTGTGTGATGCATTAATCGCAAACGGTGATGTAAAAAACTGTCAAGAAACATAGAAAATGTTTGTGATGGCGGAGACATCAAACACGATTCAGATTATAGTTGCGTGTGCGATGCGTGGCATGTGGTTAATCCAGAAGAACTATTTGCGATGAGCCAGAACAACAGAAACGGGCAGCCATAAGAAGGTGTATGCGATATACGACATATAGTTCACTCGGATGAACTATTTGTGATTAGAGAATGCAACAGAAACAGTCAGCCATATCAAGGTGTGTGCGATATACGGCATACAGTTCACTCAGATGAACTGTTTTCGATTAGGCAACACAACAGAAACGGTCAGCCAGATCAAGGTGTGTGCGATTGACGGCATACACTTCACACAGATGAACTGTTTCCGATTAGCCACAACAAACAAAAATGGTTACACAGATCAAGGTGTGTGCGCTAGACGGGCACACATTCTAATTAAAAGAAGTGTGCGTGATGGTAATAACGAGCGCTCATGGTTGATGGAACAAGTCGTGTGTTGACATCGCCGATTGCAGTGCATCCTATGGTGCAAATGCCAGATACGCATCCAAGAACGCGTGCCAATGTTACGCCATCCGGGAATCATGCCGCACTTCAAAACTAGAACCACCAATAAATTTTGAGCTTGCTTCCCGTCACATTCCAAATTACCACGCTATATTTAATTGCAAACCTGTTCACATCGATTAAAACCTAAACAGTTTCCCACTTAGCAGCATATTACTCGGGTATAAATACTACCTACTCCAAGATGGCTGCACATTCCTCCTCAATTCCTCATCAACAAAAACAAACAAGTCTTTCATCGTCGTTCCCTTGCGTCTGCGCTCGCATGATTTCTGGGTCGAGAAATTACTACCAGGAAGAGGCGAGCATGGAAGCGGAAGCATAAGAAATGTCCTGCCTCACTGCGAAAGCAGCCGACATGTCCCGCAGCGCCGCCGTAGCGGCACAAATGTACCGGCGCGCCGCCGAAGTAGCACAGAGGTCCCGCCGCGCCATCGAAGCAATAGACTGGTCCGACCGTGCCGCAGAAGTAACAGAGATGTCCCACCGCACCGCGGATGCAGCAGAGAGGTCCTCCCACGCCGCGGCGGCCTAGGAAAATGTCTCATGGGCAGGCCAAGACTCTCAAAGGTGCATGCATGCTATGCTCGATAACCTGATGGATCGGGTCTCCGGCTCGGCGAAGCTGCAGGACGAGATGAATGCCTCGTTTGATAATGCTACTGGCGTAATCAGGGGACTAGGGGAGGACAATGCGAAGCTCCACACCGAGCGCTACCTGCTGAGGGCGAAGATCAGCGGAAGGGCGAAGCACCATGAGGAGACCACTGCCTTGTTGAAGAGGACGGGCGTCATCGTTAAGAAACTTATGGACGAGAATGCCATGCTCCGCATCAAGCATGAAAGGCTGGTCAAGGAATCCGTGGATGCTGCCAAGCAGCGTATTGAGGACATGAAAGAGATCATCGCCGCTCGCCGCGAGAATTAGTCTCCACGCCCTAGAACAATGCATCAAGAAAGTAGAGAGCAGCGACCCAGATCGTTGTTTGCGTCTTCCTTCTTCTTTTGCCCTTGTGTATTTCGGGCGTTGCCGCATGTGGCATTTTTAATTATCTTCCTAAATATGTAAGACAATTATTATCCACTGACATTGTCATTATATTTATATCAGTCTTGCTATAAGTCTCAGTCGATGCTATATATGTCTGTCAGATCTTACATCAAGATCCGTGCAAAATTTTCTTTTCAGATTTTCCTTTTTCTCTCTTAAATCTTAGTCGAGTGAGACATAGCCACACCATAAAACAGGGGCATGGGCGCCCTTAATGGAGAAGTTGGGAGAGAGGTGGGCGGCGGATGGACGTCAAAGGGCTCGCCTCCCGATAAGCATGCGTAGGGGTCTGCTCGCACGCCTCGTGTACTCAAATAGCTACCCCTCCTAGCTAGCCAATAAAAAAAGGGGATGCGTGGCAGCACGTTAATGGTTACTAGAACACCCATGGTTTCAATAATACTTGTGTTTCCAATTGTAAAGTGGCAGCTCTTGTTCCAAAATGACTTTGTTGGTTGTTAATGTGTGTGCCTTCGCAAATCGGACAAAAAATTTACCACAACATGTTGGTCCCATGTGAAGGCAACATGCCGAGTTTCATGATTTTCAGGCAAGTTTTGGATTTACAGGAATTTAAAAACCAAGTTTCTCAATGTTTCTGGCCGAGCCACGATGCCCAGATGTTTGAAATTCATTCCCATTTCTTGCATGGGACCTAAACATTCACCTAAGGGCACAAATATGATTTTCCAACCAGGTTTGGTGGACTGGAGCATGTGCATGTAGTTCAAATTTGAATTATGTGCATTAAATGCCTAGAAAGCTCAAATAATGTATAATAAAGGCAAAATGAACCCTGAATAATTCCACAATTTAGCACAAAACTCCTATTGGTCTATGTTGCCTTTGTAAAAAAATCAATGTGGGAAGAGGCCGCATATGTCGTTTCGCACACAGAGGTGACAGGTTCCCTCTCGGAACCATGAGCCTTCTTGAGAGAAGCTCTGGCTTGTAAGAAGCTTACACCAAAACTTGTCCCAAATTGGACGAAAATTTTACCACAGCATGTTGGTGCCATGTCATGAGACCATGCCAAGTTTCATGATTTTCAGGCGAGTTTTGGAATTACAGGAATTAAAAAACCAAGTTTCTCAATGTTTCTGGCCGAGCCATGACGCCCAGATGTTTGAAATTCATTCCCATTTCTTGCGTGGGACCTAAACATTCACCCAAGGACACACACATATGATTTTCAACCAGCTTTGGTGCACTGGAGCATGTGCATGTAGCTCAAATTTGAATTATGCACATTAAATGCCTATAAAACTCAATTATTGTATAAAAAAGGCCAGGAGAACCCGGATTAATTCCAAAAATTAGCATGATACTCCTATTGGTCTATGTTGCCTCTGTAAAAAAAATCAACGTAGGAAGAGGCAGTGTATGTCGTTTTGCACACAGAGGTGACACGTCCCCTCTCGGAACCATGAGGCTTCTTGAGAGAAGCTCTGTTTTGTAAGAAGCTTACACCAAAAGTTCTCCCAAATCAGATTTTTTTACCACAACATGTTGGTGCCATTTCATGATACCATGCCAGTTTCATGATTTTCAGGCGACTTTTGGATTTACAGGAATTTAAAAAACCAAGTATCTCAGTGTTTCTAGCCGAGCCATGATGCTGAGGTGTTTGAAATTTATTCCCATTTCTTTCATGGGACCTAAACATTCACCCAAGGACACATATATGATTTTTCAACTCATTTCAGTGCACTGGAGCATGTGCTTGCAGTTCAAGTTTGAATTATGCACATTAAATGCCTACAAACTCAATTAATATATAAAAAAGGCCAAACGAACCATGAATAATTCCAAATTTTAACACGACACTCATATAGTTGCATGTTCATTGCAGATAAATGTTGTAGCAATTCAAACATCGTCATTTCCCTCTGTAACACCATTTTGGCTTTCAAATCAAAATGAAAAAATCAGGTACACCACAAACAGTTTACTAGCAAAAATTGTGTGCGATGCGATATAAAATATCATGGCGCCCCCTCTTGTATGGCTTATGCCGGAAGCTTCATCATCTACAGTCCATCGCCCGTGCTTCAAATACACTTCGCGCCAGTTTCTCACGGCACCGAGCGAATATTTTCGGCAACCGTGGAAATTTCTAGCTCCCCACCCCCTTCCCCTGACCAAAAGCCACATTTCCACTATTCCTCCTTCCTTTCCAAGTTCAAACCTTCACTGCTTACTTGCAGCGTCGCCTCCTTGCTGGTGACCCTTCTTCTTGCTGCATGGCCTCGCCGATATAGTCAGGTAATCCACACCCCATCCCCATCCTCCTCCTCCTTCTCCATCCCACATGCCCCGACTGATGGCGCGACACCTTCCGCCAAAATCACTGCCCCGTCCTCCAAAGAAGCACCGCCCACAGCCATTTTGCACGCAGTATAGCGAGGAGCCCAGGAGCATCTGGCCGCGGAGAAGCAAATCACAGCCACACATGCGAATGAGTTCGCGATGGCTGCCATGTGTGTCGACCGCCAGATCTTGGAGGAGCACCTGGCCTTCGAGGCCACCGTCGACAACGCCACATGGTTGGCTACTTTAAAATACAGTTCATGGTATTTTCTCGAGGCCACCGCCGGTGCCTTCTAGTGAATTGTCCTCTGTAATGTTAATATGCAATCTGAACTTCTGAAATGTAATGTTCCGTTAACAGTTTGGTCCAACAATTGCTACATTTCCTAGTAGTTATCAAGCATTATTGGTTTGGTGAACTATCTTATCTTCTAGTATATGTTCTATTCTACAATGTGGTGCTCAGTTAACTGTTTGGTTTATTTGTTGAGCTGTCCAGTTAACTGTTTGGTTCAATTCCGCAATCTGATGTTGATTTGTTGTGGGTACAGTTTTGTATTGTTATGCATGTGGAAAATAAATCGAGTTTGGCTGTACTAAATACATGAGAAACATATACAATTGCTCAATTCCCAAGTTGTTTAGCAAGATCTGTGTTCTCATTGGGTGTTCGTAGTGTTGTAGAGTTCTTCGGCGTTGGTGTGCAGCGGCTAGGTTGCTCTGTGATTTGCCTCGTCGCCATTGGCATGAGGTTGGTCTAGGTCGAGTTAATATGTTGGATCTGCAATTTGTGTATTTTTCACTAACATATTCTACTGATAGCATGCCAACTCTCAGATAACCTGATCAAGATCTGCCTTATATGTGTTGTAGGGAAACAATGGGAGGCAATGAGGTTTACCATCGAGGTTTGCACATGCATGGTCCTTTGGCTAATAGCACATTATTGTGTAGTTGCAGGAATCATTCTAATATTTAGGTTTTTAACAATTTGGTCTTGCACATGTAGGTCCTGCTGCCAGAGGTTTAGACCCATTGTTCGACCCCTTGCATATGGAGAAGTGAGATGTCCATGAATATCAGTCAAGTCAAGAAACTCAGAAAGATTATTAGGATAAAGAAACTTGCGATGAATAACAACAAGATCTTTGTTTGCACAATGAACAAGACACCGGTCAACTATAGGATGGTACTAACTCTTTTACCTTGTTTTTCCCCTTGTGCCATTTCAAAATTCAGAACAGCTATTTATGCATATCTTTATTTTTAGTCCTTTCCAAAGGAGTTCACCGACGATTACCTCTCAAACCACCTGCATGGTCAAGAGGCGAGGAAGGTATTCATTCAACACCCACGGTACAATATTGAACTCTTCCTCAAGAGGACGAAGTTTGGGCGGGCACTTATCCATAGCCACTGGCCTAAAGTTCCAGGGACATTCAACATCACTGAAGGCTCAATATTTGCCTTCCGCTTCTGCAGTTTCGCACATGAGATTCATCTGTCTATTTGTCATGTACGATGCTACTTTCCAAAGGTTTTCGATGTTGCATGTGAAACTTGGTGCTGTTGTGTAACCGCGTAGCTAGCTATATGCCTATATGATGTAACTGATTGCTGAAGCTATGTGATGTAATTCAATTATGAAATCCTGGTTGCCGTAATACGAATATGAAATATATGGTGTGTTCTATAAGAAATGTCAATTTGATTACTAAATGGATTATCAATAATAGACCAATTAGCCTGCTTATTGGGGTTTTCTATTGCAGACGGTTTCTTAGAGAACACCGTGGCCGATGAACTCAAACAACCCATACGGTTTCTAGAAAGTAGGCATGTTGGATCAATGAAGAATCACACACGACTTCGGCCAGAGAACTGTTTGCGTTAGGCCACCTTGCACAAACGTTTCCAAATAAGAAATCGTGTGTGATATACATGCGAACGAAAATGGTTTTCTGGGATTCACTGTGTGGGATGTACATACGAACGAAAATGATTGGGCCTGTATAATTGTCTCCGATGCCTTGTCGGATCGCACACGAGCTCATTTTGCCACGCATGTGTGACCGGAGGACCTATCCCCGATGGTTTGTTGGTCGTGTGGGAACGACCCCCCTATCGCACACATTGGCAAGACGACTATTTAAAATGCCGTAGCGGAAAGGGGTTAAAAACCGTTTGTATAGCACGTCTCTGCAGCAGTGATAAGTGTATGAAATCTCAAACTAAAAACTAAGTGGGTGTTAATCCAACTTGCTTGCTCATGAAGACTTCGGGCATTTGAGGAAGCCCATCATAGGAATATACAAGCCAAGTTCTATAATGAAAATTCCCACTAGTATATGTAAGTGACAACATAGGAGACTCTATATGAAAAACATGCTACTCTGAAGCACAAGTGTGGAAAAGGATAATAACATTGCCCCTTCTCTCTTTTTCTCTCTTTTTTGGTGGGCTCCTTTTAGCCTATTTTTTTATTTCCTCATTGGGACAATGCTCTAATAATGATGATCATCACACTTCTGTTTACTTACAACTCAATATTACAACTCGATAAAACTAAAACATATGACTCTATATGAATGCCTCTGGTAGTGTATCAGGATGTGCAATGATGCTAGCGTAACATGTATGATAATGATGAACGGTGCTTGAACCACAAATACTATGTCAGCTATATGATCATGCAAAGCAATATGACAATGATGGTGTGTGTCATAGAAACGGAACGGTGGAAGTTGCATGGCAATATATCTCGGAATGCCTGTGGAAATGCCATGATAGGTAGGTATGGTGGCTGTTTTGAGGAAGATATAAGGAGGATTATGTGTGATAGAGTGTATCATATCATGGGGTTTGGATGCACCGGCGAAGTTTGCACCGATTCTTGAGGTGAGAAAGGGCAATGCATGGTACCGAAGAGGCTAGCAAATTGCGGAAAGGTGAGAGTGCCTATAATCCATGGACTCACATTAGTCATAAAGAACTTAAATACTTACTGCGAAATTTAATTAGCCCTTGAAGCAAAGTACTACTACGCATGCCCCTAGGGGGATAGATTGGTAGGAAAATACCATCGCTCGTCCCCGACCACCACTCTTAAGGAAGACAATCAATAATAAATCATGCTCCAACTTCTTAGCAGAACTAGAGACTATATGTGCATGATTCGGGAATCACAAACCTTAAACCAAAAGGTGTGTCCAAGAAATAGTGATTATGGCAAAATAAAATGCAAAGAAAGCAAAGACGACTATAATACATGATGCTCCAAGCAAAACTCATATCATGTGATGAATAAAAATATAGCTCCAAGTAATATACCGATGGATTGTAGACGAAAGAGGGGATGCCATCTAGGGCATCCCCAAGCATAGATGCTTGGTTCTCCTTGAATATTACCTTGAGGTGCCTTGGGCATACCCAATCTTAGGGTCTTGCCGCTCTTTATTCCTTCATCCATCGTGATCTCACCGAAAACTTGAAAACTTCAGCACACAAAACTCAACATAAACCTCATGAGCTTCATTAGTATAACAAGCAAATCATAAACTTTAGGTATTGTTATAAACCCATTCATATTTTATTATTGCATAATACCTACTGTATTCTAACTTATCCATGACTTATACCCCCCGATATAATCGATAGATTCATCAAAACAAGCAAACTATGCAACGTAAACAGATCTGAACAAACGCAATACTTCTGTAACTCTAAAAATTCTGAAAATTCATGAAAACATGGGCAATTTGGATATCAATTATGTGTAAAAAGTTTGAATTGTATCAAGTTCCAGTGAATCATAGCAATTCAGGCACTAGACACAAAAGTTTCTGTTTTTTCACAAATTCAAGTCAACTATCAACCAAATCATCCCAAAGGCTTTGCTAGGCACAAATACTAATAAAAACATAAAAACACAATCATAACAGTAGCATAATTGTGTGAACACAAAAAAACATAAAAGAAAACAAGAAAATTAAGATAACTATTTGGTTGCCTCCCAACAAGCCCTGTTGTTTTGCGCCCCTAGCTAGGCATAATGCATAGTTTCACGTATTGTCATCCTTCAAGTCCAACTCCTCAATTAAAAATCCATACTTCCTAGGAGGTTTGACATACATATTTTTAATAATCACACTCCTAGGAACAAGGTTAAGATTCTTTTTTCAGTAATGGGTTTATTAGATCAACGAAGTTGGGGTGCACACTAATCATTTTAAGATCTTCTTTGTTACTAGATGATGCACCTCTATTCTTTCGAACATAAATAAAACTTAAGATTCTTACTAGGAGGAGTTTTCTCAATAGGTTTAATGGAAGCAAAAGCGGAACCCATATTATTAATAACTTCTTCCAATTTATCAATTCTAAAGGGACTTTGTTCTATTCTCTCATTAATCATTGGTTCCTTCTCTTTTAGCATATTCAATGTAGTTCCTACCTTTTGATCCAAATTGAGTTACATGATTATGAATATTTTTATCTAAATTTTCAATATGCTCTATGGTAGGCATTTTAATTTCAATAGCTTCCATTCTCTGCATAACATGTTGTAAAGTCAATGTTGTTTCATTAATAGTAATAGGTGGTGACCCCACTAAATTTCCCATAGCATTGAAAGAATCCATGGGGTGACTACTCAAAAAATTCCCTTCGGTAATAGTGTCAAGGACAAATCTATACCAAGTAGTAACACCCACATAAATATTGCGAAGAAGAACGGTAGTGGATTGCTTAGGAGTGGACCTATTCTGAGCATCACAAATTCTATGCCAAGCATCTTTTAAACTTTCTCCTCACCTTTGTTTAAAATTAATCACTTCATTATCGTGGGTACAAGCGACAAGTGAAGAAGTAGTCATAACGGCAAAACAAGCAAGCAATGGAGCAAACAAAAAATATTTTTGTAAAAAAAAATTAGAAGTTGGGGAGATGAAAACGAGAGGAAAAGGCAAATAAAAATGCAAATAAAATAAGAGCAAGTACATGATAGTTTGTGCGAAGGTACTTGATAGGTTTTGATGGTGTCCCCCCGGCAATGGTGCCAAAAATTCTTCTTGCTACTTGCGAGCTGCGTTGGGATTTCCTCAAAGAGGAGATGATGATGCAGTATAGTAGAGATAAGTATTTACCTCGGTAAGCAAGGTTATCAATCCAGTAGGAGAGTCATACAAAGCCTCATGAAAAATACCTGCACACAAAAAAGCAAATACTTGCACCCAACGCAAACAAGAGGGTTGTCAATCCCCTTGGCGGTTACTTGCAAGGATTAAATCTCATAGTGGTAGATAGATAAATAGCAAAGATAAAATAAAATAAAATAGAAAATTGCAGCAAGCTATTTTTGTGTTTTTATATATGATAAAAGTAGAACCGGGAGACATAGTTTTCACTACAGGCTTCTCTCTTGAGTACATAACATACATCGGATGAACAAATTACTGTTGGGCAATTGATAGAAAAGCGCATAGTTATGACGATATTGAAGGCAATGATCATGTATATAGGCATCACATCTGAGACAAGTAGACCGGCTCCTGCCTGTATCTACTACTATTACTCCACCCATCAACGGCTATCCAACATGCATCTCGGGTATTAAGTATAAAATAGAGTAACGCCTTAAGCAAGATGACATGATGTAGACAAAGTAAACCCAATCAATATGAATAAATCCCGTTGTTTTATTCTTAATGGCAACAATACTAGTACTTGTCTTATCCCTTTCTGTCACTGGGATATAGAGAACCGCAAGATTGAACCCATTACAAAGCACCTCTCCCAATGAAGATAAACCAATCTAGTTGGCCAAACCAAACAGATAGATTGGGGAGAAATACAAAGCTCTAACAATCATGCATAATAAAGTTCAGAAAAGACTCCATTAATATTCATAAATATTCAGATCATAAACCCACAATTCATCGGATCCCAACAAACACACTGCAAAAGAAGATTATATCGAATAGAACTCCAAGAACATCGAGGAGAACATTGTATTGAAGATCAAAGAGAGAGAAGAAGCCATCTAGCTACTAGCTATGGACCGGTAGGTCTGTGGTGAAATACTCACGCATCATCAGAAGGCTACAAGGATGATGTATAAGCCCTCCGTGATCAATTCCTCCTCCGACAGAGTACCGAAAAAGGCCTCCAAATGGGATTGCGGAGGAACAGAGACTTGCGGTGGCGGAAAAAGTATTTTGGGTGGCTCTCTGTTGGTTTCCTGATTTTAGAGAATTTATAGAGGTGGAATTAGGTCAGACGGAGCCACGAGGGGCCCACAAGGCATCAGGGCGCGCCTACCCCCTGGGCGCTCCCTGTTGTCATCTCCTTGTTTGCCTTCTGGTCTCCTCCCGAAGCTTCCAGGGTCTATCTTGTCCAGAAAAAAATCATCAAAAAGTTTCGTAGCGTTTAGACTCCGTTTGTTACCGATTCCCTGGAAAACCAAAAATAGGCAAAAAAAAATAGCAACTGGCACTAGGCACTGGGTTAATAAGTTAGTCCTAGAAAATGATATAAAATAGCATGTAATTGCATATAAAACATCCAAGATTGATACTATAATAGCATGGGACAATAAAAAATTATAGACACGTTGGAGACGTATCACTAACTTTTGTGAGCATTACTCATTTATCTCTGGTATTGAGCCTATGAAGGTTGATGAAGCCCTCGAACACCCCAATTGGGTGAATGCTATGCACGAAGAGCTACACAACTTTGAGAGGAATCAAGTGTGGACATTGGTTTAGGAGCCCAAGGATGAACAAAATGTCATCGGAACCAAATGGGTGTTTCATAACAAGCAAGATGAGGATGGACAAGTCATACGCAAAAAAGCTCATCTTGTGGCTCAAGGCTACACTCAAGTCGAAGGTATGGACTATGGTGAGACCTATGCCCCCGTTGCTAGACTTGAGTCCATTCACATTTTACTTGCTTATGCCTGTCACCATGATATCACCCTCTATCAAATGGATATTAAAAGTGCTTTTCTAAATGGTGAAATTGAGGTGGAAGTTCATGTTAAACAACCTCCCAGCTTTGTTAACCAAATGAAACGAAACCATTCTACAAACTTCATAAAGCTCTCTATGGTCTCAAACAAGCACTACTGCAGGATGCTGCTAACGTGGCACTACAATTAGAGACCCTTCGACGAAATTGTGTGTGATGCATTAATTGCAAATGGTGATGTAAAAAACCATCAAAAAATATGCAAAACGTTTGCGATGGCGGAGACATCGAACACGGTTTAGATTTTAGTTGCGTGTGCGATGCGAGGCATACGGTTGATCCATATGAACAAATTGCGATGAGACAGAACAACAGAAACGGGCAGCCATATCAAGGTGTGTGCGATATACGGCATACAGTTCACTCGGATTAACTGTTTGTGATTAGGCAACACAACAGAAACGGTCAGCCAGATCAAGGTGTGTGTGATATACGGCATACGGTTCACTCGGAGGAACTGTTTTCGATTAGGGAACAGAATAGAAATGGTTCAACTTAACAATATGTGTGTGATATGCGGCATACAGTTCACATAGATGAACTATTTGCGATGAGCCAAAAGAACACAAACGATTCCTGTAAACAAGATGTGTGTGATACGCGGCAAACAGCCCACTCGGAGGAACTGTTTGCGATGAGAAATTATAACACAGACGGTTACTATAGTTAATTCGTGTGCGATTCTGTGTGTATAAAAAACTTTGAAAAATGCAAACTAGTAGCTTGCGGTGGCTAGGAGTATCACACATGAAGCGTCTGCGAGTACTCGTGTGCGATGATTAGTAAGTTACACATACGTTTCCTTATGTTCACACGTGTGTGATAGATAACACGTGACACTGCATATGGTAGTCGGGTTGTGTGCTCCACTTAGTCTTTCCGCGCTCCAGGGAAGGCTTCCGCGCTCCAGCGAATGCTTCCCATGCTCGACATGGGTGAATTGTAAAATCCCCGCCTCTTCCCTCATCAGTTTCCCGCCACCAGCTAATGGCTTGCTGCATATGACCCAGGCAGCAACGCACCGTCGAGACACTGTGCGCAGATCTAGTCCTCACCCATCTACCATTAGTTATTCCAAGCATGCCAGGCAACGACCAAATCTCTGATGTCGACCCCTAACTGCGTTACATCTTCGGCGAGGAGAATGAGCCGGAGCAGGTCGGGGAGCAAGAGCTTCATCGGCCAGTGTAGGCACCATGGCGCATCTTCAGCGATATCGTCGTGACAGTCCTTGGTGCTAAATCGACATATTGTAGAGGAAGTGTGATGAGCAGTATGCCATCCACCGTGCACAAGATCCAGAGCTGCTAGGCGGCATGATCGATGACCTACCCGAAGAGCCGCCGGCACCGGTGCTCATCGAGAGCCTGACGCCCCGCCAGGAATGGGCACAGGACCTATGCAATTCAGTTATGAGACAGCCAGTCTGCGGCTTCATCATTGCTGGCGGCGGCTATGTCAACCTCGATCCCGATGATGCAGTGGCTAGGCTCGAGCGCACCCTTGGCAGAGTTGACGTCACCGATGAAGTAGAACATCGCCAACGTGGTATCTTGAGGATGAAGGTGATGGACGGAATTTGCTACCAGGGCAGAGACATGGAAATGGAGCGGTTCCGCGGGCATGTCATGCACGCGATTGCATGCTGTCAAGCTCTATTGGAAGAGGCCCAACAGCCCCAAGAGCCTCCCAGTGCCAGCAGCTCCGTAGGCGGAGGCAGGTCAGGACACTTGGAATGAATGGCCACAAGGGTGCTTTGCTGATCATGGAGTCCGAGGAGACCGTCATCGAAAGGCCGCCAACTCAGCCTTTTAGCCTATATTTTATTATAATTGTATGCAAATGTCGCATATCGACATTTTAATTCACTAAGCATATGTAGGTCGTGAGTGTTTTGGGCATTTCCGCATGTGGCATTTTAAATTATCCTGAATATGTAAGACAATTATTAACCGTTGCCATTGTAAATTTGCCACAACGGCGAGCAAAGCGCGCGCAGGGACGCCAGAGCGGAGCGCACCGCGGCCGCCTCAATGCCGAGCAAAACACGCGGACGGAGGCAAGCGAAGCGCGCTGTGGCCGCCTCAATGACGAGCAACCATATGATCGCGTGTTTTGGGCTTCAAGCCCAGAACCATCAATAAATGTTGACCTTGTTTCTCTTCACATTATAGATTACAACTCAATAAGTAATTGCAAATTTGTTCACACCGATCAAACCAAAATGTGTTCACACTTAGCACCGGGCTATAAAAACTACCGACTCAAAAATTACTACACATTTCGTCCCCTCATCACCCACAAAACAGGTCTTTCCTGTCAAGTTGTTCCGCCATGACCGATAGGAGGAGTTTAGGGTGGACATATAACCAGTGACCAAACACCAATGCTGCGGAAGCACTAGAGAGGTCCCACCGCTACGCGGCAGCCACAGCAGAGATGTCCCGGCACGCCGCGAAGCCCTCGAACAAGCTCTCACCAGCATGCGAGGGCTCTCACAAGTGCACTCGCCACATCGGCGATCGCGATGAGCTGGCATTGTTGAAGTCCTTGGCCAGCGACGACGACATTCTCGCTGGCCTCATTAAGTAGTAGGAGCTGGTCAACGGCTTGATGAAGCTGCTTGAGATCAGCGATGCCTCGATTGATAAGGCGACCTACCTCGTCGAGCCACTCATGGGTGATAATGCGAAGCTACTCAAGGCGCTCGCCGAGAAGGAGGAGGAGGCCGCCGACTGGAAGATGCTGCATGAGCAGAGCAGTGCCTCGGGGATGACGCAGAAAGCGGTCGTCGAGGAACTGATGGGTGACTTGAGGAAGCTCCGGATCGAGCGCGAGGAGGAGGTGGAGGAATCCGTGGCTGCTGTCGAGCAAAGTCATGAGGAATTGAAGAAGGAGCTCGATGATGTCGTTGCCTGGCGATCCATCGAGGAGTAGAGACAGTAGCGACCCAGATCGTTGTCTATGATTTCCTTCTTCTCTTGCCCCGTGTTTTCCCGGCTTTGCCGCATGTGGCATTTTAAATTATCCTGAATGTGTAAGACAATTATTATCCGCGCCATTGTAAAGTTGTCGTCGTATTATCCATTGCCATTTTATTTGTCGTCATATTATCCGTTGCCATTTTATTTGTTGTCGTATTATCCGTTAGCCCTATGTGGCATTTTAAATTATCCGAAATATGAGTTGAAAACACGAACAAAGCAAATGCTAATGTTGAGCGGGGCCATGGGATCACAAGCAACCACCCTCCGTCAAGGTGCTTTAATTAACCACATCTTAAATAGCGGCTAGGCCGCCATTAATGGAGAAGTTGTGAGCGAGGCTGGTGGATGGATGTCAAAGAGCTCGCTTCCCGATGACCATGGGCGGCCTTGCTGCTCGCACGTGTCCCGTTGAGCCTGTGAGGTGGACATGATGCATGCGTCCCGTCGAGCCTGCGCAGCGGACTGCTCGCACGCGTCCCGTCGAGCCTGCACGGCGGACTTCTCGCGCTCGTCCCATCTAATCAAACAACTGCCCGCACGCCACCGAGTATGGTTAAATTTTGGCACAAAATACAAACATGAGCAATGAACGAGGACGGAGGTAGTACTTCCCATAAGAAAAGAGGGATGTGTGGCCGCACTTAAATGGTTACGGGAACACATGGTTCATATAATACAATTGTTTACGATATTAACGTGTCAGCTATTTGTTTCAAAAGGACTTCGTTGGCTATTAATGTGTGCGCCTTGTCTCAAACTGGACGATTTTTTACCACGGCATATATGTGCCATGTCATGAAACCATGCCAAGTTTCATGTTTTTTGGGTGAGTTTTCGATTTACTGGGATTTAAAAACCGAGATTCTCACTGTTTTAGGACGACGAGACGTTTGTAATTCATTCCCATTCCTTCAATGAGACCTAAACATGCACCCAATGACACATGTACTATTTTCCACCCATTTTGTTTCACTGGAGCATGTGCTTGTAGTTCAAATTTGAATTATGGACTACATTAAATGCCTAGAAAACTCAATTAATATATAAAATGGCCAAACGAACCCTGAACAGTTTCTAATTTCAGCACGACACTCCTGTTATTCTATGTTGCCTGTAGAAAACAAAATTCAAGGCGAGAAGAGGCAGCGATTATCATTTCGCCCACAAGAGGGGCCTGTTTCCCTACCGGAACCACGAGGGTTGCGAGAAGCTTCGGTTTGTAAGAGGCTTGTAATATAGCTTGGCCCAAATTGGACAATGTTTTTGCCATGACATATATGTGCCATGTAGTGACACCATGCCAAGTTTCATGATTTTCTAGTGAGTTTTGGATTTACGGAGATTTAAAAATCGAGATTCCAATGTTTGAGGCCGAGCCAGGACACCGAGACGGTTGAATTCATTCCCATTCCTTCCATGGGACCTAAACATGCACCCCAAGGACACATGTACGATTTTTATAGCCATTTTGGTGCGCTGGAGCATGTATTTGTAGTTCGGATTTGAATTATGGACATTAAATGCCTAGAAAACTCAATTAAAATAAAAAAGGTCAAACGAACCCTGAATAATTTCAAAGTTCAGCGTGAATCTCCCATTGTTCCATGTTGCGTGTAGAAGAAAATACAAGGCTAGAAGAGGGAGCGTTTATGGTTTGGCCCACAAGGGGGCATGTTTCCCTATCGAAACCACGAGGGTTCTTGCGACATGCTCTGGTTTGTAATAAAGCTTGGCCCAAATTGGACAATGTTTTTACTATGACATATCTATGCCATAACGTGACACCATGCCAACTATCATGACTTTCTAGTGAGTTTTGGATTTACGGGGATTTAAAAACCGATATTCCAAATGTTTGAGGATGAGCCAGGATACCGGTACGGTTGTAATTCATTCCCATTCCTTGCATGGGACCTAAACATGCACCCAAGGACACATATTTGATTTTTCTAGCCATTTTCGTGAACTGGAGCATGTATTTGTAGTTCAGAGTTGAATTATGGACATTAAATGCCTAGGAAACTCAATTAATGTATAAAATGGCCGAACAAACACTGAATAATTTTAAATTTCAGCACGGATATCCTGTCGTTCCATGTTGCCTGTAGAAAAAAATACATGATGAAAAGAGGCAGTGATTATCGTTTCACCCACAAGGGGGACACGTTTCCCTATCGGAACCACGAGGCTTCTTGAGAGAAGCTCCGGTTTGTAAGAGGCCTGTAATAAAAGTTGCCCCAAAATGGACAAATTTTTTTCCTCAACATATATGTGCCATGTCGTGACACCATGCCAAGTTTCATGATTTTTGGGTGAGTTTTGTATTTATGGGGATTTAAAAACCGAGATTCTCACGAAATGTTTTTAAATAGCACACGGTTCACTCACGAAAGCCGTGTGCCTACCAAACCGTGGCCGATGCCCCCTGCTGCGCGCGCGATCTGAGTCGTGTGTTCTGATTTGCCAAAACCCAAACCCCACGGATCATACGTCTGCACTGTTGGATGCTCCCAGATCGAACGGCAATCCTCATCCCTTTCGAAAGCACATGAAGTTCCGGTTGTGATTTTATTTATATGGGTAAGCACTATGCGCATGCGTCGTGCTAGCTCACGCTTCCTTCTCTACTATGTTTTCCATATTAATGTTTTTATATATCCAAACGCACTACCGTTTCCCGCCACTCCTCCCATCGGTTTCCCGCCTCTTCTCCCATCGGTTTCCCATATTAATGTCAGTGCTCATAGAAGGCTAGGCGGTGACACACCGGCCATGTAAATATTTCACACAGTTTCTAAAAGCACAAACGTGTGTGATAGTAGGGAGTAGGTCCCATAGGGTGACCAGCGTGAAACACCTTAAAGGCCAGGAGGCAATTCCTATCAGCAAGGGATGGCTTCCCATCCGCTAGCCTAGTCGAATAGAACGCAGAAGTTAAGCGTGCTCCGGCTGGAGTAGTCTAAGGATGGGTGACCCATTGGGAAGTTGCATATCTCAAGCTTCATTTAAACGCTATGATACGGTCATTATAGACATTTATCATCTAAATGTCTCTGTAGTGACCTATCATGACGATTATATAAACCTTGGGATCCTTGTTTTGTTAATTTGTAGAATATGTTTTTTTATTGGTTATTTCTTGTTCTCAAAAATCGAAGAATGATCGACATCTATAGGCCCACACAAATTATCCCTTTGACCCAACGCACGAGAAGAGTTTACTCTTTGCTCCGTGTGCTATGTTAGAGCAAATCAAGTTTCAGCACAAGCGTTGGATGACACCCCTACCCCCCACCCGCCTTGAAGTTGCGTTCCCGAAATCATGCGTCTTTAACATAGCTGCAGGGGTACGATGTTCAGTTTGTAATGTTACTAATGTGGTTGGTGCCCCGTCGAACTTCTGTTTTCAGGATTTGAACAAATCACACACCAGACCCATACATTTTTTCGGGCCACAAGCAGGGTATAGGGGGCTGGGTGTTCTGATCGAGCATGTCTCCCTTGTGCAGTTTATGTACGCCGCACATATCTGTGGTCTCCCCGAGGTCTATATAAATATCATCCTTGACCGATAACGAGGGGGGCCAGACAATCTATCCCTTTGACCCAACATACGAGAAGGGTTTGACCATGATGGTTTCCTATTGCTATGTGTGTGCCATGTTAGACCAAATAAAGTTTGAGCACATGCGTTGGACGACACCCCCCCCCCCCCGCCTCGAAGTTGGGGAACCGACATTGTACGTATTGAACCTGGCTTGGGGTCGGGTACGGTGTTCGGTTTGTAATGTAGTTGGTGCCCCATCGAAGTTGTGCATTGGGGATTTGAACACATCACACACCACCCATACATATTTCCAGGCCGCATGCAGTGTATAGGGGGTCTTCTGATTGACCACGTCTCCCTTGCGCGGTTTTTTGTGATGGCACGCATATATGTGGGCTCCCCGAGTGTATATATATCATACCTTTGATCGATAACGAGGGGTATGTGTTGACCAATAACGAGGGGTTCGTGTTAGGGCCGGTCACCATCAGATGTTGTTCAACCAAAGTTCGAGCTCATGCGTTGTCAGGATTCCCCCCAACACGCTCGGATTGGTGGGTTCGACCGACACCGTACCCTGCGTATCTCGTCCTTACTTACCTGGCTTTCATGGTTGTTGTCTGTATCGAGAGGCAGGCGCCACATCTAAATTGTACATTATTCGATATTGAAAACACACATCACCCCTTCCAACGTACATCATTTTGGGCCGCATGCAGGCGGTGCTGGTTTTGTGGTCCCTCTCATGCGATTTTTGATGATGGTTCAATCTATTGGCCCAAGCAGTTTATATATATATTCTATCCAATTTTTATCGACAACAACAGTTGTCATTTGACCAAGTGATAGATTCACTGGTCCATCTTTTGGTAGGTCATGGCGACATGCATGTATGACCAAAGTATCATTACGTGCATCCGCTTCGCTGACACGAAGTGGGAGGTGGGTCGAGCACCCTAGCTAGGTAGCTGCGACATTATGTCATTACAGATATATCCAAGGGTGCTTCTGGGTTTGCGAGGCAGGTGCCACCAAAGTTGTGCATTGTGTATTTAAAGTTTTAAACATCACAACCTATATTCCTACAGATATTTGGCCACTTCCAGGTGGTTCTTGACTTCTGGCCCCTCTCATCGATCTTCGACGACGCGCCCAACCATGGGCCCGCGCGATCAAAGTTGTGCATTGGGATTTTGAACATCACAGACCACCCTTTTCACTCATATATATTTGGGTCACATGCTGGTGTGGCTGTCTTCTGACCCTCTCTGACTTTTTTTTGCTGCAAAGACTCGGATGATGCTCAACGGACACGGGTGTATTGGCTTAACCGTGTGCGATGCAAGTGCGCTATGAATCACCACGATGGCGCAAGCGCGAGCAAAGGTGGAGGTACTTGCATTACCGTGTGCAATGCAAGTGCGCTATGAATCACCACGACTGTGCAAATGCGAGCAAAGGTGGAGTTACTGGCTTAACCGTGTGCGATGTAAGTGCGCTGTGAATCACCACGACTACGCAAGCGTGAGTAAAGGTGGAGGTACTGGCTTAACCGTGTGCGATGCTAGTGTGCTGTAAAATCACCAACTGCGCAAGCTAAAGGCGGGTAGTTTATTTAGATTGAATTCCACGTCTCCATCTGAAATTAGGACGAACCGTGTGCGATAGACCAGCTAGCTAAAAATCTAAAAACAAACTACCCGCCTTGAGCGTTATAAAAATCGGAGGTTCCGCCGCTTTTCCTTATTATCATACACGCATATTCTTATTGGACCGTGTGCGATATTGGGTGCTCCCGCCCCACATCAATTCCTTTACCCAAATTTTAGTAGCCGCGGTACATCAACCGTCGCCCCCCACTCCTCCAGCACCGACCTTCTAGTAAAATTGCAGTAGCCGAGGCATTTGAACCGTCGTCCTCCCTTGTCCATCACCATCTCAACCCACCATTACTAAAAAATTTAGTAGTCGCGGCGTATCCTCAAACACCCCCCTCCACAGTCCCCCCACCCGCCCCTCACCCCTCGAACCCTAGCTCGCCGTCAGCGGCGGCAGCGCCGCCGCCAACCCCTGCCGATCTGCCCGTTCCTCCTAGCTTAGATAATAAAGTTGAGGTTACCCGGCGATTCCCATACCGTCGCCCCACTCCCCTGAGTTTTTAGATGAGGCCTGCGGTGTCCCTCCCCACCAGATCCACATCCCCTGCTCCAGAATGTCGTGGCCTATGCCCGACCACGTATCCCGGCGAGCCCGACGAGCGTTCAACCAAGAAGACGTTTATCATGGCCTCTCCGACGGACGTTGGCGAGGTAGCCGCCGTTCGCCCCGACCTGTCGATCCCGGAGAAACACCTCGCCGCGGAAGCCGGCGAAGACGTTGACTATGTTTCCATGCCGAACGCTTCACGTCAGCGGGCTAGAGTATTACTGTATCTCGGGAAAGCTGGCTACGACATCAAGCTTGTCGACAGCGACGGCTTCACGCGGGCCTTGTCACAGGTTAAGTGGTCCATCCCCAACCCCTCTGGTTCAGCCACCATTGATCTCTTTGATGGCCGTGCCGCTGATCTCCTCCGCCACGCGGTCAAGGATTTGCGATCCTTGTACGCCATTGATCCCATTTTGTTATTTCTGAAGGACACGTTCTACGGCGGCGGCTTGGGATCCTCAATTGCCAAGTCAGATCTCATCGAGGATGACCATGAGGAGGGCACCCACAAAGGTTCTTCCAAGGTGAAATAGCCCATCTGTGACATCAGAGAGTGCACCATGGGTTTGTGCTGTACCAACTGGAAGGATCCCGTCCATGACATGTGAGGCAACATCCTATCAGCAAATCTTACCTTTTCTAGCTTGCCAACCCATACCCTTTGTTGTATTAGCTTTTGCCGTGCGGTGTGTTTAATTGTGCCGTGTTTAATTATTTCAGTTATGCAAAAATGTAATGTTCAATAGGGCTATGTGATGTTTAAGTATGAATTGTCCACTTCAGTTTCACGAATGGCTATATTTGGTTGTTTATAGTGAGTAGATGCCTTGTTTATCTATATATGGTTGTAAGGTTGGTTGAAGTGAGCATTTGTCCAGTTATCGAGCAGATGCCTTGTTTATCTGTATTTGGTTATTAGGTTGGTTGCAGTGAGCATTTGTCCAGTTTTCAAGCATATGCCCCGTTTATCTATATTTGCTTGTTAGGTTGGTTGTAGTGAGACTCTGTCCAGTTTTCAATGGCTATATTTTGTTGTTATACTGATCATTTATGCCTTGTTTAATTCAGTCATTCACAATGTGTTGTCCATTTTGTGCAAGTCGGAACTGTGCTACTCGATTGCAACAATACCAGTTTGAACGGCTATATTTGGTTCCAGTTATGCCTGGTGTAGTTAACACATGCCCTTTATTTCAGTTTCACACATTTATCCAGTGTGATGTTTAAGCATGACCTACGTTCTATTCATTTTCAACAATACCAGTTTGAATTGCAATATTTGATGGCTGTTAAGCCTGTTGTAGGTAACATTCCCTTCCATTTTATATCTTCTTTAACAACATGCTGAAACCAACACATTCAAGCTAACATTTGGAGATGATGTTGTTTACCTTTGCTATATTTGCTTGATGTTAAGGTTGCTGTACTTATCATGCCTTTCCACTACTTATGCAGGACAACAACGGGAGTGGCCACCATTTTCCGCCGAGGTTAGTTTCATCCCTCGGCTTGTACTCCCCCCGTCGTTCCATAATGTAGTGCATATAGATCCAGGCCTAGACACTTGTTAGCTTCTAATATTGACTTGCTGCTTGTAGGTACATATGCCCTTTGCAAGGATACACGCATTGACCCTTTTTGTGTATGGGGCAATGAGATGTTCATGAACAAGCATCAAGTGAGGAAACTGATCAGAATTATTAGCAAAAGATACGAACGGTGGCAAGTAAATTATTTTTTTATGGTCTATCCAACACAACAGTGAGCTGTAGGATGGTAACTACAAACTCTGCAGCCTTCTCTTTTTACTGCCCATAATGAGTTGTTAGACAACAATGTCTGAATCTTTTTCGTTCGCAGTGGTTCCCGAAGCAGTTTACTCAAGATTACCTCGCAAAGTACATGATTGGTGGACACACAATGAAGGTTAAAGTATTTCATCAAGACTACAATGAGCATCGAGAAGTCCTAATGAAGATAGTGAAGGATGGATGGGCTGCCATCACAAGGGGTTGGCCTAGAGTCATGCGCGCATTACGCATGGAGGAGGGCACAATATGGGCATTCTGCTTCACCTTCTCCAGCAACCAGAATGTCTTTCGCCTCTCTCTTTACAGTCTTTAGTACAACTGTGTTCATCATTCTTTACTTGGTGCTTCTGTAGTTCTTCAGTATATGTACCTGTGCATCGAATTATGCATTCGTGGTTGAACCTATATTTGTAATAAACATGGTTAGATATGAAATAAGTGATTGCCTACTTTCAAATTCAAAATATGTGATTTTTAAATTAGGGATTACACTGCACACAGTTCACGAAAGTGAAACGTCTGCGATAGACGTGGAGATCACACACGTTTCTCGGATCCACTATGTGTGCGATCAATCTCTACTGCACACACGATCAGCCAAGAAAAAACATGTGCAATTAACAACAGCATCGCACATAGTTCCTTCTTATTAAATGTTTGCAAAAGTCACCTTATCACACACGCTTGGCAACTATTGACTGTTTATGATGTCGTGCGCATCACAAACGTTTGGTCATTGAAGAACACATGCGATGGGTCTTCATCTGATGCGGGTACAACAGATGAATCGTGTGCGATGTATTCAAGCTTCGCATACAGTTTTATAGGGACAACTGTATGCGCTCTTACATCGAATCGCGTACAGTCGAGGAAAATTAAATGTGTGTGATTGTCTGCTTATTGTACGCATTCTATAATCGTGAACTGGTTGTGATGGGTCGCGCATCATAAACGTAGCACCATAGAATACCGACTGCGATGGCAATGCGAGCACAAACGAGTTGCAAGGATGAAGCATTTTGGATATTCGAGATATCAGAAACAGTTTTATAGGGACAACTGTATGCATCAAGGCTCCCTATCCCCGACGATTTCTATGTCGTGTGGGAAGGACCCCCCCTATCGCAGTCACTCACTTGGCGACGGTTCAAAACGCTGTAGCGGAAAGGGGTTAAAAACCGTTTGTATAGCACCTCGCTATACCAGTGAAGCCCCTAGAGCTTGGTATAAATGCTTGACAAAGTTTCTTCTTGAGAAAGGCTTTGAAATTGGCAAAATTGTTTCAACCTTATTTACTAAGAGAGTGAATGGTGAAATATTTGTGTGCCAAATATATGTTGATGATATCATATTTGGATCTATTAACCCTCTCTTTAGTGAAAAGTTTGGCAGGTTGATGTCGGCAAAGTATGACATATGAACGAAAACATTTTTCTGGGATTCACTGTGTGGGATGTGTGTGAATAGAACAGAAACGGTTCAACTTAACAAGATGTGTGTGATATGCGGCATACAGTTCACATAGATGAACTATTTGCGATGAGCGAAAAGAACACAAACGATTCGTGTAAACAAGATGTGTGTGATACGCGGCAAACAACCCACTCGGATGAACTGTTTGCGATGAGAAATTACAACACAGACGATTACTACAATTAATTCGTGTGCGATTCTGTGTCTACAAAAAACTTTGAAAAATGCAAACTAGTTGCTTGAGGTGGCTAGGAGTATCGCGCACGATGCGTCTGCGAGTACTCATGTGCGATGATTAGTAAGTTACACATACATTTCCTTATGTTCACACATGTGTGATAGATAACACGTGACACCGCATACGGTAGTCGGGTTGTGTGCTCCACTTAGTCTTTCCGCGCTCCAGGGAAGGCTTCCGCCCTCCAACGAATGCTTCCCGCGCTCCACATGGGTGAATTGTAAAATCCCCGCCTCTTCCCTCATCGGTTTCCCGCCACCAGCTAATGGCTTGCTGCATATGACCCAGGCGGCAACGCACCGTCGCAACACTGTGCGCAGATCTAGTCCTCACCCATCTACCATTAGTTATTCCAAGCATGCCAGGCAACGACCAAAGCTCCGACGTCGACCCCTAACTGCGTTACATCTTCGGCGAGGAGAATGAGCCGGAGCAGGTCAGGGAGCAAGAGCTTCATCGGCCAGTGTAGGCACCATGGCGCATCTTCAACGATATCATCGTGGCAGTCCTTGGGCGCTAAATCGACATATTGCAGAGGAAGTGTGATGAGCAGTTTGCCATCCACGGTGCACAAGATCCAGAGCTGCTAGGCGGCATGATCGATGACCTACCCGAAGAGCCGCCAGCACTGGTGCTCATCGAGAGCCTGACGCCCCGCCAGGAATGGGCACAGGACCTATGCAATTCAGTTATGAGACAGCCAGTCTGCGGCTTCATCATTGCCGGCGGCGACCGTGTCAACCTCGATCCCGACGATGCAGTGGCCAGGGTCGAGCGCACCCTTGGCAGATTTGACGTCACCGATGAAGTAGAACATCGCCAACGTGGTATCTTGAGGATGCAGGTGATGGACGGAATTTGCTACCAGGGCAGAGACATGGAAATGGAGCGGTTCCGCGGGCATGTCATGCGCGCGATTGAACACTGTCAAGCTCTATTGGAAGAGGCCCAGCAGCCCCAAGAGCCTTCCAGTGCTAGCAGCTCCGTAGGCGAAGGCAGGTCGGGACACTTGGAATGAATGGCCACAAGGGTGCTATGCTGATCATGGAGTCCGAGAAGACCGTCGTCGGAAGGCCGCCAACTCAGCCTTTTAGCCTATATTTTATTATAATTGTATGCACATGTCGCATATAGACATTTTAATTCACTAAGCATATGTAGGTCATGAGTGTTTTGGGCATTGCCGCATGTGGCATTTTAAATTATCCTGAATATGTAAGACAATTATTAACCGTTGCCATTGTAAATTTGCCTCAAGGGCGAGCAGGGACGCCAGAGCGGAGCACACCACGGCCGCCTCAATGGCGAGCAAAACGCGCGGACGAACGCGAGCAGAGCGCGCCGTGGGTGCCTCAACGATGAGCAGCCATATGAAGGTGAGTTTAGGGCTTTGAGCCCAGAACCATCAATAAATTTTAACCTTGTTTCTCATCACATTATAGATTACAACTCAATAAGTAATTGCAAATTTGTTTACACCGAATAAACCAAAATGTGTTCACACTTAGCACCGGGCTATAAAAACTACCCACTCAAAAATTACTTCACATTTCGTCCCCTCATCACCCACAAAACTCACCTTTCCTATCAAGTTGTTCCGCCATGACTAGTAGGTGGAGTTTAGGGTGGACATATAACCAGTGAGCAAAGACCAAGGCCGCAGAAGCACTAGAGAGGTCCTGCCGCTACGCGGCAGCCACAGCAAAGATGTCCCGATGCGCAGCGGAGCCCTTGAACGAGCCCTCACTAGCACGTGAGGGCTCTCACAAGTGCACTCACCGCGTCGGCGATCACGACGAGCTGGCATTGCTGAAGTCCTTGGCCAGCGACGATGACAGTCTCGCTGGCCTCATTAAGCAGCAGGAGTTGGTCGACGGCTTGATGAAGCTGGTCGACATCAGCGATGCCTCGATTGATAAGGCGACCGACCTCATCGAGCCACTCATGGGTGATGATGTGAAGCTCCTCATGGCGCTCGCCAAGAAGGAGGAGGAGGCCGCCGGCTGGAAGATGCTGCATGAGCAGAGCAGTGCCTCGGGGATAATGTTGAAAGCGGTCGTCGAGGAACTGATGGGTGACTTGAGGAAGCTCCAGATCGAGCGCGAGGAGGAGGTGGAGGAATCCGTGGCTGCTTTCAAGCAAAGTCATGAGGAATTGAAGAAGGAGCTGGAGGATGTCGTCGCCCGGCGATCCATCGAGGAGTAGAGATAGTAGCGACCCAGATCGTTGTCTACGATTTCCTACTTCTCTTGCCCCCGTGTCTTCCGGGCTTTGCCGCATGTGGCATTTTAAATTATCTGAAATATGTAAGACAATTATTATCCGCCCCATTGTAAATTTATCGTCGTATTATCCGTTGCCATTTTATTTGTCGTCGTATTATTCGTTGCCATTTTATTTGTCGTCGTATTATCCGTCAGCCCTATGTGGCATTTTAAATTATCCGAAATACGAGTTGAAAACACGAACAAAGCAAATGCTAACGTTGAGCGGGGCCATGGGATCACAAGCAACCACCCTCCGTCCAGGTGCTTTAATTAACCACGTCTTAAATAACGGCTCGGCCGCCATTAATGGAGAAGTTGTGAGCGAGGCGGGCGGCTGGTGGATGGAGGTCAAAGAGCTCGCTTCCCAGTGACCATGGGCGGCCTTGCTGCTCGCACGTGTCCCGTTGAGCCTGTGAGGTGGTCAGGATGCACGCGTCCCGTTGAGCCTGCGCAGCGGACTGCTCGCACGCGTCCTGTCGAACCTGCCCAGCGGACTTCTCGCGCTCGTCCCGTCTAATCAAACAGCTGCACGCACGCTACCGAGTATGGTTAAATTTTGGCACAAAATACAAAGATGACGAATGAACGAGGATGGAGGTATTACTATCCCATAAGAAAAGAGGGACGTGTGGCTGCACTAAAATGGTTACGGGAACACACGGTTCATATAATACAACCATTTGCAATATTAATGTGTCAGCTATTTGTTTCAAAAGGACTTCGTTGGCTATTAATGTGTGCGCCTTGTCTCAAACTGGACGATTTTTTTACCACGACATATATGTTCCATGTCATGAAACCATGCCAAGTTTCATTTTTTTTGGGTGAGTTTTTCATTTACTGGGATTTAAAAACCAATATTCTCAATGTTTCGGGACGACGAGACGTTTGTAATTCATTCCCATTCCTTCAATGAGACCTAAACATGCACCCAATGACACATGTACAATTTTCCACCCATTTTGCTTCACTGGAGCATGTGCTTGTAGTTCAAATTTGAATTATGGACTACATTAAATGCCTAGAAAACTCAATTAATATATAAAATAGCCAAACGAACCCTGAACAGTTTCAAATTTCAGCACGACACTCCACTTATTCTGTGTTGCCTATAGAAAACAAAATTCAAGGCGAGAAGAGGCAACGATTATCGTTTCGCCCACAAGAGGGGCATGTTTCCCTACCGAAACTGTGAGGGTTGCGAGAAGCTTCGGTTTGTAAGAGGCTTGTAATATAGCTTGGCCGAAATTGGACAATTTTTTTACCACGACATATATGTGCCATGTAGTGACACCATGCCAAAATTCATGATTTTCTGGTGAGTTTTGGATTTACAGAGATTTAAAAATTGAGATTCCAATGTTTAAGGCCGAGCCAGGACGCCGAGATGGTTGAATTCATTCCCATTCCTTCCGTGGGTCCTAAACATGCACCCCAAGGACACATGTACGATTTTTCTAGCCATTTTGGCGCACTGGAGCATGTATTTGTAGTTCAGATTTGAATTATGGACATTAAATGCCTAGAAAACTCAATTAATGAATAAAATAGGTCAAACGAACCCTGAATAATTTCAAAGTTCAGCGCGAATCTCCCGTTGTTCCATGTTGCATGTAGAAGAAAATACAAGGCTAGAAGAGGGATCGATTATCGTTTCGCCCACAAGGGGACACGTTTCCCTATCGAAACCACGAGGGTTCTTGCGACAGGCTCCAGTTTGTAAGAGGTTTGTAATAAATCTTGGCCCAAATTGGACAATGTTTTTTACACGAGAAACAGGAGGGCAAGCCCCCGGATCATAAGAAACACGACATATATGTGCCATGACGTGATAGCATGCCAACTTCCATGACTTTCTGGTGAGTTTTGGATTTACGGGGATTTAATAACCGAGATTCCAAATGTTTGAGGACGAGCCAGGACACCGGTACGGTTGTAATTCATTCCCATTCCTTGCATGGGACCTAAACATACACCCAAGGACGCATGTTTGATTTTTCTAGCCATTTTGGTGTACTGGAGCATGTATTTGTAGTTCAGATTTGAATTATGGACATTAAATGCCTAGGAAACTCAATTAATGTATAAAATGGCCGAACGAACCCTGAATAATTTTAAATTTCAGCATGGATATCCTGTCGTTCCATGTTGCTTGTAGAAGAAAATACACGGTGAAAAGAGGCAGTGATTATCGATTGGCCCACAAGGGGGACACGTTTCCCTATCGGAACCACGAGGCTTCTTGAGAGAAGCTCCGGTTCATAAGAGGCTTGTAATAAAACTTGCCCCAAAATGGACAAATTTTTTTCCTCGACAGATATGTGCCATGTCGTGACACCATGCCAAGTTTCATGATTTTCGGGTGAGTTTTGTATTTATGGGGATTTAAAAACCGAGATTCTCACGAAATGTTTTCAAATTGCACACGGTTCACTTACGAAAGAAGTGTGCCTACCAAACCATGGCCGATGCCCCCTGCTGCGTGCGTGATCTGAGTCATGCGTTCTGATTTGCCAGAACCCAAACCCCATGGATCGTAATTCTGCACTGTTGGATGCTCCCAGATCGAACGGCAATCCTCATCCCTTTCGAAAGCACATGAAGTTCCGGTTGTGATTTTATTTATATGGGTAAGCATTGTGCGCATGCGTCGTGCTAGCTCACGCTTCCTTCTCTACTAAGTTTTCCATATTAATGTTGTTATATATCCAAACATGCTACCATTTCCCGCCACTCCTCCCATCGGTTTCCCTCCTCTTCTCCCATCGGTTTCACATATTAATGTCAGTGCTCATAGAAGGCTAGGCGGTGACACAACAGCCATGTAAATATTGCACCCAGTTTCTAAAAGCACAAACGTGTGTGATAGTAGGGAGTAGGTCCCATAGGGTGACCAGCGTGAAACGCCTTAAAGGCAAGGAGGCAATTCCTATCAGCAAGGGGCGACTTCCCATCTGCTAGCCTAGTCGAATAGAATGCAGAAGTTAAGCGTGCTCTGGCTGGAGTAGTCTAAGGATGGGTGACCCGTTGGGAAGTTGCATATCTCAAGCTTCATTTAAACGCTATGATACGGTCATTATAGACATTTATCATCTAAATGTATCTGTAGTGACCTATCATGACGATTATATAAACCTTGGGATCCTTGTTTTGCTAATTTGTAGAATATGTTTTTTTATTGGTTATTTTTTGTTCTCAAAAATCGAAGAATGATCGACATCTGTAGGCCCACACAAATTATCCCATTGACCCAACGCACGAGAAGGGTTTACTCTTTGCTCCATGTGCTATGTTAGAGCAAATCAAGATTCAGCACATGCATTGGACGGCACCCCTACCCCCCCACCCGCCTTGAAGTTGTGTTCCCGACATTGTGCGTCTTTAACCTAGCTGCAGGGGTACGATGTTCAGTTTGTAATGTTACTGATGTAGTTGGTGCCCCATCCAACTTGTGCTTTCGGGATTTGAACAAATCACACACCAGACCCATACATTTTTTTGGGCCGCATGCAGGGTATAGGGGGCCGGGTGTTCTGATCGAGCATGTCTCCCTTGTGCGGTTTATGTACCCCGCACATATCTGTGGTCTCCCCGAGGTCTATATAAATATCATCCTTGACCGATAATGAGGGGGGCCCACACAATCTATCCCTTTGACCCAACATACAAGAAGGGTTTGACCATGATGGTTTCCTATTGCTATGTGTGTGCCATGTTAGACCAAATAAAGTTTGAGCACATGCGTTGGACGACACCCCCCCCCCCCGCCTCGAAGTTGGGGAACCGACATTGTATGTATTGAACCTGGCTTGGGGTCGGGTACGGTGTTCGGTTTGTAATGTAGTTGGTGCCCCATCGAAGTTGTGCATTGAGGATTTGAACACATCACACACCACCCATACATTTTTTCGGGCCGCAAGCAGTGTATAGGGGGTCTTCTGATCGATGATGTCTCCCTTGTGTGGTTTTTTGTGACGACCAGCATATTTGTGGGCTCCCCGAGTGTATATATATCATCCCTTTGACCGATAATGAGGGGTATGTGTTGGCCATGAATGGATTCCTCCTAGTTCGTGTTAGGGCCGGTCACCATCACATGTTTTTCAACCAAAGTTTGAGCTCATGCGTTGTCAGGATTCCCTCCCACACGCTCGGATTGGTGGGTTCGACCGACACCGTACCCTGCGTATCTTGTCCTTAATTACCTGGCTTTCATGGTTGTTGTCTGTATTGAGAGGCAGGCGCCACATCTAAATTGTACATTATTTGATATTGAAAACACACATCACCCCTTCCAACGTACATCATTTTGGGCCGCATGCAGGCGGTGCTGGTTTTGTGGTCCCTCTCGTGCCAGTTTTGATGATGGTTCAATCTATTGGACCAAGCGGTTTATATATATATTCTATCCAATTTTTATGGACAACAACAGTTGTCATTTGACCAAGCGATAGATTCACTGGCCTGTCTTTTGGTAGGTCATGGCGACATGCATGTATGACCAAAGTATCATTACGTGCATCTGCCCCGCTGACACGAAATGGGAGGTGGGTCAAGCACCCTAGCTAGGTAGCTACGACATTATGTCATTATAGATATATCCAAGGGTGCTTCTGGGTTTGCGAGGCAGGTGCCACCAAAGTTGTGCATTGTGTATTTAAAGTTTTAAACATCACACCCTATAATCCTACATATATTTGGCCACTTCCAGGTGGTTCTTAACTTCTGGCCCCTCTCATCGATCTTCAATGATGCGCCCAACCGTGGGCCCGCGCGGTCAAAGTTGTGCATTGGAATTTTGAATATCACAGACCACCCTTTTCACTCATATATATTTGGGTCACATGCTGGTGTGGTTGTCTTCTGACCCTCTCTGACTTTTTTTTGCTACAAAGAGTCGGATGACACTCAACGGACACGGGTGTATTGGCTTAACCGTGTGCAATGCAAGTGCGCTGTGAATCACCACGACGGCGCAAGCATGAGCAAAGGTGGAGGTACTGGCTTAACGGTGTGCGATGCCAGTGCGCTGTGAATCACCATGACTGCGCAAACGCGAGCAAAGGTGGAGGTACTGGCTTAACCGTGTGCGATGCAAGTGCGCTGTGAATGACCACGACTGCGCAAGTGCGAGTAAAGGTGGAAGTACTGGCTTAACTGTGTGTGATGCTAGTGCGCTGTAAAATCACCAACTGTGCAAGCTAAAGGCGGGTAGTTTATTTAGATTGAATTCCACGTCTCCGTCTGAAAATTAGGACGAACCGTGTGTGATAGACCAGCTAGCTAAAAATCTAAAAACAAACTACCCGCCTTGAGCGTTGCGAAAATCGGAGGTTCCGCCGCTTTTCCTTATTATCATACACGCATATTCTTATTGGACCGTGTGCGATATTGGGTGATCGCCCCGCATCAATTCCTTTACCCAAATTTTAGTAGCCATGGTACTTCAACCATCGCCCTCACTCCTCCAGCACCGACCTTCTAGTAAAATTGCAGTAGCCGAGGCATTTGAACCGTCGCCCTCCCTCGTCCACCACCATCTCAACCCACCATTACTAAAATTTTCAGTAGCCGCGGCGTATCCTCAAACACCCCCCTCCACAGTCCCCCCACCCGCCCCTCCCCCCCTCGAACCCTAGCGTGCCGCCGCCAACCCCTGCCGGTCTGCCCATTCATCCTAGCTTAGATAATAAAGTTGAGGTTACCCAGCAATTCCCATACCGTCGCCCCACTCCCCTGAGTTTTTAGATGAGGCATGCGGTGTCCCTCCCTACCAGATCCACATCCCCTGCTCCAGAATGTCGCGGCCTAAGCCCGACCACGTATCCCGAGGAGCCCGACGAGCGTTCGACCAAGAAGAGGTTTATCATGGCCTCTCCAGCGGACGTTGGCGAGGTGGCCGCCGTTCGCCCCGACCTGTCGATCCCGGAGCAACACCTCGCCGTGGAAGCCGGCAAAGGCGTTGACTACGTTGCCATGCCGAAGGCTTCACGTCAGCGGGCTAGAGTATTACTGTATCTCGGGAAAGCTGGCTACGACATCAAGCTCGTCGACAGTGACGGCTTCACGTGGGCCATGTCATAGGTTAAGTGGTCCATCCCCAACCCCTCTGGTTCTGCCGCCGTCAATTTCTTTGACAGCCGTGCCGCTGATCTCCTCCGCCAAGCGGTCAAGGATTTGCGATCCTTGTACGCCATCGATCCCATTTTGTCATTTCTGAAGGACACGTTCTACGGCGGTGGCTTGGGATCCTCAATTGACAAGTTAGATCTCATTGAGCACGACCACAACGAGGGCACCCACAAAGGTTCTTCCAAGGTGAAACAACCCATCTGTGACATCAGAGAGCGCACCATGGGTTTGTGCTCTTCCAACTGGAAGGATCTCGTCCATGACATGTGAGGCAACATCCTATCAGCAGTGAGCATTTGTGATGTTCAAGTATGAATTGTCCACTTCAATTTCAATAGGGCTATGTGATGTTCAAGTATGAATTGTCCACTTCAATTTCACGAATGGCTATATTTGGTTGTTTATAGTGAGTAGATGCCTTTTTTATCTGTATTTGGTTGTAAGGTTGGTTGCAGTGAGCATTTGTCCAGTTATCGAGCAGATGCCTTGTTTATCTGTATTTGGTTGTTAGGTTGGTTGAAGTGAGCATTTGTCCAGTTATCAAGCAGATGCCTTGTTTATCTGTATTTGGTTGTTAGGTTGGTTGTAGTGAGCAATTGTCCAGTTTTCAAGCAGATGCCTTGTTTATCTGTATTTCCTTGGTAGGTTGGTTGCAGTGAGCATTTGTCCAGTTTTCAAGCATATGCCATGTTTATCTGTATTTGCTTGTTAGGTTGGTTGTAGTGAGACTATGTCCAGTTTTCAATGGCTATATTTTGTTGTTATACTGATCATTTATGCCTTGTTTAATTCAGTCATTCACAATGTGTTGTCCATTTTGTGCAAGTCAGAACTGTGCCGCTCGATTGCATCAATACTAGTTTGACCGGCTATATTTGGTTCCAGTTATGCCTGGTGTAGTTAACACATGCCCTTTATTTCAGTTTCACACATTTATCCAGTGTGATGTTTAAGCATGACCTACGTTCTATTCATTTTCAACAATACCAGTTTGAATTGCAATATTTGATGGCTGTTAAGCCTGTTGTAGGTAACATTCCCTTCCATTTTATATCTTCTTTAACAACATGCTGAAACCAACACATTCAAGCTAACATTTGGAGAAGATGTTGTTTACCTTTGCTATATTTGCTTGATGTTAAGGTTGCTGTACTTATCATGCCTTTCCACTACTTATGCAGGACAACAACGGGAGTGGCCACCATTTTCCGCCGAGGTTAGTTTCATCCCTCGGCTTGTACTCCCCTCGTCGTTCCATAATGTAGTGCATATAGATCTAGGCCTGGACACTTGTTAGCTTCTATTATTGACTTGTTGCTTGTAGGTACATATGCCCTTGGCAAGGATACATGCATCGACCCTTTTTGTAAATGGGGTAATGAGATGTTCATGAACAAGCATCAAGTGAGGAAACTGATAAGAATTATTAGCAAAAGATACGAACGGTGGCAAGTAAATTATTTTTTTACGCTCTATCCAACACAACAGTGAGCTGTAGGATGGTAACTATAAACTCTGCAGCCTTCTCTTTTTACTGCCCATAATGAGTTGTTAGACAACAATGTCTGAATCTTTTTCGTTCGCAGTGGTTCCTGAAGCAGTTTACTCAAGATTACCTCGCAAAGTACATGATTGGTGGACACACAATGAAGGTTAAAGTATTTCATCCAGACTACAATGAGCATCGAGAAGACCTAATGAAGACAGTGAAGGATGGATGGGCTGCCATCACAAGGGGTTGGCCTAGAGTCATGCGCGCATTACGCGTGGAGGAGGGCACAATATGGGCATTCCGCTCACCTTCTCCAGCAACCAGAATGTCTTTCGCCTCTCTCTTTACAGTCTTTAGTACAACTGTGTTCATCATTCTTTACTTGGTGCTTCTGTAGTTCTTCAGTATATGTACCTGTGCATCGAATTATGCATTCGTGGTTGAACCTATATTTGTAATAAACATGGTTAGATACGAAATAAGTGATTGCCTACTTTCAAATTCAAAATATGTGATTTTTAAATTAGGGATTAAATTAGGGATTACACTGCACACGGTTTGCGAAAGCGAAACGTGTGTGATAGACGTGGAGATCAGACACGTTTCTCGGATCCACTACGTATGCGATAAATCTCTACTGCACACACGATCAACCAAGAAAAAACGTGTGCGATTAACAACAGCATCGCACACAGTTCCTTCTTATTAAATGTTTGCTAAAGTCACCTTATCACACACGCTTGGCAACTATGGACTATTTATGATGTTGTGCGCATCACAAACGTTTGGTCATTGAAGAACGCGTGCGATGGGTCTTCATCCGATGCGGTTACAATGGATGAGTAGTGTGTGATGTATTCAAGCTTCGCATACATTTTATAGGGACAACTGTATGCGCTCTTACATCGAATCGCATACAGTCGAGGAAAATTAAATGTTTGTGATTGTCTGCTTATCATACATGTTTTATAATCATGAACTGTTTGTGATGGGTCACGCATCATAAACGTAGCACCACAGAATACCGACTGCGATGGCAATGCGAGCACAAATGAGTTGCAAGGATGAAGCGTTTTGGATATTCGAGATATCAGAAACAGTTTTATAGGGACAACTATATGCATCAAGGCTCCCTATCCCCGACGATTTCTGGGTCATGTGGGAAGGACCCCCCCCTATCGCAGTCACTCACTTGGCAACGGTTCAAAACGCTGTCGTGGAAAGGGGTTAAAAACCGTTTGTATAGCACCTCGCTGTACCAGTGAAGCCCCTAGAGCTTGGTATAAATGCTTGACAAAGTTTCTTCTTGAGAAAGGCTTTGAAATTGGGAAAATTGTTTCAACCTTATTTACTAAGAGAGTGAATGGTGAAATATTTGTGTGCCAAATATATGTTGATGATATCATATTTGGATCTATTGACCCTCTCTTTAGTGAAAAGTTTGGACGGTTGATGTCGGAAAAGTATGACAGGTCTATGATGTGTGAACTCAAATTCTTTCTTGGGTTGCAAATCAGGAAAACTAGGGATGGTACCTTTGTTTCTCAAACAAAGTATACCAAGGACTTATATAACAAGTTGAACATGAAAGAAAGTAAAGGTATGAACACCCCCATGCTTACTACCGGATATCTTGAGTTGACAAAGATGGAAAACCCGCTGATCAAAAGGTTTATAGATCCATGATTGGTTCTTTTCTATATCTATGTGCCTCCCGTCTTGACATTATGCTAAGTATGTGCATGTGTGCACGATACCAAGAGACATCAAAAGAGTGTCATCTTAAGGCCATGAAAATAATTATGAGATACTTGATACATAGACCAAAATTTGGCATTTGGTATCCCAAAGGATCTTCTTTCAAACTTGTTGGCTATTCCGATTCGGACTATGCCGGATACAAGGTTGATAGAAAATCCACTTCGAGTACATGTGAATTTCTTGGTAGATCCCTAGTGTCTTGATCTTCCAAGAAACAAAATTTAGTATCTCTATCCACCGCCGAAGCGGAATACATTGCAGCCGGATCATGTTGTGCTCAATTGCTATGGATGACACAAATTCTCTAAGATTATGGGATACATGTGAAACATGTGCCATTACTATGTCATAAGGAGAGTGCTATTAAGATTGCACACAATACCGTGGACCATTCTCGAACTAAGCATATTGAGGTTCATCACCATTTCATTCGAGATCATGTTGCTAAAGGTGACATTGACCTCAAGCATGTTCGTACCAACAAAGA
The DNA here is from genome assembly GCA_011799875.1 of Thinopyrum elongatum. Classification (NCBI taxonomy): domain Eukaryota; kingdom Viridiplantae; phylum Streptophyta; class Magnoliopsida; order Poales; family Poaceae; genus Thinopyrum; species Thinopyrum elongatum. Next base: position 364,082,050 of record CM022302.1, read on the forward strand.
ATTGGTGGATATCTTCACTAACCTCTTGATGAGAAGATATTTTGTCACTTGAGAAGTGAGCTGAATGTCATTGATGCTTCCAACATGAACTGTACACTCACTTGGATGCATGCAAGAGCATGAGCTTCTATGACTAATTCTTGATAACTCTCTTATGATGATCTCATTTCATTTCTTGGATACATTGCTCCCTTGTATTGCATCTAACCCCTTGTAGGTACTTGGATGTACATCACTTCATAAGTTTGCTCTCAAACACCTATCTTGAGCAAGCAAAATTGGACCAAGTATCTAAACCTTTGGTGTGCCCAAGGAACAAGACAGCTCAAACTTATCCTTTGACAACATATGATTCTATGTTTCACTCTTGTCAATTTGGATACATATGTTGTTCCTTGCAAACACTGGTATAATGAGCTGCTATACAAACAGTTTTAACCCCTTTCCGCGATAGCATTTTAAACCGTCGCCTTGCTAGTGTGGCTGATAGGGGGGTCCTTCCCGCACGACCCAGAAACCATCGGGGATAGGCCCTCCGGTCACACACGCTGCGCAAAATGAGCTCGTGTGCGACCAGGCTAGCCATCGTTCCCGTTCGTAAGTACATCCCACACAGTGAATCCCAGAGAAACATTTCCCTTCTTATGTACATCCCACACAGTCAATCCAAGGAATACGTTTCCGTTTGTATGTACATCCCACACAGCCAATCCAAGAAGAACTTTTCCGTTCGTATGTACATCCCACATGATGAATCCCAGACAAACGTTTCCGTTCGCTCGTACATCACACACAATTTTCCCCATCAAATCGTCTGTGATAGCGTTGCGATTGTAGACGATATTAACAATTTTATCATTTGTGTTGTTGAATGCATCACGCACGCGTGCATAGAAGAAATTGTGTGCCATAGGCTGTCCATCACACACACTTTTTATGTGGAAAACGTTTGCGCAAGGTGGCCTAATACAAACAATTTTCAAGAGGAAGTCGTGTGTGATTGTTCATTGATCCAACACGTTTTCTTCCTAGAAACTGTGTGGGTTGTGTGAGGTCGTCGCCCACGGTGTTGTCTCAATAACCGTTTGCAATAGAAAAACCCAATAAGTAGGCTAATTGCCCTATTATTAATAATCCATTTATTAATCAAATTGACATTTCATATTAAGCACACAATATATTTCATTTTCATATTACATAACCAGGATTTCATAATTGAAATACATTAGAGTACAACATCATATAGCTTTAGCACTCAGTTACACCATATAGGTATATAGCTAGCTACCCCATTACACAACTGCACCAGCACAAAGTTTCACATGCAACATCTATAACCTTTGGAAATTAGCATCATAGACGGTAGATAGACAGATGAATCTCATCTGGAAAACTTCTGAAGTGGAAGGCGAACATTGAGCCTTCATTTATGTTGAAGGTCTTTGCAACTTTAGGCCAGTGCCTGAGGATGATTGACCGTACATACTTCGTCCTCTTGTGGAAGACTTCAATACTGTAGCATGGGTGTTGTATGAATACCTTCCTCGCCTCCTGACCATACGGGTGGTTTGAGAGGTAATCATTAGTGAACTGCTTTCGAAAGGCATGAAAACAAATATATGCATAAATATCTTCTCTAAATTTTGAAATGGCACAAAGGAATAAAAAGACAAGGTATAATAGTTAGTACCATCCTATAGTGCACTGATGTCTTCTTCATTGTGCAGAAAAAGATCTTTTTGTTTTTCATCGCTAGTTTCTTTATCCTAACAGTCTTTCTGAGTTTCTTGACTTGAATGATATTCATGGACAACTCATTCCCCCATATGCAAAATGGGTCGAACAGTGGTTCAAAACCTCTAGCGGCAGGACCTACATGTGCAAGACCAAATTGTTAAAAACCTAAATATTAGAATGGTTCCTGCAATTGCACAATAATGTGCTATTAGACAAAGAACCATGCATGTGCAAACCTTGATAGTAAACCTTAGTGCTTCCCATTGTTTCCCTGCAACACATATAAGGTAGTTATTGATCAGGTTAAGTGAGGGTTGACATACTATCAGTAAAATATGTTGCTGACAAATAAACACATTGCAGATTCGGCAGATTAATTTGCGCCAAATGGAAAAGCCATTTATCCAAACCAAGCATGATTAAGAACTAGGAAATATAGCAATTGTATATGTTTCTCATGTACTTAGTACAACAAAATTTGATTTATTACTCACATGCATAACAATACAAAATTGTACCCACAACAATTGAACATCGCATTGCAGAATTGAACCAAACAGTTAACTAAACACCACAACAAATGAACCGAACATTAACTGAGCACCACATTGCACAATATAACATACTCCTAATAGAAGATCAGATAGTTAACCAAACCAAGCATGCTTAACAACTTGGAAATATAGCAATTGTATTTGTTTCTCATGTATTTAGTACAGCCAAATTCAATTTATTTCTCACATGGTAGACAATAAAAAAATACACCCACAACAATTGAACATCGCATTGCAGAATTGAACCAAACAGGTAACTAAACACCACAACAAATGAACCAAACATTAACTGAGCACCACATTGCACAATATATAACATACTAGAAGATCAGACAGTTAACCAAACCTAGCATGTTTGACAACTTGGAAATATAGCAATTGTATTTGTTTCTCATGTATTTTGTACAACCAAATTCGATTTATTTCTCACATGGCAGACAATACAAAATTGCACCCAGAAGAATTGAACATCACATTGCAGAATTGAACCAAACAGTTAACTGAACACGACAACAAATTAACCAAACAGTTAATAAGTGAGCACCACATTGCACGACATATAGAACATATACACTAGAGGATCAGATTGCATGGTAGAAGTACATAGGACAATTCACTAGAATTTGTTAAGGAAAGGCAGGAGCAGCACATGCAATAGGTAAACCGAACATGCTTAACCGGCGTAACTAGCTAACTAAATATAGGTCCTTATAGTGAGCTAATAAGACAAGCTACTCCTCATCGTCGGAGATATCGATGACGATTGGCTCCTTGGACTTGGAAGAGGCCGAGGCCTCCACATCGTGGGTGACCTCCTCGTAGTGGTGAGTTGCTTGAGCCATTCCGGGTACCAACCTGCTGGCTCTCGAGTTGACGTAAGCACGGGCACACTGAGAAAACACCTCGTAGTCTTTGTTGAAGGCGCTGACGGTGGCCTCGAGAAAACGCCAAGACCTATCGTTTAAAGCGGCCAACCGCGTGGCAGCGTCAGTGTAACAGGTGTCGATGGTGGCCTCGACGGCGAGGTGCTCCTCCAAGATCTGGGGGTCGGCACGAATGGCAGCCATCGTGACCTCATCCGCGTGTGCGGCCGTGATTTGCTTCTCTACTGCCAAATGCTCCTTGAGCTCCTGGCTATACTGTGTGCACCATAACTTGTGGCGATGCTTATTTGGAGGATGGGTCGGTGATTTGGGTGGAAGGTGTCATGCCGGCGGTCGCCACACGTGGGATGTAGAGGGAGGAGTAGGATGGTGGTCGGGTCTGGATTACCTGCCTAGATCGACGAGGCCGAGCAGCATGAAGGCGGGTCATCGATGAGGAAGCATTGCTGCAAGCAAGGAGTGAAGGTTTGAACTTGGAAAGGAAGGCGGAAATAGGGGAAATGTGGATTTTGGTCAGGAGGAGGGGGCGGGGAGGTAGATATTTTCACGGAAGCCGAAAATTTTGGCTCGGTGCAGCGAAAAAATGGCACACAAAGTGTCATCAGACACGGTCCCTTATTCAGCAATGTGTATGATATGTGAACATCACAAAAAATTCATATAGCTTACCCCGTGTGTGGGGAGTTTGAACGTGCAAACTTTTGTCTGAATTACCCTGGTTACAGTGGTCATCCATGTCATTGCATAATTTGGGTAGACAAAAAGAGACTACAGCACACCCACACTTCTTAATCGAGCAAGTTCAGCAATTAAATAGAGCTAGTTGACCTAAACATTACTCTAAAAAATTAAAGACCATTGCTCTAAATTAAACAAAGAGTACTACTCCGGCTGGCGCTCGTCGATCTCCGCCGCCTCCTCCATGTCCAGCTCGCACCCGACGATCTCCTGGGGAAGGGGCTCCATGGCATCCATCGCACCATACTTGGCAAGCATCTCGCCATCCGCGTCCGCCATCTCTTTGGAAAAGGCCGCCACGAGCTGGGCATGGGCGGCCATAGTCTGGGCTTGGACGGGCTCCATCGTGGCAAGGTATGCCGTGAAGGAACGAACGGTTGCTCGAACGCTCTCGGTGGTTGCCAACTCTTCGGCCGTGGGTTGCCGACCATTGTCGGAGAAGCTTTGTGTGATTTGTGCGGTGACCGCCAGGAGCTGGGCGTGGGCGGCCTCGACATGGTCGTGGGCGGCCTCCATCAGGGCTAAGGCCTCCGCTGCGGAACGGACAGCTGCTGTGCCGCTCTCGCCAGTTGCTATCCCCGTCGCAGATGTTGCTACCACCACCTGAGCAGCAACAGCGGCCGTTTGGGCTGCCTTGGCCGCCCGGTCGGAGATTGTGGCTGTGCTCACACAGGTTGTTAGCATGCGCATGGCGGCTGGAGTGGGCCCCTGAAGTTGCCCTCACAACGTGGGTCCACGTCCCCATCTTTCACCGGCGACGATTGAACAGTGAAATGATATTTGGGGAGCGAGCTACTGTGCTTGATGCGTCGACTATGGACTGTAGCCGACGCACATTCTTGCGTAAGCCATATACTACTCTGACGGTGCTCCAAGATAGTTTGTACTGCATCTCACATGGTTGGTGATAATAAACTGTGTGTGATCTATGTGACTTTTCGTCTTGATTTGAAATACATAATGGGGTCACAACGGCAAAGGAGGGTGTTTGAATTGCTAGAACTTTTATCTACAGTGAACATGCAACTATAGCTGTGTCGTCAAAAAATTTGGAATTATTTAGGGTTCATTTGGACATTTGTATACATTAACTTGGTTTTCTAGGCATTTCAGGTGCACAATTCAAAATTAAACTACATTCACATGCTCCGGTTTACCAAAATGGGTTGTAAAATCATATATGTGTCCATGGGTTGATGCTTATTTCCCATGCAAGAAATGGGGATGAATTTCAAACACCTCAGCACCTTGGCTCATCGGCAAACATTTAGATACTTGGTTTTGAAATTCTAGTAAATCCAAAACTCGTCTGAAATTCATGAACCTTGGCATGCTATCATGGAATGGCACCGACATGTTGTCATAAATTAATTGTCCCACTTGGGGCAGGTTTTGGTATAAGCTTCTCACAAACCAAAGCTTCTCACAAGAAGCATCATGGTTCCGTTAGGGAACGTGTCACCTTTGTGGACAAAATGATATTTATTGCCTCTTCTTGCTTTCAAATTTTTTCTAGTGCCAACATAGAACAACAGGAGTGTCGTGTTAAATTTTGGAAATTTTCGGGGTTTGTTTGGACATTTTTATACATTAACTAAGTTTTCTAGGCATTTATGTGCATAATTCAAATTTGAACTATAGGCAGATGCTCCAGTGCATAAAAATGGGTTGAAAAATCAAATGTGTGTCCTTAGTTGTATGCTTAGGTCTCATGCTGGAAATGGTAATGAATGTCAAACAACTTGGCACACCGTCGCTCGGCGGCAAACATTGAGATACATGGTTTTAAAATTCTAGTAAATCCAAAACTTGTCTGAAATTCTTGAAACTTGGCATGCTATCATAGAATGGCATCAACATGCTGTGGTAAAAAAATGTCCCATTTGGGGCAGGTTTGGGTATAAGCTTCTCACAAACCAGAGCTTCTCACAACAAGCCTCATGGTTCCGGTAGGGAACGTGCCATCTTCATGGATGAAACGATATTCGTTGCCTCTTCTTGCTTTCAAATTTTTATCTAGTGGCAACATAGAGCAACAGGAGTGTCGTGTTAAAATTTGGAATTTTTCTGGGTTTGTTTTGACATTTTATACATTAACTGAGTTTTCTAGGCATTTTATGTGTATAATTCAAATTTTAACTATAGGCACATGCTCCAATGCAGAAAAATGGGTTAAAAAAATCAAATGTGTGTCCTTGGGTGCATGCTTAGGTCCCATGCAAGAAATGGGAATGAATTTCAAACAACAGGGCATCATTGCTTGCTGGCAAAACATTGAGATACTTTGTTTTTATATTCTAGTAAATCCAAAACTCGTCTGAATTTCATGAAACTTGGCATGCTATCATGGAATGGCACCAATATGTTTTGGTAAAAAAATTGTCCCATTTGGGACAGGTTTTGGTATACGCTCCTCACAAACCAGAGCTTCTCCCAAGAAGCCTCGTGGTTCCGGCAGGGAACATGTCTCACCTTTCTGGATGAAACGACATTCATTGCCTCTTTCTCGCCTTGATTTTTTTCTAGATACAACATAGAGCAACAAGAGTGTTATGTTAAATTTTGGAATTATTCGAGGTTCGTTTGGACATTTTTATGCATTAACTGAGCTATCTAGGCATTTTATGTGCATAATTCAAATTTGAACTACAGGAACATGCTCCAGTCTAGCAAATTGGGTTGAAAAATCATATGTGTGTCCTTGCGTGCATGCTTAGGTCCCATGCAGGAAATGGGAATGAACTTCAAACACCTCGGCATTGTTCCTCGGCTGCAAACATTGAGATACTTGGTTTTAAAATTCTAGTAAATCCAAAAGTCGTCTGAAATTCATACAACTTAGCATGCTATCATGGAATGGCACCAACATGCTGTGGTATTTTTTGTGTCCAATTTGAGAGAAGGCGCACGAATCAACAGCCATCAAAGGCATTTTGACACAAAGAACTGCCACCTTCTGATCTCAAACGTTTGTATAATATAAATTGTGGGCGTTCTGCTAACCATTCACATGATGCCACATGTCACACTTTTAATGGCTAGGAGGTGCCGTGCGGATAGCTGCTTGAGTAGATGGGAGGCGTGCGAGCGCAGTCCGCTGCGCACGCTGACTGGGAGGCATGCAAGCTGTCCTCCAATGCGCAGGCTCATCGGGAAGCGTGCGAGCTGTACGCTGCGTAGGCTCACTGGAAAGAGAGCCCTTTGACTTCCATGGCCGCCCGCCTCGCTCTCATCCTCTCCATTAATGGCGCCCTCCCCGCTGTTTAATATGGGCGGCCTTACTCTTCGCTTCCCATTCCCCTCACATAGACCTCCACCAACGCCATGGCGCAGAAGGATCATCTGCCACTAGTCTTCCAGTTTGGTGAAGTCGACTCCGAGTCGGACGAGATAGAAAATAAGGAGGAATGGGGCCTCATGGACATGGCTCTGAATGAGCTGGTCACGGCGGTTGTTGCCCCCGCACCCTTCCTAGCTCCCATACCCGTGCCCACGCCAGCAACCATCCCTGTAGCTTTGACGGGCTGGTCACCGAGCACTATCACAGCACTGGAAGCCACGGGCGTTAGCGAGGTCCCCGCGGACCCGCGCAAGCTCATGTACATGCCAGCGCCACCGCCCCCGCCCGTGCCCGTGCGTGCCCCTGCAACCACCGTGGCTCCGCACCCGCCGCGCCCGTGTGCGCGCCCCCCTCAGCGTCATGGGACGCCGCCGTCGACCGCTACCTCGTAGCACCGCGAGTTGCCGTCCTCCCACGACCCGTCCGTCGATCGCGCGACGACAGGGTGTTTGATTTCCAAGTGAAGAACATTATGTGCTGCCTTGAAGACTTCAATAATGGCGTCCCGAAGGATGACAATGATAACGCCGGCGCGGCACGCCACCTCCGCCGCCACTGGAATTAGTTTTTTTGGTTTATTAATACTGTATCTCGATCGTATGAATATAAAGTCAAAGTGTGACTAAATGAAACCAATGGTTTGAACAAACTTGCGTTTTTCTCTCTGAATGTTTAGACTTATCAAAGATTTTTTTTAAAAACATCAATGGTTTTTAAATTGAAAACACTCATCGCAAACGTTTTAGATAGAACACCCGTATGCAAACCAACAGCTTCCTTAGTAAGCCAAGGGAAAATGTGCCGCGCAAGATTTGTGCATCTCTTCATCGCAAACGTTTTAGATAGAACACCCGTATGCAAAGTGAGAGCTATGGTCCTTCCCCAGTAAGCCAAGGGAAAATTTGCCGCGCAGGATTTGTGCATCTCTTCATCGCAAAAAGTTCATATTGAACATGGTATGCATAGCGAGAGCTATGGTTCCTACGCCACTAAGCCAAGAGAAAATCTGGCGCGCATGATCTGTACATCCCTTCAACGCAAACTCTTTTTTCTGATGACCCGTGTGCAACCATGTACAGAAAATTTGGTAAGATTTGCATCTGTCATACTAGGTATATTGCCATTTGTTAAACTGGAAAGATTGACATTTGTCGATCTAGTAACATTGCCCTTTGTCAACCTTGTAACACTGCCATTTGCCAATATTTGCAGCTAAAAATCACTAGCACTATCTAATTTTGCAACTGAAATTCAGTAAGCATAGATTTCATTCATAGATTAAGCGGTCGTTCTTTATACAAATAGTTGAACTCGACGGGTGAACCGACCAAAGTTTTCCCCAATTGTTGCCAACACTGGTACATCGAGCTGCTATACAAACAGTTTTTAACCCCTTTCTGCGATGACATTTTAAACCGTCGCCAAGTGAGTGTGTGAGATAGGGGGGTCCTTCCCACACGACCCAAAAGCCGTCGGGGATAGGTAGTAGGAATGCATACGTTTTGCATAACTAAGCGTATGGGCTGCGGGCATCTATCCCAAGCACGATTCTTCACACAACTGGTTGTGATATCTCGAATATCCCAAACGCTGCATCCTTGCTACTCGTGTGTGCTGGCATTACCATCGCAGTTGGTATTCTGTGGTGTTGCGTTTATGATGCGCGGCCCATCACAAATAGTTCATGATTATAGAATGTGTATGATAAGCAGACAGTCACACACATTCACTTTTCCCGAACCATATGCGATAACTAATTAAGAAGATTAGCTAATCATCGTACGAGTGCCGGATAGCACTACAAAAAAAATACACTTCCGTGATGATACGTCTTTGTCACAGTAGGTCATGTTTTCTGTCATGCATGTACATCCATGATGATTTTATGACAGAATCAAGATAGTCATACCTGTGCTGTCGTAGAAGTGTTCCATGACAATACCAAAATTATCATCACGGAAGTGTCCACTTCCATGATGATAAATGACGCGTCATGGAAGTGCTTTCGTCAAGGGTAACCAACACGTGGCATCCACCATAACGGGTCGCCGTTAAGTTATCGGGTCTGGTTTTGGATCCGATAACCCATTAACAGCCCGGACCAATGGTGATTTTCCACGTGTAAAATTCTCATTCGCCGACGATCCACGTGTCAGCTCAGTGTTGGGACATATGTCAATCGTCCATTGGACAGGAGTCACCAATGAAATGTTGACACATGGGACGGCCCAATAGAGGCCCATATAGGTTTAAAAGCTGGCCCAGGAACAGGCCCACAAGATTTCGTCAGATCTAATGGGCCGTTCCGTTAACAGCCTAACATTTTCTGGACCAAATTATGGCCCACATCAGATACGACCTGTTAAAGGACTGCAATATTCTGGGCCAGTTTACGACCCATATCAGATTCGGCCCGTTAATAGCCTGCAATAGTTTGGGCCAAATTACGGTCCATATCTCATCCGGCCCATTAACTGAATTTCATATCTTGGGCCAAATTATGGCCCATAACAGATACGGCCCTTTAACAATTACTGTGCCATTGGGCCCATTGGGGGCCTGATTTGCTCTTCGGCCTCTTAATGGCCCATTTAACAGTTCGGCAAGATATTAGTTTCAGCCTGTCAGCGACCATGTCTACATATGGGCCTCTTTCGGCCCGGTTTCAATTTCGGCCATTTAAAGGCCCGAGTTGCACCTGGGCCTAATTCTGGTCCGTAGTTACTTTCGGCCTCTTAACGGCCCGTAGTCTTTGTGGATACATTCTAGCCCAAACAGCCTATCGGCCCGTTAAAGGCCCTTGATAGTGTTGGGCCTAATTTTGGCCCGTTATACATCCGGCCTACTTCCAGCCCGTCATGTAATTGGGTCAGCCAAGGCCCAAAAATATTTCAGCCTGTTAATGGCCCATCATACCAGTGGGCCAATAATGGGCCGATGTATATTACAGCCTGCTGTCAGGCCGTGATTTGTTCGCCGGGCAAAACCCTATTTAATTTTCTGGCCCAATTAAGGCAAGTGGTTTACTCGGCCTTTTAAAGGCCCGAAACTAATAGTGGGCCAGATTAAGTCTAGACCTAACTAATGGCCCAAGATGATTGTAGGCCCACGGTTCGGACCGGTGATTGGCGATCGGCCAGTTTTAGTACCGAAATTATTTTTATATAAACCTAACCTATTGGCTCATTGCGCTTCGATCGAAGATTACGACCTTTTCTCAGAGCGACGACAGCATAAACAGCAAATAAATTACAGCATCGTGACGAAGAATAAACCTAGACTATACAACAGAGAAATTACAGCATATTACATCCCCTGGGCATCAAAGTTCGGCGCCAGTGATAATAAAGGGCAACCAGACAGCAGATTCCATACACTGGGCAGGTCACCACCAGTGGAAGTAAACATGCCGACAAAATAATATACAGAACCGACAACACTTCAACACAGTTCAAGAAAGGTTAGCCCTGCCCAGGAGATGCAGTGCAAGAAGCTTAGCAAGCTCATGAGACTGCGCTTGTTTGACGCTTATATCCACCAACTCATGCTGCATAGCATCAATAGTCGTCATGTACTTATGGGTAATCTTGCAAAGAGATTGGAGTTCCAGTCGAATATGAGCGGAAGCATGTCGAACAAATTCAGGCGGCGACTTCATCGACCTTGTGTCACTGAGTAAGTTCGACACTACATCAAGACATCACTTTGGGGTTGTATTGCTACCCTCAAGATGTGTTGCCTTCTTCTCTGGAATATATGTTATAGGGACAAGCAATGGGTTCGTCTCACTATCATTGTGGCATTTCTTCCTAGCATCAGTGCTGTCACCCTGAAAGAGAAAAAAGTAGGTAGATAATAGGTTTTGCCCGTATAAGCAGCAGTGCTGTCAATTCATCTCATTTCTTTGTCAGAAATAAAGAGACACGGTTTAAAATAGCATTAACATAATAGGCATTGTTCATAGTTAAGACGGCAGGAAATGGCATTGTGCAGGAGCAGCCAGCTTCACCATACCACTGGATTACAGATCAAGAACACAAGCATACATGTAGTGCTAAACAACGTATAACATGTGTCGGAGGGATTGACCATGGGTAGCCTCATCAACACACCATAGCATTTCAAGGCATCGGGGCCAGCAAATCCCCTCGCACCTTCCGGACGCATGGCCGGCTCCTTGGGCCGGCTGGCCCAAGAGGCCGGCTCCCAGATGGCGGCGCGCTCTCAGAAGGCGGCTTCGGGAGAGGCCGGATCCTAGCAGACGGCCCCTCCTCCCCTCGGAGTCTGCACCTATTCATTACGATAAGATGGGGCGTAGCTACAGGGCCAACTGTTCCCCCAAATCCCGAAGGAGCGTGGCTACAGTGCGGGCTGACCAAGCGGTCGCACCTCCGCCAGGCACGGCCCTGTAGCCGCGCGGCCCGTGACGTAGCCCTCGTCTGCAGGGGCCATGCTCCCACGACGGGCGATCGGTACGGCCCGTAGGCGGCGGGCCCTACCTGTTCGTGAGCAACCAGAAGACAGCGCTCCCCGAGAAAGCGGCCTCGGTGGTGAACCGGCTCCCAGCAGCCGGCCCCTCCCTCCTCTCGGAGTCAACGCACCGTTACTCTGACGAGACGGAGTATGGCTACAGTGAACGCGCACCAGGCGGCGAGACTGTAGCCATGCCTTCCCCGACAAGGCCCCTGTCACCAAGGGCGAGGCTACAGCGAAAGGTAATCAGCGTGGCCCGCAGGCGGCGGGCCCTACCTGTCGGTCGAATCCTTGGCCGCTGACGGGGCCCACCAGGCGGCGGGCCCCAGCAGCCGGCGGGGAACCCGGTGACCATAGACACTGACATCCGGGTCCTACACCCGGCCCTATTACCATTGTACCCCTGGGGGGGTAGGCCTATATAAACTCCCCCCAGGCTCACCCATGCAAGGGGTTCTGCACCCACGCCATTCAAACACCCATAGCTAGGAGAAGTAAGAGAGCTAGCCTTGCCCTTCTTCTTCCTCTAGCATATAGCTCAAGGAGCATGATTGTAGCCACTATCTGATCATAGTCATCATGCGGAGACCCCACGGAGCAGGACTAGGGGTGTTATCTCCTCGGAGAGTCCCGAACCTGGGTAAGACTCACATGCGTTCGAGCTCTCGCCCATTCCCGCTTCCAGGGCACGACGACGTCCTCCTGTCCCCATCAATGATAAGCCACCCCCTGGCATCTGTTGCGAGAATACCCCGACAGTTGGCGCCCACCATGGGGCTAAGCGCAGAGTCGGCCGAAGACATGTTCTGGACAGGAACCCTCTTCCTCCGCAGCGAGCACGTCGCGTCTGGCCTGATCGGCCCGCCCGATGTGCCGGTTAGCGCATGCATCAGCGCATCGCTTGACGCGGGAGTGGCGTGCCCCGCGAGCTGCCTCATCGACCTCTTCGGCAAGCTCGGCATCTCCGACACGCCCGCCTCCGACGCGGAATCCGTAGGCTCCACCGATCCCTCCGTCCTAGCCCGTCGAGATGCTCGTCGACTCCGACGCGGCCTCCACCGACGGTTTCCCCGCCGATGTGGTGGTCATTGATGATCCTCTCCCTCCCATCGCCAGCAACGCCGATGCCGACATCATCACGAAGGTGCTGGTCACTGGCCACGGCGACGATTCCGCCGGGGCTGCCCAGGATCCGCTGTGAGCGGCCATGCAGGGCTTGGCCACCCCCGTTGCTGCTAACGCCGATGGAGCGACGCTGGAGGCGTTCCGCATCACGCTCCTTGAAAACACCAACAAGATGGAGGCCATGAGGTGCCGTGCTGAGGCCTGCCAGCACGAGATCGACTGCATCGCAAGCGGCACGCCGGCTGCTGGCGAGCCCAGCCGAGCCGGCGCCGTTCGGCAACGCGGCGCAGCCATAGCCAGCATGCTGGGAGTCGGACGCCCGATCTACGCCACCCCAGTGGAGAACTTGCGCGCTGCCCAGGCAGCCGCAGATGAGCTGGATAACCTGGAGGGCGACGAGCGGCGCAGCTAGATGGTGCGCCTCCAGGAGCTCCTTGACGCTGCAACCACGCAGCAAGACGCATACCACCGCACGATGGCTGCCGGTAAGCAAGCCGAAAACCATCCCCCCCGCCGTGAGCATGGAGCGACCTCCCGGTCCCCAGCAGGCGGAGACCGCGGTCAGCAAGACCCGGAGCCGGCTGCTAGCCGCAGCCGGCCCACTCGCCTTATTGTTGTGCGCAGCCCTGACGACCGCCCATGGGTGGAGCACCGGCAGGATGAGCGTCCGCCTCCCCTTCGCAGGGAGAGGCTGGCCTCTCCAGCTCCTGTAGATCATCCGACTCTCGGAGGCCGGCTGGGCCCCTGTGAAGGAGTCGGAGAAAATGATGCACGCCACCGGATCGAGCGGCTCGCTCGGTCGCTGGCCGTAGAAGAGGAAGACACGATCGGCCCGGCCTGCTTCGGCCCCCTCATCTGCGACGAGCCCTTCCCCAAAGGGTTCTCGCTCCCTCGAGACACTCCCAAGTACACCGGCTCCGTGAAGCCGGAAGACTGGCTGACCGACTACTCGACGGCAGTCAGCATAGCAAACGGCAACAAGCGCGTTGCCGTGAAGTACGTTCCGCTCATGCTCCAAGGCACGGCCCGGACATGGCTGAACATCCTCAAGCCCTACAACGTTAACAGCTGGCTGGACTTCACCGATGTCTTCATCCGCAACTTCACCAGCACCTACAAGCGGCCTCCCAAGCCTCGCCAGCTCTCCATGTGCGTTCAGGGGCTAGCCGAGTCCACCCGCGACTACCTGACGTGCTGGGCCGAGCTGCACAACTCCTGCGAAGGGGTGCACGAGGTACAGGCCATCGAATACTTCACCGCCGGGTGTAGAGAAGGCAATCTGCTCAAGCACAAGCTCCTATGCGACGAGCCGGCTACGCTGGATGAGCTCCTGGTCGTGGTGGACAAGTACGCCAGGGCCGACTCCTCCATGAAGTCGGAGATCCGGGTTTATACTTCCGGGAAGGTGATCCAGTCGGCTGCTCAAGCTCCAGCTAGTGACATCAACCGGCGCCAACAGACGAACGACAACAAGCGCAAAGCCCAACAGCCGGCTTCCAACAGCCGGCAAGTAGCAACCGTCGAAGACGAGCAGCCAGAAGGACAAACCGGCCCCAAGCATCAGAAAGGTGGCAAGGGTGCTTGGCTGCCCGCCCTCTCCTTCGAGCAAGCTCTTGATGCCCCGTGCAAGTTCCACAGCGGCGCGAAGCCGTCCAACCACACCACTCGGAAGTGCAACTGGCTCGCCAGAATTGCCAAGGGCGAGGGCCTGCCGCCTCCGCCAGCCGGCCCGGCGGCTCCGTCTCCTCAGCAGTCGGCGGCTCGCCCAGTTGGCATGCTCCAAGACGAGTTCCCCGAAGCCAATGCCACCTACGTCGTCTTCACCAGCCAAGCCGATGACAAGCACAGTCGGCGGCAGCAGCACCGCGAGGTGAACGCTGTCGCCTCTGAGGTCCCCCAATTCATGCACTGGTCCGAGAAGCCCATCAGTTGGAGCCATGAGGACCACCCGTCCGTGATGCCCTCGCCGGGTGCTTACGCAATGGTGCTGGACTCCACCTTCTCAACGGAGAGGCGGGCTTGCCGCTTCTCCCAGATCCTGATAGACGGTGGCAGCAGCATCAACATCCTGTACCGCGACACCATGGAGAAGCTGGGCGTCCAGGAAAAGCAACTCCTGCCCAGCCGAACCGTGTTCCATGGCATAATCCTTGGGCTTTCTTTCTCTCCAATCGGCAAGATCAAGATTGATGTCCTGTTCGGCGACAAGACCCACTTCCGCCGTGAGCCAATCTGGTTCGAGGTGGTCGACTTGGACAGCCCCTACCACGCGCTCTTGGGCCGGCCCGCACTAGCCAAGTTCATGGCGGTACCGCATTACGCCTACCTGAAGATGAAGATGCCGGGTCCCAAGGGCATCATCACCATTGCCGGCGACTACCAGAAGTCGCTCACGTGTGCCGTCGCTAGCAGCCGGCTAGCCGAGTCCCTCGTCATCGCTAAAGAAAAGCGCCTCCTTGACCGTGTGGTGGCCATGGCCATCAAGCAGCCGGACATGCCATCCGACCCCAAGGACGCGGAGACCCAGGGCTCCTTCCAGCCGCCCAAGGAAACCAAGAAGATCACCTTGGATCCGGTGCACCCGGAGAGATTTTCTGTCATGGGGTCTCACCTCGACAGCAAATAGGAAAGCAAGCTCGTCGATTTCCTCCGTGAGAATCGGGACATCTTCGCATGGTCTCCCAAGGACATGCCGGGTGTTCCGACGGATTTCGCCGAGCACAAGCTACATGTGAGATCAGATGCAAAACCGGTCAAGCAACCCCTCCGCCGCCTGTCAGAAGAGAAGAGAAGGATTGTTGGTGAAGAGATCGCCCGGCTTCTGGCAGCCGGCTTCATCATGGAAGTGTTCTACCCGGGCTGGCTTGCCAACCCAGTCCTCGTCTTGAAGAAGAATAACAAGTGACGCATGTGTATCGACTACACTAGCCTCAACAAAGCCTGCCCCAAGGACCCCTTTGCCTTGCCCCGGATAGATCAAGTGATCGACTCCACGGCCGACTGCAAGCTGCTATCTTTCTTGGACGCCTACTCCGGCTACCACCAGATCAAGCTGGACCCGGCTGACCGCCTGAAGACCTCCTTCATGACACCATTCGGCGCTTTCTGCTACATCACCATGACGTTCGGCTTGAGGAATGCCGGCGCCACCTTTTAGCGCTGCATGCAGAAGTGCCTCCTGAAGCAACTTGGCAGAAACGCCCACGTCTATGTGGACGACATTGTGGTGAAGATGGAAAAGCGCGGCACCCTTTTGGAGGACCTCAAGGAGACCTTTGCCAATTTGCGCCGCTTTCAGATCAAGCTCAACCCGGAGAAATGCGTCTTCGGAGTACCAGCCGGCCAGCTCCTTGGCTTCCTTGTCTCTGAATGAGGGATCGAGTGCAACCCCGTGAAGATCAAGGCCATCGAGCGGATGCAGAGGGCGACCCGGCTGCGGGACGTCTAGAAGTTCACCGGGTGCTTGGCATCACTTAGCCGGTTCATCAATCGGCTGGGTGAGAAGGCCCTCCCACTGTACCAGTTGATGAAGAGGACCACCTGCTTCGAGTGGACCGACCAGGCGGACGAGGCTTTCCTCCAGCTCAAGCGCGCGATGTCCACGCTGCCTGTTCTGGCCGCCCCGGCTACTAAAGAGCCCATGTTCCTCTACATCGCCGCCACCAGCCGGGTGGTCAGCACCGTGATCGTGGTCGAGCTCCCAGAAGACGGCAAGGCCCAGCCAGGCCAGAGGCCGGTCTACTACCTGAGCGAGGTGTTGTCCGCCTCCAAGCAGAACTACCCCCACTACCAGAAGATGTGCTATAGCATGTACTTTGCCGCCAAGAAGTTGAAGCAGTATTTCCAGGAGCATACCATCACGGTTGTCTGCACCGCCCCCCTTGCCGAGATCATAGGCAACAGAGATGCCTCAGGTCGGGTGGCCAAATGGGCCATTGAGCTGGCCCCCCACACCATCCTCTACCAACCCCGCACCACCATCAAGTCCCAAGTGCTGACCGACTTCCTCGTCGACTGGGCCGAGACCCAGTACTTGTAGCCGGTGTCGGATTCCACTCATTGGCGGATGCACTTTGATGGCTCGAAGATGTGGACCGGTCTGGGAGCCGGCATCGTCCTCACCTCTCCCAAAGGCAACAAGCTCAAGTACACGCCACAGATCCACTTCGCCCCCTCCAACAACGTGGACGAGTACGAGGCACTCGTCCACGGGCTCTGGCTAGCCAAGGAGATCGGCATCCGCCGGATTCTGTGCTACGGTGACTTGGACTTGGTGGTCCAACAGTCTTCTGGCGACTGGGACGCCAAGGACGCCAATATGGCAAGCTACCGCTTCCTCGTCCAGCAAATCAGCGGCCACTTCGGCTGGTGCGAGTTCCTTCACGTGCCATGAGCCGACAACGAGCAAGCCGACGCCCTGGCAAGGATTGGCTCCACCCGGCAAGCAATACCAACCAGCATCTCCCTCGAGTGCTTGCGCAAGCCGTCTATCAAGCCTTCACCAGCATCAGAGTCCATCTTCGTGCCGGCTGACCACGGAGCAGTCGGATCCGGCTCGAGGACTTCTGCAGTCGGCCCGGGGACTTTAGCAAGTGGCCCGGGGGCTGCGGCACCCGCACCCGGCCCGGGGACTTCAGAACCCGGCCCTGGGACTACAGCACTCGGCCTGGGGACTTCAGCGATGCAGTAAGCAGCGGCCGGCTCCGACCCATCGCCTCCCAACCCGACCCCCCTGGTGCCGGTTGCTATCATGACAGTGGTAGAAGCTCCATCCTAGGCGCAGCGCATCCTCAACTTCCTGGTGAGCCGAGAGCTACGAGCCGACGAGGTTTTGGCCCGGCAGGTGCAACGCCGGGCGGCAGCATACACGATAGTCAACAGAGAGCTCGTCAGGCGCAGCGTGACTGTCATTTTTCAGCGCTGCGTTGAGCTAGAGAAGGGCGTCCAGATTCTGAGAGATATCCACCAAGGCGAATGTGGCCACCATGCCGCCTCCAGATCCCTCTTCGCCAAAGATTTCTGCCATGGTTTCTTCTGGCCGACTGCTTTGGACGACGCCAAGGAGTTGGTCCGCAAGTGCAAGGGGTGCCAGCGCTTCAGCTCCAAGCAGCACCTGCCGGCCTCTGCACTCAAGACAATTCCCATCACCTGGCCATTTGTCGTATGGGGATTGGACATGGTGGGCCCATTCAAGACAGCATGCGGCAGCCTGACCCATCTGCTGGTCGTCGTGGACAAGTTCATAAAGTGGATTGAGGCAAAGCCAATCAAGAAGCCGAATGGTCTGACTACCGTCACATTCATCGCCGACATCATCGCCCGGTACGGCATCCCGCACAGCATCATCATGGCCAACGGCACAAACTTCACCAAAGGCGCCTTGGCCCATTTCTGCGCGACGTAGGGCATCCGACTGGACTTAGCGTCTGTTGCCCATCCGCAGTCAAATGGCCAGGTGGAGTGAGCAAACGGCCTCATCCTGTCCGGCATCAAGCCCCGGCTGGTCGAGCCACTAGAGCGCTCGGCCGGCTGCTGGATCGAGGAGCTGCCGGCCGTCCTTTGGAGTCTTCGGACCACGCCGAACAAAGCAACCGGCTTCACACCCTTCTTCCTCGTGTACGGGGCCGAGGCTGTCACCCCAACAGATATTGAGTTCGACTCGCCTCTCGTCACCATGTACACGGAGGCAGAAGCCAAGGAGGCGCGAGAAGATGGCATCGATCTGCTGGAAGAGGCCCCACTGCTGGCACTCAGCCGGTCCGCCAACTACCAGCAGAGCCTGCGCCGCTACCACAGCAAGAAAGTCAAGCTGCGTGCTTTCCGCGAGGGCGATCTTGTGCTCCGGCTGATCCAGCAAACAGCCGGCCAGCATAAGCTCTCGGCTCCTTGGGAGGGGCCTTTCATCATCAGCAAAGACCTGGGCAACGACTCCTACTACCTCATCGATGCACAGAAGCCCAGGGCTCGCAAGAGGGACAATTCCGGCCAAGAGACGGAGCGACCATGGAACGCGAATCTTCTCTGCCCATTTTACAGTTGATGCAGTGTATGTACCATGCTACCTTTTGTATTAAGCTAAGACAACAGGTCCCCCGAGGCGCACTCGGGGGCTACCTTTTTATCTATATGACAAGGTTCGCCTATGAATGTGTTCTGTCTTTCTTTCGCCCTGTCCGGGTCCGGTCAGCCGGCCCAGGGCCTCGCCGCCTTGACCTAAGTTGGCACCACCCAAAGTCGGCCAAGTAGTGTGCCGACGCCAAAGCCCTCTCTTCACCTCAGCTACAGCTCGCAGCGCGACTGTCCGGCTGGCAAGAGCTAAAGGCCGGAATCGCTGTCCACACGAAAAATGACTATGGAAGAACGCCAACACAGGCCAGGCTGGCTCCTAGCCTCACCTGTCCAGCTGCTCAGCAGCCGGCCGGCCGGCTTCTCGCTCGACTAGCTACGCTCTAGGCGGCCAAAGTAACTTGCCTATCCTAAAAACGGCCAAGTCCCTGACCTAGCCACAGACCGCAGCGCGGCTGTCCGGCTGGCAGGGTGGCAGCCAAAGGAAGGAGGCAAAAGAAAAAGCCAAATAGAGCAAAGGCAAAGCTGAGCTAGAACCCGGCAAAAGACACAAGCATGTGGGAGATAAATTATTTACATCACAAAAGGCCCAATGCCAGCATTCAACAGAGTATGATTTACACCCCCAGTGGGTGGAACTGCGCACGATTAACTTGTTTGCTCAAGTACAAGACAGAG
Source organism: Thinopyrum elongatum (assembly GCA_011799875.1). Lineage (NCBI taxonomy): Eukaryota > Viridiplantae > Streptophyta > Magnoliopsida > Poales > Poaceae > Thinopyrum > Thinopyrum elongatum. Next base: position 364,101,645 of record CM022302.1, read on the forward strand.
AAATGTTAAAAAGATAAAGGGCTGCCTAGGCCAAGGGCGCTGCGGGAGGCGTGGACAGGTTGGCTGTGGCTGAAGAACCGGTTAGTGGAGCGTCCGGCTGTTGGGTCTCGGCCTGGTCTGCGTCGGTGGCGGCTGATGTAGTCTCCCGTGGCCCGCTGGCCGAGGCCCGATCGGGCTGAGTCCGGCTGGTTGCTCCGCTGTCTGGTGTGACGTCCTCGCCTTCCTCGTCCTCATCGTCCTCGCCCTCGTCGTTGGAGGCAATCTCCTCCACCGAGTCCTCCCCCACGTTCGGGTCCAGCCCGAACTAGGATGGCGGCGCCTCAGTGCCGTCTTCCGCCCGCTCCAGGAAGAAGACACCGACGTCGGGGTAGTCGGTGAGAGCCGCGGCGCGCTGGACGATCTCATCATTCACCGCCTCCAGCTCTGGTCCTGCCTCCTGGCGGAAGGTGGCCAGCTGAGCCAACCTCACGCCCCGATACCACGCCTTGACGAACTCCAGCGCCATCTTGGCACCCGCCCGAGCTGCGGTGCCCTTCCAGGCCTCAAGCCGCTCGGCTGCCACCTCTAGCCAGTCGGCAGTCCAGCTGGGAGTCAGAGGAATCCGCTCACCTGGCCAGAGCCCCGCCAAGACCTGCGACCCGGCGCGCTGAAGTCGGCGGAGCAGGCGATGCGCTGGCTCAAGGCGCATCTTGTAGGCCAGGAGCTGCTCGCCTAGAGTCCGGGGTGAGTCCTGCGGAATGTCTGCGTCCGTCCTCCTCCGCTGTTCGCGCCGCACTTTGATTGCCTGGCAGACGACAATGAAGCGACTAGGGAAATACTCTGCAAAAGAAGTCCAAGATTTAAAAGTCGGTCGCCTGTAGCAACCGGCGACCAAGCAACAAAGGAAGAAAGTACCTACCATCGACCATATCCTCAATCACGTTGTAGCCGTCCGACAGCAGCTTATCCCTCTCGACCTAGTCCGAGCGCTCGGTCTCGAACTCGGCCCTGAGGAGTGCCTCCCCGTCCTTCAGCTGCCGGACTTGCTCCTCGTGCCGGGTCGCCTTGTCCGCCAGCTCCTTTTCAAGCCGGTTGCGTTCTGCAACCGCCTGGTCGCGCTCCTGCTCCTTGGCCTGGAGCTGACCCTCAAGCTCGTGCATGCAGCTCCGCAAGGTGGCGGCGGCCTCTGTAGAAGCAACAAAGAATCATCAACATCGACAAAAACAAGAAGTCGCCAGAAGATCCGGCCCGAATCTCGGGGGCTACACCCAGCGGGTGCGCTTGCGCGCCCCCACTGAAAGACGACCTATGTACCGCGGCTCTTGTTCAGCTCAGCAGTCCGATTGGCGAGCTGCTAGTTCTGGGAGTTGTAGGCGGCCGCGCGCAGATTATGATAGTGCTGCAACAAGAGCAACGCTTTAGCATTCGGAAATACGCCTTGGAGTTCCAACTTGCCTGCTCAGCAGCCGGCTCGGAACACAGGGGCTACACCCAGTGGGTGCGCTGGTGCGCCCCCACTGAAGACCGCAAAAGCAAAAAGGATAATTCAAGCACATACCTGGACTGTTGTCTGCATCGCCACCAGCTCGCTCCTCGCCTGCAGGAGGGTGGCGCCATGGGTCTTGAACGTGTTGAGGACGTCCTGCACCACAATGTTCAGGGCGGCTGGGCCGGCTCCTTGCACCCAACCAGGCGGAGCGGCGCTTGTGGCCTCGGTGTTGGCTGCCTGCGAGCTCGCGGCCTCGGCACCTGCCGGCCTCGGCACAGAAGTCGCCCGCGATGGGCGCAAGCGCGCAGAAGCACGGGTCACCAGGGCCTGGCCTTCCACCAGCTCGGCGCTAGACGGTGGTGCCTGCGGCCCCTCGGACCGGCCTCCACCCCGCTCATCAGCACCCGGCGCTAGCCGAGCGTCCTCCAGGATGATGAGGTCGGCCGTTCCATCCCCCGGTGCCATCTGGCCAACACCGCCTCCCCCAGTCGGCATCCGGTCCTCCACCACCACCAGCTCCGGCTGCAGCGAGTCGGCGGCCTCGGGAACCATGTTCCGGGCCGGGTCCTCCGCGGCCTTGACGTCGGCCTCCGCCCACACCTTGGCTGCAACATCGGCCTCTGCCTGTGCCGCGGTCGCTGCTTCAGCCTCTAGCCGCGCAGCCGCCTCCCGCTCCTCCCGCGCGTTTCTCTTCGTTGCCTCTCGGAGGGCGGCGGCCGGGTCCATGCGGCGGGCAACCTCAGAGCCGCCTGCCTCTCCAATCACCGAGGAGGACGAGGCCCGTGACACAGTGAGGGGAGCGCTGCTCAGCAGAAAAAGCAAAGATAAGAAGTTTGGAAAAAGAAAAGCCAAGACAAGACGAGAAAAGACAAGAGCAGTCAAAACACTTACGCAGACACCAACAGGCGTGGCTTCGGGGCCCTCCGGCCGGCGGCCACCTTCGCGGCCTCTTGCCGCTTGGTCGCAGCAACCATCGACTTGGGCTTCTTGGCTGGCCGGGTGCCGAGCATCCCCACATCAGCACGACGCTTAGACACGCCAGGTGCTCCAGTCGGCGCCCCGCCAGTCGGCTGCGTCACCAAGGGGCCGGCTCCCGTCCTGTCGGCGCCTTCTGGGCGGCGCTGCTCATCGCCATCCTCATCGTTGTCTGGCCAGTCCTGGACGTCGCCTTCTGCGGCTCCGTCTGCTCCGGCGCCGCCCCCACCGGTGACGTCGTCCTCCTCCAACGTGGCCGCCCCCAGCTCGGGGTCGCCCACGTCACTCACCTCCCGGTCCGCCATCCACTGGTTGCCGGGATCTGGCGCGCCACCTGCTCCCTAGCCGGCGAAGCGCTGCGCCGTGTTCAGGTGGTCAGGGCGAATAAAGAGCACAACATAGGTAAAAAAGGGAGACCAAATACTAACCGCAGGCGGCGGATTGGCGCGGTTGTAAGGCTCCTTGCCGAAGCTCCAGTCCTCCTTGCCGAGCTGGCTGCCGGAGATTTTGTTGACATGGTGGACGACCTCCACCACCGGCATCTCCTTGGTCAACATCCGGCAAGGGTCCCGGTGGCCGCTCATGTCATAGATCAAGTGAGGCCGGAATTGAAGCGGCGACACCCGGCGCTGGATGAAGGCGGCCAGCAGGTCCGCCGGCTTGAGGCCCTCCGAGTCCATCATCTCCTGCAGGCGGTCGAGGACGTTGATGATGGCAACCGGCAGCGGCCTCGGCTGCTGGCCCCAATTGTTCCGCGGCTCAGGAGGCGGGCCGGCTACGTAATCCGGCAGGTTGATGTAGTCGCGTGTCGGGTCCAAGTTGCGGACATAGAAGTAAGATTTCTGCCACAACTTGGCCGACTCCAGCATGGCTACAGCCGGAAACCGGGTTCTGAAGCTGGTGCGCCGCACGGCGACGCAAGCGCCGCACTGAGCAGCCTCGCCCTTGGCCGCGCTACCGAGCTTGAGGTAGAAAAACCTCCCCCACAACTCGAGCATGGGGAGGACGCCGAGGTAGCCCTCACAAAAGGTGACGAAGGCGGAGAGGAGTACCACAGTCTTGGGCGTGAGGTGGTGCGGCTGCAGGCGGTAGTGGTTGAGGAAGGCGTGGAGGAAGCCACTCGCCGGCAAACCGAAGCCGCAGAGGAAGTGGTTGCGAAAGACGACGAATTCGCCGGCCTCCGGCGCCAGCGTGATCTCCCTCGCTGCAGGAACCCGCGCGCCCACGCACGCTTCGTTGGGCATCCTCCGTGTCGCGTGGAGGAAGTCGATGTGCTCGTCGATGATGTTTGAGCCATCCCACTCACCTCGCGCCATGCTCTGTGGTTGCTTGGTGGTGGCGCGGCGAGGTCGAGTAATGGTGAGGCCGCGGTGGCGCGGAGAGGTCGAGCGACGGCGGGCTGCGACATCACTTCAGTGGCGGGCGGCGCGGCACAGCAGCAGCAACGAGGAAGAAGAAGAAGAAAGCGAGGGAGGGGGCGCGTGCGTTTGGCCGCTCCCCCGCCCATCCCCTACTTATACGGCTGAGCCGGCGGAGCCGAAGAGGCAAATCGTGGGGGCGTGGGGATTAACTGCGCCCACGCCCCGCACGTCCCCGTAATTTCCGCGTCATCATGGCGCGTCTTCAATTGGACCCGGAAGGGCAACCACCTGCCTCGGCCGCAGCGGATCCGCGTGCGTGCCGAGGCCCTATAGTGGTGGGGCCGGGCCTGCGGCGACGACCCGTCGCGCGCGTGGGCTGGCAGGCCGGCCTGGCTTGCTGGCGTCACGTGGCAGGCGTGCAGCGGGCGGCAGGCGCACTGCCCGGCGCACGCGACGACTATTCAAATTCAACAGGTGGCTGGCCCAGCCTCGACCGGCTCCTGACAGACGGCTTCTACCCAGTCGAACGAAGCAAACGACCCAAGACCTCTCGGAATAGGAAACTATTGAGGCACTCCGGCTTGAGCTGCGGTGCCTCACCAGCTTCGGGAACTACTGTCGGAGGGATTGACCACGGGTAGCGTCATCAACACCCCATAGCATTTCAAGGAATCGCAGCCAGCAAAGCCCCTCGCACCTTTCGGATGCATGGCCGGCTCCTTGGGACGGCTGGCCCAAGAGGCCGGCTCCCAGATGGCGGCGCGCTCTCAGAAGGCGGCTTCGGGAGAGGCCGGATCCTAGCAGACGGTCCCTCCTCCCCTCGGAGTCTGCACCCATTCATTACGATAAAATGGGGCGTGGCTACAGGGCCATCTGTTCCCCCAAACCCCGGAGGAGCGTGGCTACAGTGTGGGCTGACCAAGCGGTCGCCTGTCTGCCAGGCGCGGCCCTGTAGCCGCGCGGCCTGTGACGTAGCCCTTGTCTGCAGGGGCCATGCTCCCACGACGGTCGATCGGTACGGCCCGCAGGAGGCGGGCCCTACCTGTCCGTGAGCAACCAGAAGACGGCGCTTCCCAAGAAAGCGGCCTCGGTGGTGAACCGGCTCCCAACAGCCGGCCCCTCCCTCCTCTCAGAGTCAACGCACCATTACTCTGACGAGACGGAGTATGGCTACAGTGAACGCACGTCAGGTGGCGAGACTGTAGCCATGCCTTCCCCGACAAGGCCCCTATCATCAAGGGCGAGGCTACAGCGAAAGGTAATCAGCGTGGCCCGCAAGCGGCGGGCCCTACCTGTCGGCCGAATCCTCGGCTGCCGGCGGGGCCCACCCGGCGGCGGGCCCCAGCAGCCGGCGGGGAACCCGGCGACCATACACACTGACATCCGGGTCCTACACCCGGCCCTATTACCATTGTACCCCTGGGGGGTAGGCTTATATAAACCCCCCCAGGCTCACCCATGCAAGGGGTTTAGTGCCGGGGCCGGATTTCGGGGACACAAAATATCCCAGAAATTAACCCCTTGTGTCATCACCAGCCCAGGATTACCGTTACTGGTGGACACGTCCTTGTAACAGATTACCAAGCTATTACAAGAATTGGATACAAGACCATACAGGTCTAATGATACAACAGTGACTCTGGTGGTGGATGACGGAAGCGACTCGTGGTTCTCCAACGTTGATGGGGCTCCATTCCCACAGGAACGGCTGACCTGGTTAATTCCTATCCCGCGTGGTTGCCATCCTAGACTCCACACAGACATCGCTATGGTACGCCTCAAAGAAATCCTGACCTGGCCAAGTAAATAGCCAGGGACAAGCCTGTGAGTACATTGGAATGTACTCGCAAACATCATGAACAAAAGATATACCGAATGCAACAATTAAATTATATGATCATGATGAACCACACTATATGCGTATGCTCATGATGGACTTAAATGCCTACTGACAGGAATTAAATCATGGCATGATAAAATATTAGCATATGCAAATAAATGAATATATGGGAATGTTAGTGATAAACAAGGAAAGTTTAAGGAAAAAAAAGAAATGCTGGTCGGATGTCAAGTGACACGACTGTAGGTCTTGAAGAGAAATGCCAATCGGGTGTCTACAAGAGTAGTGGTGGGACCGCCTGTAAACTCGAGAGACGCCACGAGAGGTCTTGAAGAGAAATGCCAGTCGGGTGTCAAGTGACGCCACGGTCGGACTTGAAGAGAAATGCCAATCGGGTGTTCACAAGAGTAGTGGCGTGATAAACCGCCTGTTAACTCGAGAGACGCCACAAAAGGTCTTGAAAATAAAATTGTGTGCCCGGGGTATTCTAGCCAGCCCCTGAGACACTCAGGAAAAAATCAAAATAAGAGAAACGGGTTAGTCCTCAATATTATGCATAACCATAATAATATTAATATGCATAGCAAAAATATTTATGGTAGCATCAGGTTGACAATAATTATCTTGCAAAATAATTCAGGCTCAATTTAATTATTTTCCTCCGAAGACCGACACTAAGACCGACACTTGACCAACCCAGACTGTAGACCTTAACCGCAGACACGGCTATTCGAATAGGTTTAAACTCTGCAGAGGGTGTACTCTTTACCCACAAGTAAAGGATTTCTTTAGTCAGTACCGTGACACTGACTAATTCCCATTACGGTCTTTGGGTTGAAAACACACCTGACCAGCACACACCAGATTAACTTTTCGGATGCCAGGAATCACCCAAGGCATCGTTCAAGAAAAACTTTAAGACGGAGAGACCAACGTCCTGCATGGGATCACTATTAATATGCGCGGATTACAAGGGGTGCCCCCCTCTCAGTCACAACTGGAAACACCCATGCCCCCTGACCCGATGACAGGATTTAGTCCACCAACATGGAAACCCTCATCGTAGCCCTCTATGTGGTGTGTGCACGGAAAGGGGTTAACAACTTACTGAACCATACCCCACCTGTGGCAGGGACAAATGGCAGCACGAATCAAGTATGGGGGTTTCCGGAACAAGACCCGATCTACGGTCGACTCAGGAGGTTAAGTTTTCCTGCAGTGGTTAGCACAGTATATTCCTTGGTGATACCCAACAGCATCACCACCCGGCATGTCCCGACATGCCCTTACTGATCATTCTCGTCACCACGAGAAATTTCAGTCTCACGGTCACTTTACTCGTGACTGATTCTTTCCCGCAGTTTAGTCCATAACAACACGGGCATACATGACAAGTGAAAGTAACCATACTCACTCATACTTCATGCTTTAAAGATGACAGCAGAATAGCCATGGATCATGCATGCAAAAATAGCCATTTGCAAATTCTATTAAAGATTATCACAACCATGATTCAAATATTCTAGCTAGCAACCACAAAAACATTCACCATATCAAATGTTCAAGATGCTTGCCTTGAGCCATGTAGAAATACTGGGTGCACTCCAAAAGTTTGAAAATTCATCTTCCCTCCATTTCCTATTTTCAAAAACATTTAAATAACCACATAAAGCAAAAGAAGTGCCAAAAATTGTTTCAAATATTTTTGAAATAAATACTAAAATAAATTAGATGAGAAATAAGGAATAACAGAAAAAAAAAATTTGGAGTTCATATGATTTACTTATGGAATTACTAAGATGGAATAATTGAAGAAGTGGGCTATTTTAATTGATCCACCAGAGACAGAGCTTAGGAAAAATGTTCACCTAGGCTGAAATAATAGAGCATGATTTTAGGAACCTATAGAAATTTGAATCACAGGATTTGGATATGAAATGGTTATTGTGGAAATATTTGAAAACTGCTGAAAAAGAAAAAGAAAAGGAGCAGAGAAGCGCCCTGAGCGCTGAATAGCCGTCGGCGTCACTGTGCCAAGCCCAGCCGATCAGCTGTGCGGGGAGGCAATGACGTTGAAGTCGTACTAGCGGGTTTACGTTTTCCGCGCGCGAAGATGGATTAGGTGGAAACCATCTCCCCTGAAACGGCGGGGCCTGCGGCCTGAGTGGCTGACGGGCGAGCCCCACTTGTCAGGTTCATCCTCCTCCTCCTCCCGCGCGCGTGGACCAGGCAGAGGGGAACTTCGGCGGTGATTGCCGGCGTGGTAGGGCACCTCCGGCGCCGCTCGGCACATGGATAGGTTCAGGGGAAAGTACCGCATCCATGGGAGGTGGAATTAGCCATGGAGGAGCTTGGGATCGGGTGGAGCTTCATCCATGGCGGAGGGGAGCTACGGTGGAAGAGGGATTCCTCCCATGTGATTTTTCCGATGGAATTGGTGAGGGAGATGGATCGGCGGGTGCTCCTGGAGACTAGTGGTGAAGAATATAGCGAGGGGGAGGCGCTGGTTGCACGGGAACTAGTCGGGGTAGTGCGGCGGCAGAGGAGGCCGGAGTCGAGGAAGATGGCTCCTCCGATCATTTGGCCGTCCTCGGAGAGGCTTGTGGGGAATGGGGGTGTAGTGGTGGGTGTAGAAGCGCGCTCGGGGCCCTTATATAGGCGTGGCAGGTCGGTTTCGTTGCTTCTCATGGAAGACACGACGGCGGCGGCCTTTACGGTGGTAACTGAGGCCGGTGAGGCCGGTGGGGAGGTCAGCGGAGTTGGTATGAACGGTGGCGACTCGCAGTTAAGGCAAGGGCGAGCTGGCGTTCAGGAATTGGCCAGGGGCTCCTGGGCGGTGCCGCGGCTTCCAGAGGAAGCCATTAGTGGCGGCGGCCATTGATGACCTCCCGCGGTCGGTGGCGAAGACGGTGAGGGACGGCGGGGTTGGTGAGGACGGCGGCGGCCCGCAGTAATGGCAGGGTGAGCTCGTTGGCTTCGGGACGAGCCACGCGTCCTAGGCGGTGGTGTAGTCGAGATGGTAGCCACGGCGGCGGTGCTGGATGGTGCAGGGCGGTGCTAGGAGACAACAGGAGGTGTCGGCGGGCTCCTGGGTGGTCGGGCTGATCCATCAGAGGATCAAGATGAGCGAAGGAGGCAGTAGCAGCACGACAGCAGCTCGATGCTAGAGACTGCACAACGGGCACTCTACTCGTGCTCTGGGTGTGCATGCAGCGTGTTTGGTGAAATGTCAGGGTGAGCTAGGCTGTCCCAAGTGAGCTGAGTTCTGGTAGGGTGGCCTTGCATGGTCTGGTGAGGGAGATGGACATGTTAGTTTGGTCAGATGAGCAAGTATGCAATGCAGGTTTTGGAAAGTTGCAGAATTCTGCCATGCACACCAAGTGCTTGACAAAATGCTAAGGTATCCTAGGAAAATTTTTTGGTTATGAAACTTGGCAGGAGGATGTCTCTTTGGATGGTAGAAATGGTGGTGAGTTGGTTTGGCAAAAACAAATACTTGCTAGTGCAAGTTTTGAAGAATTTAGTTTCTGGACAGAAACTATAGAGGAATATTTGGTGGACTAAAATGATTCCAATGGAGTTAAAGTTTTGGAATTAAGGGTTTGTTTGGAAAGACTAGAAGTGGGAAAAATTTCAGGATTTTTGGAACAAGGAAAATTGAGGTTGCAGTTGTAACTCAAGAATGGGACAGAATTAAGAAAAGGATGTTTCACTCAAAACTTTCGAAACACGAAGTTGGGTTTTTGCATAAATGTGATTTGTAGGCATCACATGACCTCCCATAATTTTTGTGGAATTTTAAAAACAATTATTTAAAATGGTTGTAGTGCAATAGAGGCATTTAAAATATTGAAATAGCTATTAAAATAATTGTTTTGTGGCAATTTTTATTATGAAAATAATTCCTATTGTTATTAAAGTAGTAATGAAATGGTTTAAGAAAACTCCCAAAGCCACAATATTATTTCCAAAAATTTCCATATGGAGGGAAGAATTTTGAAAAACAGAGGGCAGAAAATACTCCGAAAATAACAAAGGACTTAATATACTTCAAAATTTTATTTCTAGCCAAATTTTTATTTAGTAAAAACATGATTAAATTTTTGGAGTGTTACATTCAGCACCCATGCCATTCACACACCCATAGCTAGGAGAAGTAAGAGAGCTAGCCTTGCCCTTCTTCTTCCTCTAGCATACAGCTCAAGGAGCATGATTGTAGCCACTATCTGATCATAGTCATCATGCGGAGACCCCGCAGAGCAGGACTAGGGGTGTTATCTCCTCGGAGAGCCCCGAACCTGGGTAAGACTCGCGTGCGTTCGAGCTCTCGCCCATTCCCGCTTCCAGGGCCCGACAACGTCCTCCTGTCCCCATCCATGACAAGCCACCCCCTGGCATCTGTCGCGAGAATACCCTGACAACATGGATGGTGAGTGTACTGTCAATTTATACCATTTTAGATTGGTAATTAAAGAGAAATGTTTTAAATAACATTAATATAATATGGCATTGTTCATAGTTAAGACATAGCAGGATATGACATTGTGCTGGAGTTGGTAGTTTCACCACACCACTGGATTACCGATCAAGAACACAAGCATAGACACAGTGCTAAAGAAGATAACTTGCTATGTTTAGTTTGATTTACATGGTATGAATAAGGAACTAGGTTGTCCAACTAAAGACTGAAATTGAGAAGGACAAACTTATGTTTATGTACTTCTTCGTTATAAACTTTGAACAAGCAATTTGATGTAGACGACAAAAATAAACAGCATTTGCACTCATAGCTATGCAAATATACACAACAAAGTTTGAAGGCTCGAGGAAGAAAAACTTACATTAGTAGTGAAGACCGGCTCTATAAAGCCATTGTCCATATTGATGGGGGGGGAGCAATTCAAGAAGTTTACCGCAAACTTCAAGAGCATTGCCTTTATTCTACATTTTGTTAAGAGTAAATATAGATGTGAAAATATAGGAACAAATGGCGATTATTTAACCTAAGAAGTGGAGTACAAATGTAAATATAGTATACAGGCAAAAGGCACTGACAAGAGCAATGTAGAGCTAAACTTCTTCAGTAGCATTGGTTTTATTCAATATTTTGGCAAGAGTAAATATAGATCTGATGTGTAGAAAATGGAGGGCAAGGGAAAATAAGCTGCAAAGTGTACATGAAGAACTAGCTGACAATATAAGTACAATGATGAAGGACAACAGATACTTACAAGAACAATGCAGAACTAAATTTCTTCATAAGCAATGGGTTTATTCTACATTAATGTAAGCATTAATATAGATCTGATAATTTGGAGCGAACAGTGGATAGGCAAGCTATAATGCACAATGATGTCACATAATCCACCAGGTATGAATGTAAGTACAGTGATAGGACAATAGATACTAACCAGAGCAAAGCAGCGACCAACATAGTTGTGATATCCTAGGTTTTGCTGTGCTGGTTCTATCGCCAATATAAGTGGGGTGCTATCTGATGTCTCCGGTACCACCACCTTTTTCAAGGACTTTGCTTGTACTCCTTCAGGTTCTGCAATCACCCTCTTCCTTTTGGATGTCTGAAACACAAGAACAACATTTGAATGGAAAAACATGGTATGACGACAAATGGAATAGGTATTGATAATGGATGGGCATGGCATCTTCACATATATCACGAGTAAACTAAGCAGATGGCGGTGTAACGAAGCAAAAGAAATGCAAGATACGTGCAACCCATAAAACCTTGCCAAATTAGAACAGGCACCTTATTGGGTGAATAGGATAGGCCATCTGCCTTTGACTCCTTGAGCTCAGAATAGTTATTAGGATCATATTCTGAATACGAATCTATAAGTCGGGAGCATGTGGGTTTCATTGCATCCACAATGGACCTCAAGCACTTGATGCCAAGTTTGTTACCCATTGAATTGTTCCACAATATTCTTCTGATGTGCGCATTCTTATATTCATTGTGATTACGTACAATATCTAAGAAGCATGAAAACATAAATAGTAGCGAGATTATCTTTGTAATGAAGAGGATATTCTAATATAATAGGGGCTCCCTGTAAACCCTTGTGTGCTATCACTGGATTCTGATGAGAGAGCCCATGTGTGCTGTAATATGGTGAGTAGATTAATATAATCTTGCACAACTACACAAAAAAATAGGCTCCCTGTTGGGGTCTCCAGATGTAAGGATAGTTGGCAGATGATAGGTTCATAATATACCGTATAGAAAGTTTATTGCCAAACCATCTTAACGAGAGCGCACAACCACTAGGCAGATTGTAGTGTAGATAAAAGGGGTACACCATAACCACCATAAATAAATCGGGAAAGCGAAACTGGCTGGAAAATATAGGGTTGTATTGCCCCTACTAATATGCAGCCTATCGATCACCTACAGGCCAGCTCTATTCATCTGAAGGCGCACTGCTGTTACTATCAGTCTAGTCTATCAAAGACCGCGTGGCTCCCACCATTTCTGGGATATTATGGCAGACCAACTCGAAGTGCTGAAATCATGTAGCAGAAGCGGCCCAATAGAGCTGTCGACTGCAGATGTCCCTGCTCCCCTTCCTGACAAGGAACATACTATACTTACTAAAGAAGAACAGAAGAGGAACATGTTAAAGAATAGAAGGGGAAGCATATTATTGAGATTCCCCTTCTTCCTATACAATGTTGGTTGCCCACCCATGATGAATCAGAGCGCCCAAAGAAATGCCATTCCATGATGTCTCTCTATATGTGGCCACATGCATTTGGAAACTCAAGTGGGAGCATTAGCTAACCAATTAAATGTGTGTCTGTTAGCTAATGTTAGTATCATATCACATTTGTATTTGAAGAAGCTTAGGATGTATGATTGGTGTGTTATTTAGCTTTAAAGGGTGGACTGCTGCTAGTAGGACACAAAGCACCTACGCAGATCATAGTGTAGATATAATGGGAAAACCCTAAGCATCACGAGTAAAATCAGGAAAGTGGATCTTGCTGGAAAATATGTGCTAGTATTGCCGGTATGGCTAGAAAGGCTTCGGATACTAGCTCTCTACAATTGAAGGCGCAGTACTGTTACTATCAGTCTAACTCTCAAAGGAGACATAGCTCCCAGCATTTCCTAGATATTAGGGCAGACCAACACGAAGAGTTGAATGCGTCCATGACAGGCGGCCGAATAGACCCGTACACTGCAAATGTCCCTGCTCCTCTTCACTACAAGGAACATACTGTACAACTATTATACTCCCTCTGTTCCTAAACATAAGTCTTTGTTGAGATTCCACTATGGATCACATACGGGTGTATATAGATACATTTTAGAGTGTAGATTCACTCATTTTGCTCCGTATGTAGTCCATGGAGGAATCTGTACAAAGACTTATATTTTGGAACGGAGAGAGTACTTATTAAAGAAAAACAGAAGAGGAACATGCTAAAGAAGAGCAAGCAGATTTTGGATAATAAAATGTTCGTTGCCCACACATGATGAACCAGAGAGCGTAAAGAATGTAGCTCCCTGCTGTCTCTCTATATGTGGCGCACGTGCTTTTCAAAAGTAAAGTAGGAACATTAGCTGGCCAATTAAACGTTCTCTGTTTTAGTAATATCAGCATCATATCAGATTCGTATTTGAGCAACAAAGTTTGGAATTATGAGTGGCATGTTGTTTAGCTTGATGGGTTGAGGGGCAGTGCTAGCACATCTCGAAGCACCTAGGATGATGGTACACTGAATATAAAGGGAATGTCTACATGCAAGTCGCCTGACTATCGTCATTTGGGTCAGTCGACCATTTCAGGCGGTTGGATGAAGATCCTACGTCTCCTAACCCTTCTTCTTCCTCCCCTCTTATTCTTCCCCTACAGACCATTGCACGGGCCACCGGCCGAACCACCAGCCCCAGCCCTCCCCTGAACCGGCCACCACCTCCGGTCTTTCGCTGCCCTCGGCCATCCCTCTAGCCAACCCCACCCCCCAGCCCCCCACCCGTGTTGAGTTTTGCCTCGGACGAGGCCCCACCATAGCCCGACGATAGCCCCCCACAACCATTGTCCCCACCCAAAACCCTAAGATAGATAATGGGGCAGCCCTCCGGTGAGCCCCTTCCTTCCCTCCGGCGAACTCCCAAAAATGGACTGACCCCAATTTGAAATTCAGTCGACTGTCATTTAAGCTAATGTGGAATATAAAAGGGGAAAACCATAAGCATTGCGAGTATAGTGGTGAGCGTGCCATGGCGGATCTGAAGGTGCAAACTAGAAAAAGGAAACTTCGCAACCAATGTTTGGTTTCAACTAACAAGCAATATTCTAAGTGATGGACAAGAAATCACAGTAAAGCAGTGGCGATCTATTTTCTTGCCGAGATAAATAACTTGAGCAGATACTAAAGAGTACCGCCTCTGGTGTGGCGCCGTGTAAGCATCTACTGAGGCGTTGAGGGTGCTGCGGTAGTGATGGCTGTCGGCGGCGTGGAAGCAGATCTAGGTGGGCAGACGGTGGCGGTGAGGGAAATATCCCGGCGCGGTGGACGAGATGGTCGTATGAGCGGCCTCGGCAATGTGGACGACGGCGCGGATGAAGTGAGAGGACGCGATGCAAGGATCCTGGTCCGAAGCCGTGGATGAGAGAGGTCAATCTCTAGTAATGGACGATGGCGTCGGGGTAGCAACTCCGGCATGGTGGAGGAGGACGGCGGTGGATGGGGTGGCAGACGGAGGAGATTGGGGTGGAGAGGGTGTTTTGGCGCCCACGGAGTACGAATGGAGAAATGGAGGGAGAGAGGTAGGGGGAACCATGTCTTCGGGGCGCGCTTGCCTCAAATGCGAGGAAATTTACAAACTTAGCCCCCGTTTAAAATTTCCTACATCACAACAATATTAGTCGGTTGGGGATAGGATGGTAATCTCGCATACACCGAATATTTGCAGACGGAGATTTCGGCCGTGGAGAGTTTGTTTTGGCGCCCACTGTGTATGAATCAGGGAGGTGAGAGGAGATGTTGGCCGAGGAGAAATTGTGTTTTGGCGCCCACCGTGTATGAATCCGAGGAGGTGAGAGGCGGAGGCGGTTATGTCACGTTTGAGTGAAATTACAAGCCTACCCGTATCGAAACCTATAGAAATCGAGCCGATAGGCTTTGCGTGTCAGGGATAGGCAGTAGTAATTTCCATCTCGCAGATTTTGGTTTTGGGCGGTTACTGCGAGTTTCCCCTCTTCGTTCAAATTTTTGCAGAAAAATAGTGCATGTTTACCGTGCCAACTCAATTCGAATCCTTCTTGTATTTTTTCTCGGGCAGGATCCATTTTGTATTCGAATACAAATCTATATACATCATTTTTTTATATATACTTCAAAAGCACAGCACCTTTTATACATAAATATGGTTTACAAATGGCATGATCTCAGATTCATAAGGCTGGATCCATCTTAATTTGGATTTGCAATTATCTGAAAACACTTTTATGTTGAAATCCAATGTATACATTCCTCGCTAATTATCTCCAATTAATGTGTGTTTCATGCGAGGTTTTTTTTAACTTCTCAAACACGTATAATGTGTTTGACACACGCAACATATAGTGTAATCCCGTTTGGACATTAATTGCACATAAACCATGCATTGTCTCTAATTAAAGAATCTATGGATCACTAATATTGATAAACTATATAACATTACACGTGTCCTCAAATTCAAGTGAATATGCATGTTTGATAGACCAATTTTCGTTATGATATTATCGATGTCGTTATCTCTAGTTTAAATATATGAATCCCTTTTAATACAGATATTCGTCTCATATAGCTATCACTCATGCTTATATATCTCTCTAGACCTATACGCCTTCACCGTCTCTCGAGTATCTCTCGTGCTACTTGTATGTCGACAATGATCTTTTATCTTCGTAACACACTAACGGTACTCTCTCCCTCGACCTTCACTCTATCTCTCTCTAAGTATATCTCTCTCCCTGCTATGTGTCTCTAACTATGATTCTCCCTGTGAAATCTCTTTCTCTCACACAAACACAAACTTCGTCTCCTGGGGTCTCATTTCTCTCTACTATTCCCCTGTATGCCGCTCGCACACCCCCTCTCACACAGAGATGTCTTGCGCTCCTTAGGTCTGAGAAGCTATGACTCTCCCTCTTAAATATCTCTTTCTCACACACAAACACAAACTCTATCTCCCAGGGTCTCATATCTCTCCACCATTCCCTTTGTATGTCGCTCACACACACTCTCTCTCCCTAGGGATATCTCACGTTCCCTGATATGTCTCTCTAGCTATGACTCTCCTTGTGAAATATCTTTCTCTCTCGCAAACACAAAACTCCGTCTCTCAGGATCTCATTTCTCTCTAATATTCATTTGTATGTGACTCACATGCACCCTCTCTCTATCTCTCTCACACCCACACACATAACTCAGCCTTCTGATCCACTCGACTCTTATCTCTAACACACACACTAGCCGATCTCCCTCTAGCTAGCATCTCTATCTTTCTATTTATCTGTTTCTCCATCAACCTTCTTTCTCGCCCTCACTCTTGCTTCCTATCATGCACACTATATATGTTTCTCTCTACATGCAGTCATGCGCCCTCTTTTTATCTTTCTCTCTCACACACATAACTCACCCCTCTGAACCACTCGGCGGTCATCTCTAACACACAAACTAGCTGATGTCCCTCTAGCTAGCATCTCTATCTCTCTATCTATCTGCAGTTTCTTCGTCAACCTTTCTTTCTCGCACACACTCTTGCTTCCTATCATGCACACTATATATGTCTCTCTATACAGGCATCTATAGGTCGATCTCTTTTACACAATCATTGTGTCTCGCTCTCTCTGCTCGCCATAGATGCATGCTCCTGCCCACGCCACTATCTCTTAAAGAGAAAAACACATGCTCAATTATCGGGCCTTCTTCCCTCCACTCTCACATGCATGCATACTGTCATACCGATCCGTCTCTCCCATGTCGTTGATCTTATGACTTATGTCTTCTTTCTTTTATCTCGATCATGCGTGCGTGCACACACACACATCCCACGTATACATGTATACCTCTCGCACATGCATGTTCAAGGTCTCCTATGTTTCCATACGTAGTTAATTACCCTCAGCCCTCACCCCACATTGAATCGTTCTCTTCTTGTGCGCACATGACTTCTGCCTGGATGGGTCTCTTCTCTAAAACACACACTCACACTTAACAATCTCCTTCAAGCTACCCCCTCTCTCACTCCTTCCCTATATCCCCGAAACCAATAAGACTATCCCTTCATTTAATTCCCGCCTACATGCACCATCGATATATAGTAGTCTTCCTTGGTGTCTCTCGAACAAACACGTTATCTTTATGTCCACTCCTCTCACGCGCACACGCCTTCTCTTCCCTCTTTACGGGCCTCTTCTCTCGCACCCCCCTTGTTGGTGGCCTCTGCCATACACATCACCTCTCTACGATGAAGCCACACACACTTAAATTACTTTCCCCACCGAAGACTCCGCTTCACACACACACACACACAGACTACATTTCACACGCACATGCTCTAGGTGGAGCATTTGTTTCTACCACCCTTCGTCCAACCTTACCCGTATGATAAACAATCACCTTAATTTACTTATATAACATGGACAAATTCCACTTTATTTTAGTAGTTAGCAAACTTCTCATAATTATATAACGCACATCACAAGCAGGAAGTGACATTTTTTTTACACAACCACGTTAACATGGCCACGTAAATCACAAGCTAAAGTGTAATACCATTATACTTATATCTCGATGCAAAAGGTGAAGTACATGTCCGAAGAGTAGAGTCACACACACGCACTTTGTCTATCAGAATCTCACACACGTACCAGTTACGTGACGCCCCTAAGCAGACCCGTATGTTACAATTTGTGCACCCGTGGGTACAGGTGATGGCGCGCATTTATTTAAGCCGGACGGCGAACCCAAATAGTAGCTGCATTCATTCCCCTCCCGCCGCCTCTTCTCCAGTCACCGTCGCCCGATAGCCATGGCCCGGCCGAAGGTAACGACATACGCCATGCTCCCGCTGGAGCGGTGCTTTGAGCGGCTTCCGGAGATCTGGAGGCGGCGTGAAGCCTGGATCGCAGCTGCCCTGCCTCCGGAGTCCGGACTAGCCGGAGCCGGACGAGGAGGCGTTGGAGGCGTAGCAGCACGCGGAGCCGGAGGAGGAGAACGACGACGCAGAGCCGGAATAGGAGGACGACGATGCGGGCGAAGCGGGGCCGGAGGAGGATGATGATTTCCATTATACTCAGACTTAAAGGGCTTTGAGTTTCACGCCACATTTATTACATAGAGATGAGAGAAAGGAAATTTTAGTGGTCATGCATGCATCTTTTTGTGCTAGCACTCCTATATAAGGGTTGCCCGGTCGCTTCTCGCGGACGTGCGTGGGCGGTGGAAGAGGAAGGAGAAGGGAAGCAGGCTGTGGAGTACTACGCCAGTTGCAGCACGAGCTCCAAGGAATGTTCGTGCCAAACAATGCATAGTAGTACAGTATAGTCCAGCGGAGTATGAATTGGCCTTTAGGTTGTGTGTGGATGACATGGCTGCAACATGCAGGCTGTAGTTCGACAGCCTACCGCTCCGCCTCACATGGTTTGGTCACGCAAGATTTGCATGCACGCATGTCACACACGTACTTGTCGAAGGCGTGCTCGAAAAAGGGCGACAAGTTCCGCTAGTCCGCGTTGGTCCATGCGCCCAGAAAACAACAAATCCCAATCGCTGTAAATGTCGTGCGTGCTTTAATTCCGGGCTAGTGGATGGACGCGAACGTGCCGTACAACGAACCGCCCGCCAGCTTGCTAATCTCTAACTCTATCTCTACTCTTATAAAAAACCAAGTTGGTGATGATGGTGTGCTTGCCATACTGCAATATAGACCGTCCGATCTATATCTGATGGATAGAAAGCAAGCTATGGCAATTTTGCAAAAAGATACTGGCAGCCCTCTCCAGATTTGCATATAAGGCCTTCCCTCGTTCATCTTCGTCTCCCACGAGATAAACAGCTCGTATAAATGCATCTTGTTGTTCCATGCAACGCATGGGCCTCTTGCTAGTCTCAAATATAAACTGCACTAGTGCGCACCCGCAGAACATCCTTTCCAAAGGGACGAAGCCCTGCAGTTACCATCTCCTCTCGTGTAAACCAGCTCCACAAGGGACAAGGCAGTTGGTCGGCATTGCCATGGATTCACAAGGCGGTGGTGCTTCTCATCCTCGTTGAGATTGGCAGACCTTGGACGATGATCCTTTGGGACAAATCATAAGTCGCTCCGACTTCCTCACATCCGCAAGACTTAGCGGTACTTGCAACAAATATTTTAAGAGGGTGCGTAAATATGCGTGGGAGAAGGCCATGCTAGTTGGTCTACCATGCGTCCTCGAGGACGAGGATGTTTTCTTGGGGGTCTCTCCAGCGCGGCGTGGCCGTAGTTGCAATTTGACGCCCCTTTAGATGCTGACGTTAGGGGGCACTCGGATTTTGTCCGATGAGCAGGTAAGTGATGAGTTTGACCATGTAGTAAAAGCATTCTAAAGACTACTTCCGTGTCCATTTCCTAATTCCCCCACTGCCCACTGTTTCACAGGTTAGGCTTGGTGCCAGTGGAGATTGGTTTGCATATGTACGGGAGGGTACCAACATCAATTTGCACAACATCTACAACGGTGACACCGTTCCCGTAGAACCTTTGTCTAACATTGGAATCAGCCATGCAATGGGCCATCGCCTGAATTGGTACGATGGAAGCACGGTGAGATTGAAGAAGATAGCAATCCCAGAAGCCCCGATAAGGTCGTCCGCCAACCAAAATTACACTCTCATCGCGGTGTTCGACATCATGATTGCTTTCACGAACCGTGCACTTGGCGGTCAAAGGTGGACCATGCTGTTTGCGGCCGATTTGTTGCCGTACGAGTATTAAGACGCTGTGCTCCTTTCTAACTGCATCTTCGCGGTGAAAAACCAGGGGACTTGTTTTGTATGGGACACATCCTACGGTATACTCCCTCTCTTCCAGTTTATTTGTTTTGAATTTTTTTTGTTTTATAAGTTTCAAATTCAAATTTAGAGCTCCCCGTCACATGTTGCGATTACAATGTGCATTAAATCATTGCGTGCATGTAGTAGTTTTTTATTGGTCATTTATATTGGTCACACATGCATGCATTGCAAGTAATGTTTTTTACCACATTTTTTTAGGAAACTGAGTGCAATAATTGAGCTGTTTTGCAAACTACCAGTACTACACCTGAAACGGTACAAAATCAATACCACCACCACGCCCGTGTCTGACCGCCCTGGTCGACCCAAACCCCCTCCCTTGCCGGCGCGCGCTTCCCGCCTGAAACAGTCAGCGCCGCCCCAGAGCGTCAGTGCCGCGTTACTGCCTGGCCAGAGCGGAGGCGACCTCTCACTGGCGCCTGCTTTGAAGCAGCGCGACAGCCGAGAGAGCGCCACTTCCCGGTGCACGCGACTGCTTCGCGTCGAGGCTGTCCATAGTGCTGGTAACTTAGCTGGTACATACACTCGGGAATAGCATACATGGTGACGTGGCAGAGAATTAAAGAAGAGAAAGGGGGTCATGCATGGCAATAAATATGATCATCTATGATACTACTCTATGATACTATGCACTATAAAAGTAGTACTCCCCACTATGAGTAGCCCGAAACGATAGCATGGCCGGCCGGCGTCCGTACGCCGCCCACATTACAGTTGCAACTTGTTTAGAGTAGGTTTTACTCCGGTTTGTATGAAAACTGTAATGTATCTCGTCCGGTTTATCTGAAAAGTTTTCGAAATGTAATGATTTTTGTCCGGTTTCTATGAATTCCGCCTTGTTTGCACAATTATGCAGGGCAAAGTCATCCCCCGATCAAAATCAGATCGCCAATCGTGGATGTGCATGGGGCATTTGGTCTAACTTGGAACCTTGTAGCTGATGACACCCAGTTGGGACGTACTATCTTAGCAGTCGTTACCCATGGTACCATTGAAGGGCAACAAGGTGCCACGATCTATCACGATCGGACCCTGATCATGTACCCAGGTAATCCCTTCTCTCCGATCCAAGAGTAGTAGAGCCAAGAACTATCGTACATCTTATTGCCATGTCATCTTATAACATTTCAGTACATGTCTCTTTATACTCCAGAAGCAGGAGTAGTTCTTTCCTTCTTTTTTTATTGATTGGGATAGTTATCTTTATAATGCCAGTTGTATAAACTAAGGAGTTAACAATTTCAATTCCGTGTAGTACTAGCTAGGTACTCCTACTTTAATCACATCAAACAAAACTACTCCTACTTTAATTAATGTACATGGCCCAAGTAACACTCCCAATTTGTTTGTCGTCGCCCGTGCCGCTACTGGTCTATACATTGCTTCCCTTCCGCCTCATATAAATGAGCAATATAAAGTATTTTATTTTAATCCGTATCCTCTTCTTAGGTCACCTTATTATACTGCATGGACCATAACCATGCACGTCACCATGTATCCAGGTTTGAGATGCCAGGTGTACCAGATGGACGGCGGCGTTTTACGACCCCCATGATGCTACCTGGGTGCGGATGAACACACTTGAAGAGTACTCGATTTTCATCAGGGACAACTACCCCATAGTGCAAACAATGCCACCTTCCATGCACGACACCGACGGCCTGCCGTTCATGAAGAACGTGTGCGTTTTCATTGTGCACCGACGGATTCATATCTTGAACGCCCCTATCCCTGATCTATGCCGCTTCAGTTTGGATGAGTCTCCATCATGGGGAGCCACACTAAGAAGCTGCGATGATATGGACCCCCGTTGCCCACTGTTATGGATCGTGCCATCTATGAAGAACATGTGGGACTGGAACTACGAGACGGACATGTACCTAGGGATGTATGAACCTGTGTAATGTAGCGCAGTAAGTGAAGTAGAAAGGCACAGATAGTATGAACATGCGTGGCATATAGGCATTTGTCTTACTACCACTAAATGTTGTACATGCAATGCACGGTGATATTATGATGTACGTTCCTAAGTACTCTACTACTCCCTCTGTTCCTAAATATAAGTCTTTGTAGAGATTTCACTATGAACCACATACATATGTATATAGATGCATTCTAAGTATAGATTCATTCATTTTGCTCCTTATGTACTCACCTAGTGGAATCTCTACGGAGGGAGTACTATATTAATTGGAGGCACATATTAGGTTTTATATTTGTTTATGTGTATGGTCCAAGACCTTCCAACTAGACGCGTCTTTCTCTCCGGGTCGCACTTTGTATTGTTATATACTACTAGTACTATGTGTGGTCTCCGACCTAGAAGTGGAAGAAGTGGAGACACTCTACCACGCTGTTCATGACCACTCCTTTCGCTGACGTGTGGCACATCCAGCACGTGCCGTGTTTCGCACTCCTTCGTCGTAGCAGTTGAAATGCTAGCTTTAATCAAAAAGAAAAAAATAAATATAAATCAGCAGTGATACTATACCACGTGGTTTCCTTGCTCCTCGATATCGAAAAGAATAGTTTGGTTCGCCGACATGTGGGACGTCGACCATCCTGGTCCACTCGCCATGCATGCAGAACTCCAAGGGAGAGTCACCCCGGTCATCGCGCTGCAGTAATAATGACTAATGAGCCATCAAATCACAGGCCCAACCTTTCCCACTGTAAAGTTGCTCGGACAAAGGAACCATCATGACTTCGTTGAATTCCACTTCTTGAAGAAAACTACTGTACCACCAATACTACTAGCTACAGTAGTACTGTACACCAGTGGAGGCCTCCTTTGGTTCATAGGATAGGAATTTTATAGGAATAGGAAAATCATAGGAAGTGAGATGACATGCATCTCAATTCCTGTAGAGAAAGAGATGCCATTTGATGCATAGGATAGTACTTTTTTCATTGAGTCTAGGCTAATGTACTGGTAATTTGCTCTAAAAACTACAGTAGTAACTAGTACTGGTACATGCTCGTAATTAATCAAACAAACGTACAGACGACACAGACACACACACTAACTACTAGTACTACTACTTCTAACATGCTGCCCAGACGCCGTCGTTCTCCTTCCCGGCTTTGTCAGCGACACCCCACCGTGCTTGGAGCTCCGCCGAGCTCTCCTCAGCAGCGCGTGCGTCCTCTTCTTTCTTGCGGCGGCGGGACTCTCTTTTCCTGAGTGCTTTCTGCCTTTTCCGCTCCCTCTGTGCGGCTTTGAACGCCTCTTGCTCTACCGCCCATTCATCCTTGGCAGCTTCAAAGTCCGCCCACGTAGGTGTGAGGTCCCGAGCGGCGATGAACTCAGCACGGCGGGATGCCATCGCTTTCCTACCATTTTGTGTGCGGTCGTGGGCGGCGAGGAACTCGGCGCGGCGGGATGCCATCGCTTCCTTACCGGTTAGTGTGTGGCGTGGTGGAATGAACGACGCATGGTGAGAGCTCTAGGGCGGAGTGGCCGGATAACCGTATAGTGCGCTGGTTTGTCAAGAGCTCAAGGACAGACGACGAAGGAAATTTGGATTCCCCTTCAATCCTGGTCATTTATTACCGCACACGGTTACTTTCCGTAGCCTGTGGAAACTGTGTGCGCTGACCCTATTGTCAATTGCTTTCTGATTGGCCACCACCCCAGCCACGCGGATCGCGCGCCACCATGATCGAACGGCATTCCACGTCCCTATCATCACACCCGTGTAGCTGTAGCTGGGATTTGATGTTTTTGCACCTCCGTCCTAGTTGATGCATGTAACTACAAATCACTAGAAACTATGCTTACTAGTAAGGTACACGTGCATTGCACGCATGAGATTTGGCAACCAAAATATGAATAAATACCACACTATAGCATGTAAGCTTTGAGTCATATATGCATGATGTAGATGTTCATTTAATTCTTATAGTTCATCTCATTCAGAATCATAGGTTTTTATAAAAAAAGTTAATCTATTTTAAGATTCATGGAATTGTGCGTTGTAAAGCATAAAGTAAAAACTATTATAGGGTATAGACATAGAAATATGAATCCAACGATATAATTTTTGGTGAGATGCATTATTATTTTCTTAGTTCAATCTGTGGTCAAAGTTTGGCACAAAATACTAAGGGGACCAATAAATCATGATGCTGGTAGTAAATTTCTACAAAATGCACATAATGCCCTAAATATGGTAAATGAGCCCGGAGAAGTGCCAAATTTGAACACGGTGCTTTGTAGGTTGTATGTTGATTGTAGAAAAAAAAAGTGAACTTCCACATTAATTGAGTACTTTTGCAAACTACAAAAACAATATGCCACCACGCCAGCATCTGACTGCCCTGGCCCACCGAAACCCCTTCCATCGCTAGCGCGCGCTTCCTGCCTGAAACGGTCAACGTCGCTTAGAACGTCAATGCCGCATTCACGCCCGACGCGACCTCTCACTGGCGCCGACATTGCAGCAGCGCGACGGCCGAGAGAGTGCCACCCGCACGTCATCCCGGTGCAAGCGACTGCTCCGCGTTAACGACACCACGGCCATCCGTCTGTCCGCCGCCCACGTTAATGACACGCGGCTGCTGATGAACCTACTCCGGCGCCAGTCGTCCATCCGTCCGTCTGCCATGGCTCATTGCCATTCGCCTGCTATATTAACTTATGCCCCAACCATAGCCATGGCCTCCTCGTGCTCCAAAGTTCTCTTGGACATACTGTCGTAGGAGCAGATGAAGGACATCGCCGGCTCCACTCCGGGCGCGCTCCAAAGCTCTCTTGGATGTACTGTCACAAGAGCAGACGAAGGACATCGCCGGCTCCCCCCCGGCCGCCCTCCGCCGCCACGACCATGAAGCTGGCGCGCATGCGCGAGCGCAGTCGGCAGCGAGGAAGAGTAGTACATGGTAGGTCACTGCCTCTCTGGTCCCAAGAAGGCCACCGCTCCTCCACTCAGTCGACGCCAAGCTTGGTGGGGTAAAAATCGGTGGCCGATTAGCTACTTGACGGCGACATGGAGGCGGAAATCTTCATAGTCTTGTGCTCCAGAGGAGGAGGTTATGGAGGCGGAGCTGGACCAAGCCGAGGCGGATGAGGAGGAGGCAAAGGCAATAGCCGAAGCGTCAGTTCTCGGGGCTCATGGACGGACATGGTGGTCGGGCGCCGGTGATCGTTTACATTGGGTTTACAGTAGGTTTTAGTATGGTTTGTGCGAAATATGTAATGAATTTCGTCTGGTTTATAGGAAAAGTTTTTGAAATGTAATGAATTTCATCCGGTTAATATGAAATTTTCTTTGTTTGCATGAATTTCGTCCGGTTAGTTCACATAGTTGTCAGAAGGTATGCGGGCAGCATTGTATGGCATCCTCTCGCATCAGTGTCCTCGGATAGATGCCGGTGTAAATTTGTGGGTCAGCACTGGAGATGCCCTAACTATCATGCTATAATCGCTAACAGTGCTCCATTATTTCGTAGGGAACAGTTATCCCAAGATCAAAATCAGATCCGCCGTGTTTCGCACTCCTCCCTCGTAAGAGTGGAGACACTTGCTTACATAAAAATAACAAGTGGACGACACTGTAGCACGTCATATCACTCAAACCCACTTGGCCAAACTAGCCTGCCTAACGCGCGGGAAGTCCCGCCCTCGTCATTTTGTTCTTGATTTCTATCGATCGATCGCATGAAAATCTTACACTTTGCAAGTTCAAAAGGAAAAGGTGACACACTTAAAGCACGCCTGTCGTGTTCGCGTCGCACCCCCGACATTCGGTCTCGCATGCCGCTGACCAAAGGGGACACGCGTTGTCTTGCATTTTCGCTGATATGTGGGACTGCAATTGAATAAACCGTCGATAGCGAAATGTAATCGCTCGGCAGGCGTCGACTGAGAAGAGAGAGATGGGGGAGGGAGAAGAGATCACCCGCCCGCCACGCACGGACTCCAAGAAATATGGTGATAATGTGAGGTGGGCCATGCGGGAGTCAGGACCGCTCCCAAGCCCGCTTCTGACCGCCCTGGCCCACCAGAAAACCCCTCCCCCCTCCCGCGCGCGCTCTCCCCAGGTGCCAGCTACATTCAGAGTACTTGTCATGTTGTTTCCTTTCATGTATGAGTCTATGTATAATTATGTTGGACCTTCTTTTTATTATTCGCCTTGGTTTCTTGTCGCTTTCCTTTCGGATTTTGTCGCTTGCTTTTCTTCCCCATTTATGGATGTTGCTCATCTCGATGCTTCGTATTGGGAAACATTAATAGGATGACAAGAGGAGGTAGCAGCAGTCATGCGGGTGAAGATACTCCCGTTCGTCGCTCAGCCAGATAGGTGGGACATTCCCCCGAACCATATCAACCGCCACCACCTCCTCCACCTCATCCACCTACCACCGAGCAGATTATGCGAATGTTCTAGGAAAGAAGAAACCAGGATTTGCTTGAATTACTAAGGAGTGTACATGCTATGGTGGGTCAGAATGGGAATCAGTATGGTAATCACTCCAAGCTGTCAGTTTTCAGAGAACTAAGCCTCCCAGTTTCAATCAAGTTATGGACCCTTTGAAGCTGATGATTGGGTACGGACTATTGAGAAGAAGCTAGAGATTGCTCGCACCAAAGAAATTCACAAGGTTCCATTCGCTACTCACTATCTTGAAGGAGCCGCTGCTATATGGTGGGACAATACTAAAACCATGTGGCCCGCGGACGACGAGATTACTTGGGATAAATTAAAGGACAAGTTCCGCAAGTACCACATTCCCGCCGGTATCATGAAGGTCAAGCAGCGTGAGTTTCTCACTCTCACTCAAGGGAACCTGTCCGTAAGTGAGTATTTAAACAAGTTCAATCACTTGGCCCGTTATTCTCTTTATGATGTGGCCACCGAAGAAAGGAAGATCGACCGCTTTCTTGGAGGACTCAATCAGCACCTCCCATGCACACTCAGCATGTTAGACTTCCCTGACTTCCAGTCCTTGGTGAACAAGGCCCTTATCACAGAAAGGGAACACAAGCTCGTCCATGATAACAAGCCAGCTTATGACGACCACAAACGCAAGTTCAAGCAGAAGAAAGACAGTCAGATCATTCAGAAAGCCCGTACCTCCCAGCAACCTCAGTTTGAGTTCAAACCAACTTGGCAGCAGGATACCAACAAGACCAACAACCAAGTCAAGAATGTTGTGACCAACCCTGTACAGGAGGATTATCATTGTAGCAATGCATGTTTCTCTTGTGGACAGACCGGGCACTATATGAGGCAGTGTCCCAAGAACGGCAAGCCTAATACACCCCTCAAGCCTCAAGTCAATCACATGGAATCCTTCCCCACGCAAGAGCTTATCCAAGGCCAAGTGCATCATCTCTCCACCGAAGAAGCCCAAGAAAACCCCGAAGTGGTCATTGGTATGTTCCCTGTTAATAACATACCTGCAACAATTTTATTTGACTCTGGGGCTTCCCATTCTTTTATTTTGCAGAGTTTTGTTGCCCGAAACCAGTTTTCTTGCTCTCTTCTTGATAAATGCATGATGGTGCAATCCCCGGGATCCATGCTTAAAACAAATGTGGTATGCCGTGGCTTGGAGATAAATGTCCATGGAGTTATTTTCCCTGCCACCCTGGTAGCAATTGAATCCGCAAGGTTGGATGTCATACTGGGAATGGATGGCTGACAAAGCATCAGGTCTGCATCAACTATGCAACTAGAGAAGTCACATTAATAAATCCGGCAGGAAAAGCAGCGCAGTTTGTGGCTCGCAGAACCATGCCTAAGAAGGAGATGATTTTCACAGCTATAACCTCAGGCATGGAATTAATTCCAGTGGTCAGTGAGTTCCTAGACGTATTCCCTGAAGAATTGCCAGGAATGCCACCAGATCATGAGCTCGAGTTTGCAATTGATCTCGTGCCAGGGACAACACCCATATACAATAAGTATTACCGGATGCCTTCATTCGAGTTAGTTGAGCTGAAGAAGCAACTTGATGAGATGCTCAAGAAAGGATACATCCGCCCCACTTCTTCACCATGGGGATCACTTGCCATATTTGTGGACAAGAAAGATGGTAGTCTTCGGATGTGTGTTGACTATTGCTAGCTCAATGATGTCACAATAAAGAACAAGTACCCGCTCCCCAGGATTGATGATTTGTTTGATCAACTGAATGGAGCCCAAATCTTCTCCAAGATAGATTTAAGGACCGGGTACCATCAACTCAAAATCAAGAAGGAAGATATTCCTAAGACCGCATTCACCACTCGATACTGTCTATATGAGTATATAGTTATGTCTTTCGGTCTGACAAATGCTCGTGCTTTCTTCATGCACATGATGAACAAAGTGTTCATGGATTTCTTGGACAAGTTCGTGGTGGTCTTCATTGACGATATCCTTATATATTCTAAAGGAGAAGAAGAGCATAAACAACATCTTCTAGCAGTGTTGCAAAGGCTCCGTGACCACTAGTTGTAAGCAAAATTTATCAAGTGTGAGTTCTGGCTTAAGCAAGTCGGATTCTTGGGGCATATTCTCTCCACCGAAGGAATAGCCATGGATCCAAGTAAAGTCAAGGATCTGCTAAAATGGCCAGCACCCACGACCGTGACCGAGATTAGGAGTTTTCTAGGACTTGCTGGTTATTACCGTCGATTCATTGAAGGCTTTTCCAAAATTGCGAAACCAATGACAGAACTACTCAAGAAGGACCAAAAGTTCATACGGTCTGAAGACTATGAGAAGAGCTTTAATGAATTGAAGACTCGTTTAACGTCAGCACCCGTATTAACGCTTCCAAACATTTATAGAAGCTTTGACGTGTATTGCGACACATCCGGGAGAGGCATTGTGCGTACTCATGCAAGACGGCAAGGTGGTAGCCTATGCGTCCAGACAGCTACGACCACATGAGGGGAACTATCCTACTCACGACTTGGAGCGAGCAGCAGTTGTGCATGCCTTAAAAATTTGGAGGCATTATCTCATTGGCAAGCGGTGCCAAATATTCACCGACCATAAAAGCCTCAAGTACATATTCACTCAACCTGATTTGAATCTCCGGCAAAGGCGATGGCTTGAGTTGGTCAAAGATTATGACCTCGGTATAAATTACAATCCGGGTAAAGCTAATGTGGTTGCAGATGCTCTCAGTCGCAAACTAGCCGCATTAAATGCATTAATGGAATCTTTGCCTCCCGAGCTACAAGAAGAAATGGCCCAGCTCAACCTGACCATTGTTGAGGCGGACTGCACCAATATGTTGGAAGTCACTCCCACTCTTGAGGAAGAGATTCACAAGGCCCAGGCAGAGGATCCATTCCTGCAACACCATGTCACACGAATGCAGGACGATAAGACTCAAGACTTCCGGATGGATGCGCAAGGTACTCTACGGTTTCGAGGGCGAATCTGTATACCAGACATAGAAGATCTGAGGAAGAAGATATTAACAAGGCACAGGAATCCTTGTACTCGATCCATCCAGGTGGTACCAAGTTGTATGAAGACCTTAGGCAAATATTTTGGTGGGATGGAATGAAGAAGGATATTGCATATTTTGTCGCCTGCTGTGATATGTGCAATAAGGTGAAGGCGGAACATCATAAACCCGCCGAGCTACTTCAACCTTTACCTGTCCCGCAATGGAAATGGGACGATGTCTGCATGGACTTCATCACTGGTCTTCCCAAAATTCCCGTGGTAACAATGCCGTATGTGTTGTGGTGGACATGCTGACCAAGGTGGCCCACTTTATTCCAATCCGAACCACATACCGGGCAGATCAATTAGCCCAACTCTATGTGTCCAGAATGGTCAGTCTGCATGGAGTGCCAAGGACCATCACCTCAGACCGAGGGTCTCTTTTCACCTCAGCATTCTGGTCTCGTCTTCATCAAGCCTTAGGGACAGCACTAAAGTACAATACAACTTATCACCCTCAGACAGGCGGACAGATAGAGCGAGTAAACTAAATACTCGAAGACATGCTTCGAGCATGTGCCCTTGCCCAAGGACTCAAATGGGAAGACAGTCTGTCTTACATGGAATTTTCCTAGAACAACAACTATCAGACCAGTCTCAAGATGTCACCATATGAAGCCCTATATGGTCGCAAGTGTCATACTCCATTAAACTGGTCTCAAATAGGAGATAGCCGCATTTTCGGGACTGACTTGATGATGGAAGCTGAGAAGCAAGTCCAGGAAATCTGAGACAGATTGCAAGTGGCCAAGTCTCGACAAAAGAGCTACTATGATTCCAAGCACCGACAAATCGGCATTGAACCATGTCAATATGTTTACCTATGAGTCACACCTATGAAAGGAGTTAAGAGATTTCAGACTCGGGGAAAGCTTGCACCCAGGTATATTGGCCCATTTCCGGTCATGTCCAAGGTTGGTATAGTGGCATATCAACTGGAACTTCCTCCCGAATTATCTGAAATCCACGATGTCTTCCACGTATCGCAGTTAAGAAGGTGTATTTCACCACCAGAGAAACGGACTGATATGGCAGAAATAGAGCTTGCTAAGGATCTGACTTATGAAGATAAACCTTTCCGAATACTGGATGAGATGGAAAGAGTCATGCGCAGCAAGTCAGTTAAGTTTTACAAGGTGCAGCGGGAACACGATACCGAGAGTGAAGCTACCTGGGAAAGAGAGGACTTTTTGAGGACAACATACCTTGAATTGTTTCCCGGGTAACCGAATCTCGAGGACGAGATTCATCCTAAGGGGGGAGGTTTGTGACTCCCTAGTTTTTACCCTTTTTATTTTCTTGGAGTTTTATTGCAATTTGATTTGAAACTGAGTTTTTGAATTAACTCATTTGGACTTAACACTTGGGCATTGTTTTGATTTTCACCCAAGGGACTCCACTCACTCCAAAACCATCTCTTTCCCTTTTAAGTATCCCAATATTGCCATAAGAATATTTTTCATATAAGGAAAATATTCATTTTCTCTCTGAAAATGAACTATTTTCACTTCTGCTCCAAAGCAACCCCTATTTTTCTTGCTCCCAAAAATCTGAGAAAATTCCCAAATATTCTTTGAACCTTGGCCCAACTTCTTGTGCAAAAATATTTCATGGTCATGTGGAATATTTTTGCTGTAGAAAATCATTTCCATTCTGGTAAGAAAATGCACTTAGTGAAGGAAGAGTATTTTTGCTTGATCTCCTTGAGCTGAAATTTTTATGGCATGATGACCTTCCTAACTAAACCTTAACCCCCAGGTTTCAGCTCCTAGCTCTCTCTAGAACTCTCTCAAATATCCTCACAAGTTTTTGTCCAGAAACTTGCCAAAGAGCTCAGGTCTCATCTTGTTGACCTGGCTTCGATCCATCAATGCAGAGAGACCTAACACTACAGGGACAAGCCACTAGACACGATTTAACCCCTCGGGCACACCGCATGGCACCAGTGCACGCAGTGACCGCATGAATCCAACATGACAGGTGTGCGTTCGACGCGCTCTGAGCGCTGGCAGCTTCTCTGTTCGTCTCGTGCGCTCGCCTCCGGCCACGCCTGTGTGTCTTGGAGCTTCCCCTGCCTCGACTCGTCGCCCACGCTGGCTCTCCCCGACGCCGGTGACAGCTCCTGCAGACACGGCCACGGCGGAGCAGAGGGCACAGTGCACCCGTGCCGTCTCCCTCCTGCGCCCTGTTCTTGGCCCTTTGCCTCCTCTGTGTGCCCGTGAACCCCTCAATCTCTCCCATCCATCCTGAGCACCATTTGTCGCCGCTCATCGCTCCTGAGACTTCTCCGGTGACCTCGAACCCCTCCTCAGCCGCGCCTATAAGTAGAGCCCCACCTGAGTTCATCTAGCCGCACCACCCATGTCCTCTGACCACAAAACCTCTAGTAGAAGGCCGCGGCCAGGCTAGGCCGGCCTCTAGCCACCGTTCTGCACTGGAGATCGCCGCCAATCCCCTCTCGGTGCTCTGCTCCCTCCGGCGATCCTCGACGTCTTCCACCCCTCCGGCGTGTTCGTGGTGTTCTCCTGGACGCGACGGTGCTGCTGGTGTTGCTAGAACTGCTCTGCCTCGCCGGAATCGCCTACTCCGATGAGCTCCCTCCGCCGCCGCCTCTGGAGAAGACCACAGCGACGCCATCTGTCCACCTCCGAACGAGCTACTGGTATGTGCGAGTTTGTAGTGCAGTAGCGCATCCATCCATCCACTCGCCGCGGTAGCCCTGGCCTCCTCGCAGGAGAACCACTGGCGCCAGAGCAGCCGTCCCCTGCTTCTCTCTCTCTCTCTGTCTCTTCTAACCCTGCCAGTGGGGCCCGCTCGCCAGCCTCTCTGTTCCTTCCCTGAAGCGGTATAAGTGGAGGCGTAAACCTCAAATACACCTTCGACGTCACACCCTGTGGTTATTTTCAAAATTCATCTTAATTCAGAAATTTGACCAACCTTTGACCAGCTCTAGTTTCTATTCTACAAGTCCAAATGAGATGATTCTTTTTTGCATTGGTTTTGTCTTGAGCTCCTCTATCATCATGCAAAAGAAGAGATTTTTGCTTGCTGTAAATATTTTCTGATGTATTTAAATGTGTTATGTGACATTTTCTTTTTGCCATTTTAATTATTTTCAGAAGGAACTTGCTGCCTTGAGGAGAACCAGGAGGATTGTGACCCTCCTCTACACTAAGGCAAGCCATCACAAACATTTGTAAGAGTGACATTTCAATGATTATGATTTTCACTTGAATATGGTCCCATATAATGCATATAGAGAATTAAAATAACATCACTTGTGCTAGTTTCATTTTCATGCCATGCTTGTTATGTTTTCAGTGATATTTAAGTTGTTTGGTTAAGTTATGCAGTAGAGTAATATGATCATGAGCATGAGTAAGTTCGTACCGGCATTATGTTGAAATGGTGCATATGGATATCGTTGCATTTTCATGGCATACTATGACTCAGAAATATTTCTTTGCAAGTTGAAACCTGGTAATAATGCAACTTGAACATGCTGTTGATCGAGTCAGGGTGCCACCGAATCGAGCTTCCCAGTGAAACCACATTTGCCTTTATGGGGAGGCCCTTTGTCGGTCTGTTGTTGTGCGTCTCGCTGGTGCCTCCAACTAGGGATGGTTATGCGCTTGCGCTGCCCTGGCCCGGTAGGCAGGGATAGCCTTGTGTGCCCGTAGTTGTTTTGGTACCATTGTCCCTATTTGGGACCGTTTTGTTTTGCCACGACAGTGGCCATTGGGTGTCACGAGGTGACATCGGGGCCACCCAGGACTTAGCCCAAAGGGGACTTGGTTGGAGTGGCCGGGAGAGTGTCATGGCAATAGATTGGTTCTGTCAGAATGCCGTTGGTCCACCCGAATGGGAGTTCAAGGCCATGGGTTCTGTGGTGTGGGTACAGTGTACTAACATCTTGTAGTTGATTACTATATGGTTTATTTGGTGGAAGATTATATGTTCAGATCCATTATGCTATTTAATACCCCTCTTATCTTGAGCATGATTATCATTTGTGAGTAGTTACTTTTGTTCTTGAGGTCACGGGAGAAGTCATGTTGCAAGTAATCATGTGAACTTGATATGTGTTTGACATTTTGATGATATGTATGTTGTGATTCCCTTAGTGGTGTCATGTGAACGTCGATTACATGACACTTCACCATATTTGGGCCTAAGGGAATGTATTGTGGAGTAGTTATTAGATGATGGGTTGCTAGAGTGACAGAAGCTTAAACCCTAGTTTATGCGCTACTTCATAAGCGAATGATTTGGATCCAGAAGTATAATGCTATGGTTAGATTTTATCTTAATACTTTTCTAGTAGTTGTGGATGCTTGCGAGGGGGTTAATCATAAGTAGGAGGTTTGTTCAAGTAAGAACAGCACCTAAGCACCGGTCCATCCACATATCAAATTATCAAAGTAGCGAACACGAATCAAACCAACATGATGAAAGTGATATGGTGAAATTCCCGTGTACCCTCAAGAACTCTTTGCTTATCAAAAGAGATCGTTTTGGCCTGTCCTTTGCCACAAAAGGATTGGGCTACCTTGCTGCACTTTATTTACTGTTACTTGTCCGTTACAAATTATCTTACTATCAAACTACCTGTTACCGACTATTTCAGTGCTAGCAGAAAATACCTTGCTGAAAACCACTTGTCATTTCCTCCTACTCCTCTCTGGGTTCGACACTCTTACTTATCGAAAGGACTACAATTGATCCCCTATACTTGTGGGTCATCAAGGCTCTTTTCTGGTGCCGTTTCCGGGGAGTGAAGCGCTCTTTGTAAGTGGAAATTGGTAAGGAAAAATTATTACTACGTGCTGAAATTTATTGTCACTTGTTACTATGGAGAATCATCCTTTGAGGGGTTTGTTCGGGGTATCTTCACCTTGACCGGAAGCACAATTAGTTGCCCCTCAACCTACTGCACCTACTGAAAATATTGGTTATGAAATTCCTTCTGGTATGATAGAACAACTGCTAGCTAATCCTTATGCAGGACATGGAACTGAACATCCTGATATGCATTTGATATATGTGGATGAAATTTGTGAATTATTTAATCTTGCAGGTTTATTCGGAGATGAAGCTAAGAAGAAGGTGTTCCCTTTATCTTTGAAGGGAAAAGCATTGACATGGTATAGGCTATGCGATGATATTGGATCTTGGAACTGGAATCGATTGAAATTGGAATTTCACCAAAAAAATTATCCTATGCATCTAGTTCATCGTGATCGGAATTATATATATAATTTTTGGCCTCGTGAAGGAGAAAGTATTGCTCTAGCTTGCGGGAGGCTTAAGTCAATTTTATATTCATGCCCCAATTATGAGCTCTCAATTGAAATTATTATTCAGAATTTTTATGCTCGGCTTTCTCATGATGATCAATCCATGCTCGATACTTCTTGTACTGGTTCTTTTATGAAGAAGACTATTGAATTCAGGTGGGATCTTTTAGAAAGAATTAAACACAACTCTGAAGATTGGGAACTCGACGAAGGTAAAGAGTCAGGTATTAAGCTTAAGTTTGATTGTGTTAAATCTTTTATGAACACCGATGCTTTTAAGAAGTTTAGCACTAAATATGGACTTGACTCTGAGATAGTAGCCTCTTTATGTGAATCATTTGCTACTCATGTTGATCTCCCTAAGGAGAAGTGGTTTCAACTATGGTTCGCAAAAGTAATATTAAAGCACCTAAACCTTCTGAGCAAATTAAAGTAGAACCTAGTGTTGCTATGGTTAAAGATCTCTTGGTAAAAAATATTGATGGGCATGTTATTTACTTCTGTGATGAAGCTGCTAGAATTGCCAAGCCCGATGAAAAAGATAAACATAGACCCGTAGTTGGCATGTCTGTTGTCTCAGTTAAAATTGGAGATCATTGCTATCATGGTTTATGTGATTTAGGTGCTAGCGTGAGTGCTATTCCTTTTACCTTATACCAAGAAATTATGGATGACATAGCACCCGCTGAAATAGAAGACATAGATGTTACTATTAAACTTGCTAATAGAGACACCATCACACCACTTGGGATTGTTAGATATGTTGATGTCTTGTGTGGGAAAATAAAATACTCTACTGATTTTCTAGTTCTTGGTTCCCCACAAGATGACTTTTGTCCCATTATCTTTGGTAGACCTTTCTTGAACACTGTCAATGCTACTATAGATTGTTATAAACAAACTGTCAGTGTCTGCTTTGGTGATGAGTCTCATGAATTTAATTTCTCCAAGTTTAATAGACAACCTCATAAGAAAGAATTACCTAGTAAGGATGAAATAATTGGTCTTGCTTCTATTGACGTGCCTCCTACTGATCCACTAGAACAATATTTGCTAGACCATGAAAATGATATGCATATGCATGAAAGAAATGAAATAGATAAAAAAAATCATTGAACAATGACCTCTGCTCAAACATA
Source organism: Thinopyrum elongatum (assembly GCA_011799875.1). Lineage (NCBI taxonomy): Eukaryota > Viridiplantae > Streptophyta > Magnoliopsida > Poales > Poaceae > Thinopyrum > Thinopyrum elongatum. The sequence continues at coordinate 364,137,247 of CM022302.1, forward strand.
ATTTGCCTATTGAAACTCTTGGAGGTCCTCCTCCACCTAAAGGTGATCCTGTGTTTGAATTAAAACAATTGCCTGACACTTTGAAATATGCTTATCTTGATGAGAAAAAGATATATCCTGTTATTATTAGTGCTAACCTTTCAGAACAAGAAGAAGAAAGATTATTGAAAATTTTGAAGAAGCACCGTGCTGCTATTGGATATACTCTTGATGATCCTAAGGGCATTAGTCCCACTCTCTGTCAGCACAAGATTAATATGGAACCTGATGCTAAACCCGTTGTCGATCATCAATGACGATTGAATCCTAGAAAGAAAGAAGTTGTAAGAACTGAAATATTAAAGCTTTTGGAAGCAGGTATAATCTATCCCATAGCTGATAGTAGATGGGTAAGTCCCGTTCATTGTGTCCCTAAGAAAGGAGGTATTACTGTTGTTCCTAATGATAAAATGAACTTATTCCACAGAGAATTGTTACTAGCTATAGAATGGTAATTGATTTTAGAAAATTAAATAAAGCAACTAGAAAATATCATGACCCTTTTACTTTTATTGATCAAATGCTAGAAAGATTATCTAAGCACACACACTTTTGCTTTCTCGATGGATATTCTGGTTTCTCTCAAATACCTGTTTCATAACCTGATTAAGAGAAAACCACGTTTACTTGCCCTTTTGGAACTTATGCTTATAGACGTATGCCTCTTGGTTTATGCAATGCACCTGCTACCTTTCAAAGATGTATGAATGCTATATTCTCTGATTTTTGTGAAAAGATTGTTAAGGTTTTCATGGATGATTTTTTTGTTTATGGATCTTCTTTTGATGATTACTTAAGCAACCTTGATCGAGTTTTGCAGAGATGTGAGCAAAAAAATCTTGTTTTTAATTGGGAGAAGTGCCACTTTATGGTTAATGAAGGTATTGTCTTGGGGCATAAAATTTCTGAATGAGGTATCGAGGTGGATAAAGCCAAAGTTGATGCAATTGAGAAAATGCCATGTCCTAGAGATATTAAAGGTATTCGTAGTTTCCTAGGTCATGCTGGTTTCTATAGGAGATTTATTAAAGACTTCTCTAAAATTTCTAGGCCTCTTAAAAATCTTTTACAAAAGGATGTTCCTTTTGTTTTTGATGATGATTGTGTAGAAGCCTTTAAAACACTTAAGAAAGCCTTAACTTCTGCACCTATTGTTCAACCACCTGATTGGAACTTGCCTTTTGAAATCATGTGTGATGCTAGTGATTATGCTGTAGGTGCTATTCTAGGACAAAGAGTTGACAAGAAGTTGAATGTTATTCATTATGCTAGCAAAACTCTAGATAGTGCCCAAAGAAATTATGCTACTACTGAAAAAGAATTTTTAGCAGTTGTGTTTGCTTGTGATAAATTCAGAACTTACATTGTTGATTCCAAAGTAATTGTTCACACTGATCATGCTGCTATAAAATATCTTATGGAAAAGAAAGATGCTAAACCTAGACTCTCATTAGTTGGGTTCTCTTGCTCCAAGAATTTGATTTACGTATCATGGATAGAAAAGGAGCTGAGAATCGCGTAGCTGATAACTTGTCTAGGTTAGAAAATATTCTTGATGACCCACTACCTTTTGATGATAGCTTTCTTGATGAACAATTAGCTGCAATAAATGTTTCTCATAATACTCCTTGGTATGCTGACTATGCTAATTATATTGATGCTAAATACATACCACCTAGTTTCACATACCAACAAAAGAAAAAATTCTTCTATGATTTAAGACATTACTTTTGGGATGACCCTCATCTTTATAAAGAAGGAGTAGATGGCATTATTAGACGTTGTGTACTTGAGCATGAACAGGAACAAATCCTACGGAAATGTCACTCCGAAGCTTATGGAGGGCATCATGCGGGAGATAGAACTGGTCACAAGGTATTGCAATCTGGTTTTTATCGGCCTACTCTCTTAAAGGATACCCATAAGTTTGTTTTATCTTGTGATGAATGTCAAAGAATTGGTAATATCGGTAAGCGTCAAGAAATGCCTATGAATTACTCACTTGCTGTTGAACCATTTGATGTTTGGGGTTTTGATTATATGGGACCTTTTCCTTCCTCTAATGGGTATACACATATTTGGTTGTTGTTGATTATGTTAATAAGTGGGTAGAAGCTATTCCAACTAGTAGTGCTGATCATAACACTTCCATTAAAATGCTTAAAGAAGTTATTTTCCCGAGGTTTGGAGTTCCTAGATATTTAATGACTGATGGTGGTTCACACTTCATTCATGGTGCTTTCCGTAAAATGCTTGCTAAATATGATGTTAACCATAGAATTGCATCACCCTGTCACCCTCAATCTAGTGGTCAAGTTGAACTTAGCAATAGAGAAATAAAACTAATATTACAAAAAATATTAATAGGTCCCGAAAGAATTGGTCTAAGAAATTGGATGATGCACTTTGGGCCTACAGAACAGCTTATAAAAATCCTATGGGTATGTCTCGCTATAAAATGATTTATGGAAAACCTTGCTATTTGCCTCTTGAGTTAGAACATAAAGCATATTGGGAAATTAAAGAACTCAACTATGATTTCAAACTTGCCGGTGAAAAGAGGTTATTTGATATTAGCCCACTAGATGAATAGAGAACCCAAGCTTATGAAAATGCCAAATTATTCAAAGAAAAAGTTAAAACATGGCATGATAAAAGAATCCAAAAGCGGGAATTCAAAGTTGGAGAATATGTTCTTTTGTACAACTCTCGTTTCAAATTCTTTGCAGGAAAACTTCTCTCTAAGTGGGAAGGACCATATATCATCGAAGAGGTTTATCGCTCTGGAGCTATCAAGATCAATAATGCCGAAGGCACTAACCCGAAGGTTGTCAATGGTCAAAGAATTAAACATTATATCTCAGGTACCCCTCTTAATGTTGAAAGCAATATTATCCAAACCATGACACCATAGGAACACATAAAAGAAACCTTCCGGAACACTCCAGAATACTAAAAAAGGAGGAGGTACGTGATACGATAAGTAAACAGACTCCAAAAAATCTGCAAAAATATTTTCTCTCAGTTTTGGAATATTCCAAATATTAGGAAAATAAGAAATAACCAGGAAGGCATCCGAGGAGGGCACAAGACACCAGGGCGCGCCTGGTCCCCCTAGCACGCCCAGGTGGGTTGTGCCCACCTCGGGAACCTTCCTGGCTCCGTTTTCCTCCCATTTGCTTTTTTCCTAAGATAAAAAAACTTTATATACCCCTCCGAACGTATTGACCTCCGTATCGCAGAGAAATATTTTGTTCTTCTTTCTTGCTATTTTCTGTTAGATCTGTCAGCCCATGCATCATGTCTTGTCTGCCCTCCGACAAGGTAGAAGGGGATGCTTGGCTGATGAAGATAGAATTAAAGAGGGAGGAACCAGAGGAAACTATCAAGGGTGCCAAGGTCGAGAAAATCATGGGAGATCAAGTTCTGCCAGTAGGGCAGGCCGTCCCAGCAGCAGAGGAAGAAGACATCCTTCAAACTTATTATGACTATCTTACCCCTACTGAAGTTGAAGCTTTCAGGGTCATTGAAACGGTTCATGTTCAGAATAAGTACCTCACTCATGAAAATATTTTGTTACAAGAGCACATCATCGCCCTCCGGAACGTCATTCGTAGATTGGAGTACCTGTTGAAGCTTGCTACTACTTCACCACCACCATCATCATCTTCACCACCAAAGGAGACTCGAGTTCATGGTATGGGCACTCCCCTTGGCTTGTGCCAAGCTTGGGGGAGGTGCCCTGGTATCGTATCACCACCATTATCTTTGTCTTTATCTATTTTAGTTCGATCTTTAGTTATCCTATGGTTTAGTTCAATAAAAGTTTAGTTTGATCTTTTCTTTTCGAGTGCTTGCTTAGTGATCTATCTATATATGTAATCATGTGTGAGATATATAATAAAGTTTAGTTTGAGTTTTGATTCTTTACTCTTTTTTGTTTTAATAAAAAGAAAGGAAAATAAATGAAAAAGATCATATGCTATTCTTATGGCAAGTAATGACATCACATAAAGAAAAGTATAAGTGGTAAAATTTATTGGATATTGACAAACATTGTGACGCCCCCGATTCGACCCTACACTAATCATACACGCAAATGTGTACGATCAAGATCAGGGACTCACGGGAAGATATCACAACACAACTCTAGACACAAATTAAAATAATACAAGCTTCATATTACAAGCCAGGGGCCTCGAGGGCTCGAATACATAGCTCGATACACAAGAGTCAGCAGAAGCAACAATATTTGAGTACAGACATAAATTAAACAAGTCTGCCTTAAGAAGGCAAACACAAAACAACAACGATCGAAGAGGCAAGGCCTCCTGCCTGGGACCTCCTAACTACTCCTGGTCGTCGGCGGTCGCCACGTAGTAGTAGGCACCCTCCGAGTAGTAGTAGTAGTCGACTGGGGTGGCATCTGGCTCTTGGGATCCACCATCTGGTTGCAACAACCAAAAAGAAAAAGAAGGGGGAAAAGGGGTAGCAAAGCAACCGTGAGTACTCATCCAAAGTACTCGCAAGCATCAGATCTATACTAAGTATGAATTGGTATCAAGGGAAGGGATGTATCTATGGACTAAACTGCAGAATGCCAGAATAGAGGGGAAGGCATAGCCTATCGAAGACTAGCATCTTCAAGCAGCTCCAAGCATCTTGCAGCATTCAGAAGAGTATAGAATAGCAGTTTATATTTAACAAGCATGTTGTAGTATTAACGCCCAGAGATCCTTCCTCGACTCCCTGCGAGAAGCAATCCCGGAGCCAACATATCCATCACATGTCTCAAGTAACCAGTTCTAGTTGTAATAGATCAGGATACAAGTCTGAATGTCCATTACCGTGGACAAGGTATTCGAATAGATAACTTCCCTGCAGGGGTGCACCATGTTACCCAACACGCTTGATTACTCTGGCCGGACACACTTTTCTGAGTCAATGCCCGGCCTCGGAAGATCAACACGTCACAGCCCTACCTAGGCTCAGTAGAGAGGTCCCTGCCGGTCTACATCCTAAGCACTCCGGGGTCTTGGGCCTATCGCCCATTGCACTCTGGGTCGTTGTGTGCAGGGCGAACCAGGCTGCCCGGATGGTGCTGGCCTAGCCGTGCCGCAATGCTGAACTAGATGTCTGACAAAGCTTCGGCTGATACTACGATGCCGAGTGCCCATTTAACACCCCAAAAATATTTCTTTTTGGACTTCCAAAACCTTTCCCTAAAAATAAAATATTTTTGAATTATTCTTGCTATTTTCTCTTCATAGCCCTTTTATTTTAAAAGTTATTCTCAACTTTAATGGGTTTTCAAATTATCTATAGAGGTTCTATTTTCAAAGGTTTAAAATTATTTGGAAAATTAATTTGGTGGTTTTCAAACAATTTTCATCCAGATTTTTTTTGGGAATCATTAAGTTTTCAAAGGAAATAACCTTTTCACTTCCTTTTAGCCCATCTAAAATCCATTCAACAATTTTCTTCCATTCCAACTTTATCCCACAAGTCACTCACATCATCTAGGACATAATCCAACTCTCTCCTACCCCACAGAAATAACTTTCACAATCCAAATAAATTCCAAAGTTGGAATTCATATTATCCATCATTCCTTTGGTTTACAAAGGAACCACAATTTCCACAAGGTTTCTACCTCCAAGAAAATTATCCCAACAAATATATGGTACCCACAACCCATTTCTCCAAAGACATGGGGTACCACAGTTCAAAATTTTCAAATTCCACTCAATTCAAATTTGGACCAGATTCAATATTTCTGATCCAAACATATTTTTAAATACTCCAAAAATTCCCAAACTTTGCCAGACCCTCTGATATGTATCAAGACATCACCACAAAAATTGCCACAAATTCTAAAAATCTCTAGCACTCTCTATCATAGGATTATATGAGTATCAGTGCACTGTTCATAACTGAAACAAATTCAGTTAACTGAATTCGGATTCAGACGACAGAGGAGACCGGTGCCGTGCACTTCTTCCTTTCCCCTTGCCCGCACGGTGTTGCCTCCCCTGGCCATCAAGGCATCTCTATGAGTTCTCCCTCGTCAGTACTCCTCAGTCAACTGGCCGGTGGCAGGCCGGTGCACCTGTCACCGTGCTCATCCACGGCGGGCCAAGCTGATCCACACGGCGCCCGCCATCTTCACTTCTCTCGCTGACCTCCCCCACCTAATCTCCCTCCACGCGGCACCCTCTCCGCACCTTCTCTACACCGACCACGCCGCCCAGGCCCACTGCCAATCGCCAGAGTTGCACGGCATCTGCCATGGCTGCACGGCGGCCACACCATGGATAAGGCACTAGAAGTCAAGCTCATCTGCGCTGGCGTTTCGGTCAGCTCTCACCACTCTCACTGACACTCACCGACCACGGCCATCGCCCAAACCTACCTCGCCGACCACCGTAACTCCGGCGTGATCCGAACCTCGCCGGACCGCCTCGGATCGCCTATAAAAGGCCCTCCCAAGCTCCGTTCTCCTCACCCATCGCCTCGACCACCTCCCAATCACCCCTATGCCACTTCCCTGACCTGGAGGAGGTCTCCTCCCTCCTCTCCAGTCACCGCTCCGCCGCCTCTGTCCCCGTTCGGTTCGACGCCGTTACGCCACCACCACAGCTCAAACTTCATCAGTAGCCATCTCATCCACCAACTCATCAATCCCGCGCTCCAATTTCATTGCCCGAGCCCTCTCCGGCGAGTACCAAAACCACCCGAGCCCCGTCCGCCGCCGTCGACCTCGCCGGCGTTCAGGTGCTCTCCGGCGACCACCACCACCTCCCTCCGACACGGCACTCCGCCCTGGTCATGTTCCGACCATCGCCGCCCTCCAAAACCCCGGCGATCACCGCCGGCGACCGCCGTCGCCTCTCTGTCTCGCGCGCGATCGGGTTCAAATTTGAAACTGACGGTGGGCCCCCACCCCGCGCGGTCTTTTTTCTTTTTCCTGGTTTAAAACGAAGGCGTACTCTGCCTTTTACGCCTTCTCCGCTAAGAAGTGTATTTCGGTCGAAACGTTTTCTGTTTAAACTGTGCAGGGACTGCTGTTTTACAGAAAAGCCCCTGGTTTTGAAAGTTTAATAACTTTTAAACCACAACTCTGTTTGAGTTGAACTTTTTTTTAAAATTCTTATGTTTCTCTCTAGTTTTTTTTAGTATTTATTTAAAAAAAATTTGACACAGCTTTTTGTACTGTTGTCAAATTTTTTAATTAGACTTGAATTTGAATATTTTCAGAAAAAGAAGAGGGAAACTTTGCCGAGAATTTCGAAGGGTTTTCACCTGACTACTTTGGACAAGGGAAGCATTAATGAACTTGGGATATGGTGATTGCATTTTGTATGTTTGCATCCGTTGGTATTGCACCACATGTATCACAAGTGCATGCATTTTCGGTCATATCACTTTCTTTCTCCTTGTCTTGCACTTCACTCAAGGAAAGAATCCTTCTAACATGGTAAAGCTGTGAGTATCCAGGGGAGTGTCTCCTGTCCTGGATGTGCTGGTGGGCATGGGCCATTATTGACACGGTGGTGTCATGTGACTATGTGGAACATACCAGTGATGATAATTAACACCTCCTGAGTCGGCCTAGATCGAGTCTTGTTCCGCTACACCTCGCTGGATACCGTGCTGCCACGAGTCTTTCCACAAGGAAGGTACGGCTGAGTAAGTTGTTAACCCCTGTCCAGGTACACACCGTACAAAGGGCCACGATTAGGGTTTCCAAAGGCCTTGGACTAAATCCTGTCATCGGGTCAGGGGGCATGGGTGTTCCGGTTGTGACTGAGAGGGGGGCACCCCTTGGAATCTGCACGTATTAATAGTGATCCCATGTAGGACGTTGGTCTCTTCGTCTCAGAGTTTTTCTGGAACGATGCTTTGGGTGATTCCTGGCATCCGAAAAATTAATCTGGTGTGTGCTGGTCAGGTGTGTTTTCAACCCAAAGACCGTAATGGGAATTAGTTAGTGTCACGGTACTGACTAAAGGAATCCCATGCATGTGGGTAAAGAGTACACCCTCTACAGAGTTTAAGCCTATTCGAAAAGCCATGTCCGCGGTTAAGGACTACAGTCTGGGTTGGTCAAGTGTCGGTCTTAGTGTCGGTCTTCGGAGGAAATAACTTTAATATGCCTAAAATATTTTGCAGGAAGATTATTGACACCCCGTTGCTACCATGGATATTTTATGCTTGTTAGATATTATTACGATTATGCATAATATTGAGGACTAACCCGTTTCTCTTGTTTTGAATTTTTCCTGAGTGTCTCAGGGGCTGGCTAGACTACCCCGGGCACTCGATTTTATTTTCAAGACCTCTCATGGCGTCTCTCGAGTTAACAGGCGGTTTATCTCGCCACTACTCTTGTAGACACCCGATTGGCATTTCTCTTCAAGTCCGACCGTGGCGTCACTTGACGCCCGACGGGCATTTCCTTTCAAGATCTCTTGTGGCGTCTCTCGAGTTTACAGGCGGTCCCGCCACTACTCTTGTAGACACCAGATTGGCATTTCTTTTACTTTGCTGAATATCACTTGGGCTGGCTAGACTACCCGTGGCATTCACTTGCTTTTATTTTCAAAAGACTGGTTATGGCTAACATGTTTTATTTACTTCCGCATCATTTTATGATTATGTCATGACCAAGATTATAGTCAGCATGAGCATGTTATCTTGATCCTACATGAGCATGTGCATTCATTATATCTTTTGTTCATAATGTTTGCGAGTACATTCCAACGTACTCACTGGCTTGTCCCTGGCTATTTACTTGGCCAGACCTGGAGGAGGACGAGCCTGTGGAGGAGGATTGCGCTAGCGAGCCTGATGTTTAGAGGAGTCCTAGTCAGTCGACCTGTGAGATAGGAGTCTACCACATGTATCATCCGCTGAGCTTCCGCTACACAAATAATATAGTCAAGCCTCACTCTGACGCTTGGCTCTATGTTATTGTACTAGTATTGTATCACCACCACACAACTGTCATATTCCGCCACTACCATTTACTGGCGAGTTTGTAATAAACTTTGTTGAGCCCTCAGGCTCAACCCTGTGTAATGTTATCTTGGACTGGTTATCTGTATCAAGGAAGTACACCAGTTGTGTTGATCTTGGGGCTGGTGTGACTTAGGGCTACTTTGGGATTTATTCTCAGAAATGGGCCCGACAGCCCATAACTGTTCCCGCATGGTGGTTAGTGCGTAAAGGCCAGAGGCCAACTCAGAACAAATACCCAAATCATTAGTGCGTTGGGAGCTCCCGAAGACGAGCAGAGACTCACGATCGATGTGACCCTGTCGCCCCGTCTCGTGGACTTATGGCAAGGGCCTAGAATGCCTGGCCGTGCCACGTAATTATCTCGCGGATACTCTCCGGGCCCGCCCGACTTTCACATCAACTCGCGGGTACCCCTCAGGGCCGACCCGACTTTAACAAAGGTCTGAAGTAAAGTCAGGGTAACCGTGTGTCCAAACATCAAGGGGGGATACCCGAGGAATCACCCTCGAGGAATTCCACTCAATGTAATCATCAAGGTGAATGTAGGAGGAATCACCCTCGGCGTCCACGCTTGAGGGGTTGCACGACAGAGTCATATCGGGAGTGGTGAAGGAGGAATCACCCTCGATGACCATGACCGAATAGCTACACTACAGAGTTATCATCAGGAGTGTGTTACGAGGTATCACCCTCGGCACTCGATAGTAGCTCTGCAGAGTCGAGCAACAAAAGGGGCGTGATGTGATGTGAGGTGTCAGGCTCTGGTCGTCGATCACGTTGATCGAGCTGTCGATGATGAAGCAGGGGCAACATGGACAAGGTGGGGGTCACTGATGGATCACTAACCAACCTATACTAAGTAGTTTCGGATAAGTAGGTAAGTGATAGTGCAACTAATCCCTGGGTGGTTTTGGTAATTCTTAACAACATATAGCTCATTGAACTAATACTCTTTCAAGATGATCATTTCAGAAAGTTCAATGATTGGCATGGCATGGACTAGAGATGTGGACCCCTCAAAATGCTAAAGACATATATTGGCTCAAGCTCGAGACTCTACTCTTTTCATTTTAGTGATCCAAGATCACATTGAGTCCATAGGGAAGCCAATACTATTAAAAGGGGATGTGGTGTTGCTTAATGGCTTGCTTGCTCAAAATGCTTAGTGATATGCTCCAGAACCCTCAACCATTTTCTCATATCCACATATGTCCCAAACCAAAAGTCAAACTCGGCCCCACCGATTTGATCTATCCGGCGCCACCAAGTTCATTTGACATAGCCACTGCCAGAAACCCTAATCAGTTCGGTCTCACCGATAGGGATCTCGGTCTCACCGAGATGGGATTGCTAACTCTCTGTTTCCCATCGTAATGTTTCGGTCTAACCAAGATGAGCGATCGGTCCCACCGAGTTCGCAATGCAAACTCTCTGTTTCCTCTTCGTAATGTCTCAGTCTCACCGAAATGAGCGATCGGTCCCACCGAGTTTGCCTGACCAACTCTCTGTTTGCCTATTACAGAAATCGGTCTCACCGAGTTCATGTGATCGGTCTCACCGAGATTACGTTATGCCCTAACCCTAACGAAATCGGTCTCACCGAGTTGACATGTCGGTCCCACCGAAAATCCTAACGTTCACATTTTTGAACTAAATCGGTCTGACCGAGTTCCACTATTCGGTCCCACCGAGTTTGGTAAATTGTGTGTAATGGTTAGATTTTGTGTGGAGGCTATATATACCCCTCCACCCTTCCTCCATTCGTGGGGAGAGCCATCAGAACATGCCTACACTTCCAGCATTCATTTTTTGAGAGAGAACCACCTACTCATGTGTTGAGACCAAGATATTCCAATCCAACCATAAGAATCTTGATCTCTAGCCTTCCCCAAGTTGCTTTCCACTCATATCATCTTTCCACCAAATCCAAATCTGTGAGAGAGAGTTGAGTGTTGGGGAGACTATCATTTGAAGCACAAGAGAAAGGAGTTCATCATCAACACACCGTCTATTACCTTTTGGAGAGTGGTGTCTCCTAGATTGGTTAGGTGTCACTTGGGAGCCTCCGTCAAGATTGTGGAGTTGAACCAAGGAGTTTGTACGGGCAAGGAGATCGCCTACTTCGTGAAGATATACCCTAGTGAGGCAAGTCCTTCGTGGGCGATGGCCATGGTGGGATAGACAAGGTTGCTTCTTCGTGGACCATTCATGGGTGGAGCCCTCTGTGGACTCGCGCAACTGTTACCCTTCGTGGGTTGAAGTCTCCATCAACGTGGATGTACGATAGCACCACCTATCGGAACCACGCCAAAAATCTCCGTGTCCACATTGCGTTTGCTGCCTCCAAACTCCTCCCCTTTACCTTCATATGCAATGATTTACATTCCACTGCTATACTCTTAGAATTGCATGTGTAGATTGATTGCTTGACTTGTGCTAAGTTGCTAAAATCTGCCAAGACTTAAAATTTGGAAAAGGCTAGATTTTTATTTGGTCAAGTAGTCTAATCACCCCCCCTCTAGACATACTTTCGATCCTACACTAAGGTACAATGAGCAGGTTACAAAAGCAGGCTATGCATCAAAATAGGAGCAAACAATAACAGTAGCAAAATCTAATGCAAGCATGAGAGAGAATGGAATGGGTGATATCGAAGTGATCAAGGGGGGGGGGGCTTGCCTGGAAACTCTGCTGAAAAGTAAGAAGTGGCATCAACAGCGGTCTCGGGGTCTATCGGAGGAGAAGAGGGGGAAGAAACAGTAAATACAGAACAAATAGATGCATGACATGACATTACGCAGAGCTAGGGGTGGTCTAACGGAGTAGTACATGTCACAGATGAAGAGAGAAAGCATCCGGGAATGTTTTCCCAAAGTTTGGCATTTTCGGACAGATGGAACAGAGGGGGACGGTTGCATGTTTGCTATGCTAGGGGCACGTGGCAGATGAACAGAGAGCATATTCGGATTCGTCACATTTTTCTGAGCAACTTTCATGTATAAAACTTTTTCATCCGAGTTACGGATTATTTTCTAGGAATTTCCAAAGTTTTAGCAATATTCTGAAATTATTATTAATTCAAAAATAATGATTAAATGCTAGGTGCACCCAGCTCCGTGTACACAACAGTGTACACAGAGGATGACATGTGGGCCAGGGGACCCAGTTGACCAGTCAAACTTTGACTGGTCAACAGGGGGTGGGGCCCCCTGTCATTCTCTAATTTACTAATTAACAGTTTTAATCAGTTAATTAGCTGGTTAATTAATGTTAAATTAATTAATTAATAATTATATAATCTTTTAAATCTTTTATTTTTATTTCTAATTTTTGTTTTAACAGGGGGGCTATGGGCCCCGTCGTTCAGTGGCACTGGGGCCATAGCGGGCGGGCGTAATGGGCGCTGGGCACCTGCCCGCTTGGGCGCATGCCCAGGGGCGCGGCAGCAGCCACAGCAGGGGCGACCGGCGCTGGCCGACGGGCAGGGGCCGGCGAGAACGGCCGCCGGCGCGGGGCAAACGGCGGATGGGCGCGACCAGCGGTGAGCACGCGTGCGGTGTGGTGCACGGGGCAGAGGCCGGCGGGCGCGTGGGTGAGGCGTGCAGCGGCGAGCGCGAGGCGGAGCGTTAGTGAGCGGCGGGGGCCGGTCGGCGCGGGCGGAGAGCAAGCAGCAACGACATCGGCGAAAGGCAGCAGCGGCATGAGCTGCTCGGGCACGGCGAGAGGAAGGCGGGCGCGCGGCCCGGCGCAAGGCGCGGGGAAGGAGGCAGCGCGGCAGACGGCTGCGGTGGCGTGGGAGGATCAAAAAGGGGGAGCGACAGCTGCTGCTGTAGCAGCCGCGGCGGTAGGCGGAGGTGGGGGTGAGCAGGGCAGCAGCTACGGGGCTCCATGAGCGCGCTAGGGCGGACAGGCGAGGCCGTAGTGGCTCGGGAGCGTGGTGCTCACAGCCATGGCGGCGGCCGGAACACGGCCACGCGGCGGAGTTAGCTATGGGGCGCGGGCGAGCTCGACTAGAGGAAGAGGAGGATCGTGAGCTCACCAACGTTGCTGAGATGGCCCGAGGAAGACACGCGGCTACCGGAGTCATTGGCGAGGCGGCGGTGATCCGAGGAGGCAGAAGGCCAGCCCGACGATGGAGAGACTTCCGGCTCCTGCTCATTGGCGTGGACGATGGTGCTGGCAGCCGTGGAGCTCTGGGACGCGCCGACGAGGGATGGGGGTGGCGGTCGCCGCGGTGGACGCCGTGGGCGACGACAGGAGGTGCTCAATGGAGGGGGTCTGGTGGAGGGGGAAAGAGTGAGCGACGAGGGAGAGAGGGGGAAAATATCTGCGCAGGGTGAGGGGGTGCTGACGAGGCCGGGAGGGCTCGGCCTTATCCCCTCGGTGGCGAGACGCGGGGTAGCGAGGCGGTCGGGCAGCGACCGCACGGGCGCGCGCCTCGGTCGGGTAAACAGGGGGAAGCGAACGACCGCGGGGGAGTGGGCTGGGCTAGGTCACCTGGGCCGGTTCGGTGGCTAAGGCCCAGGAGGGTTTTCTTCGTTTCTATTTTTCTTTTACCTTTTCTTTGCTTTCTGTTTTCTTTTTAGTTTTATTTAATTTTAGGTTTTATAAAACACAAACTTAGAACCTAAATTAGTATTAACAGCTAGGCCACTGCCACAAATATTTTGGCACTAAAATAAATTAGTTTAGAGTTTTTATAACTTAAAAAGCATTTATATAATTGTTTTAACCACTGTTTTAATTAGTTTAGGGCCTTAAACCACTTTATAAAAATATTGGTTCACCATCATAATTAGTTATGGAATATTTGCCACACGATGGGCATTTTAGTTATGACATTTTGAAAACTTTAAACTTTGGGTTTAACTTAAATTTGAATTTGAACAGGATCGAATCAAAGGGGGATTTAGCAATAGTGAAAATGATTACATGGCACCATTAACATGGGATTACTGTAGCTTGATCATCCGGGTGTCACAATTCTCCTCCACTACAAGAAATCTCGTCCCGAGATTTTAGGAGGTAGAAGGAAACAAAAGCAGGGTATTCATCTCGAAGACGATCCTTGAGTCCCCAAGTGGCTTCATCTTCAGAAGGATTTGACCACTGAACTTTTTAGAAATTTGATAGCCCTCTGACGGGTGCGACATTCAGCTTGATCGAGAACGCAGACCGAACAGATACTTCATACTTCAATGTAGCATTTTCAATTCTCACAAAAGGAGAAGCGCTTCACGCATTTAAGGAATAAATCCATGCTTCGGCATTACGAAGAAGATGAGCATGATAGCTTACTATCTCATTGGAAGGATGTAGTAGATGGACGATTTTAGTGGCACAAATGATAGAAGCGGTATGTGTTTTCAACCATTCCATGCCCAGAATGGGGTCGATATTGGACGACTTCAAAAATATGGGGGAAACATGGAATTCAAACCCTTCAACTTCAATGAGGACATTAAGACTAACCATAGTGGTTCGACATTGGCTCGCGGAATGTAGCTTGGAATTCTGGCCAAGTGATGGCGGTTCCAACAGGTAAGGAATGCCTGTGGCGGTCCCACCATTGAGCAGCGGGACCTTTCAGATAATATGCCGCGAAGGTGACATAGCTGGCAGGGCTACATCAGCAGACTCTAGCTTGAAGGTGATGTCACGGAGCCAATCATCAGCACCAAGGGGCTGAGTTAAGCTACGGTAGCTAACAAGGTTGAGGCGCTCAATGTGTTGCAGTGTCACTGGGGCTGGTTGCTGATTCATATTGGGACGCGGAAACTGAGCCATGACTCCTACCATGAACTGGCGATTCGTCATCAAACTCTTGTATCATTCCGGCCATGTATTCGGGCGGTGGTGGATTGTCGCCACCACGGCCACGACCAGCGGGTCTAACCATCCTGCTTAAATGCAACAGGGGGTAGCTTAGCAAGGGTTGGTGCAAGTGTATGGAGTCATCCATGATGTAACCTGAACAATGAGCAAAGGCGCAATGTGTGCAAAGCAGTGGTCATTAAAGACATACTGATATATATACGGGGCCGATTACACATTGTTCGTATTTGTTCGGACAAGAGAAGCATCCTAGACATGTAGGCGGCACGCATGCATGCGATGGAGGGATATCACAATGGGACATACCAAAGGCTACATCAACATCGGAGAAAGCCACTGGAGCGAGGAATTTGTAGGGGACTTCGCAGGGTGCCCTAGATAAAAGGATCCTGCGGTCCATGAACAATGTGAAGCAGATCCTGGCTCCCAATTCAAGAAAGGCGTAATACAAATCTTCGGATGGATGTGATCACGAGAACCTAGGATAGAGTTAGCAAAATCATTTAACCTGAATAGAAGAGTGATCAGAGTCCCAGAGTATAGACGAGGAATAAAAGTCCTAATACCACCCAATGGCGACGAGGGCCCGTAAGCCACATAGCCATGTTAGTAAATTAGTTTTTCAAAGACTAGACTCAACTACGGCCAAGGAGTTGGAAAGGGGGTTCCTATAGGCAGTCGGCTCTGATACCAACTTGTGATGCCCCCGATTCGACCATACACTAATCATACAAGCAAATGGGTATGATCAAGATCAGGGACTCACGGGAAGATATCACAACACAACTCTAGACACAAATTAAAATAATACAAGCTTCATATTACAAGCCAGGGGCCTCGAGGGCTCGAATACATAGCTCGATACACAAGAGTCAGCGGAAGCAACAATATCTGAGTACAGACATAAATTAAACAAGTCTGCCTTAAGAAGGCAAACATAAAACAACAACGATCGAATAGGCAAGGCCTCCTCTCTGGGACCTCCTAACTACTCCTGGTCGTCAGCGGTCTCCACGTAGTAGTAGGCACCCTCCGGGTAGTAGTAGTAGTCGACTAGGGTGGCATCTAGCTCATAGGATCAACCATCTGGTTGCAACAACCAGAAAGATAAAGAAGGGGGAAAAGGGGTAGCAAATCAACCATGAGTACTCATCCAAAGTACTCGCAAGCATCAGATATATACTAAGTATGCATTGGTATCAAGGGAAGGGATGTATCTGTGACTGAACTGCAGAATGCCAGAATAGAGGGGAAGGCCTAGCCTATCGAAGACTAGCATCTTCAAGCAACTCCAAGCATCTTGCAGCATTCAGAAGAGTATAGAATAGCAGTTTATATTTAACAAGCATGTTGTAGTATTAACGTCCAGAGATCCTTCCTCGACTCCCTGCGAGAAGCAATCCCGGAGCCAACATATCCATCACATGTCTCAAGTAACCAGTTCTAGCTGTAATAGATCAGGATACAAGTCTGAACGTCCATTACCGTGGACACGCTATTCGAATAGATAACTTCCCTGCAGGGGTGCACCACGTTACCCAACACGCTTGATTACTCTGGCTGGACACACTTTTCTGAGTCAATGCCCAGCCTCGGAAGATCAACACGTCGCAGCCCTACCTAGGCTCAGCAGAGAGGTCCCTGCCGGTCTACATCCTAAGCACTCCGGGGTCTTGGGCCCGTCGCCCGTTGCACTCCGGGTCGTTGCGTGCAGGGCGAACCAGGCTGCCCGGATGGCGCCGGCCCAGCCGTGCCGCAATGCTGAACTGGATGTCTGACAAAGCTTCGGCTGATACTACGACGCCGAGTGCCCATAACTATTCCCGCGTGGTGGTTAGTGCGTAAAGGCCAGAGGCCAACTCAGAACAAATACCCAAATCATTAGTGCGTTGGGAGCTCGCGAAGACGAGCAGAGACTCACGATCGATGTGACCCCGCCGCCCCGTCTCGTGGACTTATGGCAAGGGCCCAGAATGACCGGCCGTGCCACGTAATTATCTTGCGGGTGCTCTCTGGGCCCGCCCGACTTTCACATCAACTCGCGGGTACCCCTCAGGGCTGACCCGACTTTCACAAAGGTCTGAAGTAAAGTCAGGGTAACCGTGTGTCCAAACATCAAGGGGGAAAACCCGAGGAATCACCCTCGAGGAATTCCACTCGATGTAATCGTCAAGGTGAACATAGGAGGAATCACCCTCGAGGTCCACGCTTGAGGGGTTGCACGACAGAGCCGTATCGGGAGTGGTGAAGGAGGAATCACCCTCGATGACCATGGCCGAATTTCTACACTACAGAGTTATCATCAGGAGAGCGTTACGAGGTATCACCCTCGGCACTCGATAGTAGCTCTGTAGAGTCGAGCAACAAAAGGGGCGTGATGTGATGTGAGGTGTCGGGCTCTGGTCGTCGATCATGTTGATCGAGTTGTCGATGATGAAGCAGGGGCAACAAGGACAAGGTGGGGGTCACTGATGGATTACTAACCAACCTATACTAAGCAGTTTAGGATAAGCAGGTAAGGTACAATGAGTAGGTTACAAAAGCAGGCTATGCATCAGAATAGGAGCAAACAATAACAGTAGCAAAATCTAATGCTAGCATGAGAGAGAATGGAATGGGCGATATCGAAGTGATCAGGGGGGGCTTGCCTGGAAGCTCTGCTAAAAAGTAAGAAGTGTCGTCGTTGACGTAGTCGATCACAGTGGCATCAGCAGCAGTCTCAGGGTCTATCAGAGGAGAAGAGGGGGAAGAAACAGTAAATACAAAGCAAATAGATACATGACATGACATTACGCAGAGCTAGGGGTGTTCTAACGCAGTAGTACACGTCGCGGACGAAGAGGGAAAGCATCCAGGAATGTTTTCCCAAAGTTTGGCAGTTTCAAACAGATGGAATGGAGGGGGACGGTTGCATGTTCGCTATGCTAGGGGCACGTGGCAGATGAACGGATAGCGTATTCGGATTCGTCACATTTTTCTGAGCAACTTTCATGTATAAAACTTTTTCATCCGAGTTACGGATTATTTTCTACAAATTACCAAACTTTTAGCAATATTATGAAATTATTATTAATTTGAAAATAATGATTAAATGCTAGGTGCACCCAGCTTTGTGTACACAACAGTGTACACAGAGGATGACATGTGGGCCAGGGGACCCAGTTGACCAGTCAAACTTTGACTGGTCAACAGGGGGTGGGGCCCCCTGTCATTCTCTGATTTACTAATTAACAATTTTAATCAGTTAATTAGTAGATTAATTAATGTTAATTTAATTAATTAATAATTATATAATCATTTAAATCTTTTATTTTTATTTCTAATTTTTGTTTTAACAGGGGGCTGTGGGCCCCGTCGTTCAGTGGCACTGGGGCCATAGCGGGCGGGCGTAACGGGCGCTGGGCACCTGCACTCTTGGGCGCACGCCCAGGGGCACGGCAGCGGCCACAGCAGAGGCGACCGGCGCTGGCCGGCGGGCAGGGGCCGGCGAGAACGGCCGCCGGCGCTGGGCAAACGGCGGATGGGCGCGACAAGCAATGAGCACGCGTGCGGCGCGGTGCGCGGGGCAGAGGCATGCGGGCGCGCGGGTGAGGCGTGCAACGGCGACGCGGCGAGCGTGAGGCGGAGCGTCAGCGAGCGGCGGGGGCCGGCCGGCACGGGCGGAGAGCAAGCAGCAACGGCATCGGGGAAAGGCAGCAGCGGCATAAGCTACGCGGTCGCGGCCAGGGGAACGCGGGCGCGCGGCCACGGCGCAAGGCGCGGGGAAGGAGGCAGCTCGGCGGACGACTGCGATGGCATGGGAGGAACAAAAAGGGGGAGCGACGGTTGCTGCTATAGCAGCCGCGGCGGTAGGCGGAGGCGGGGGCGAGCGGGGAAGCAGCTACGGGGCTCCATGAGCACTCTAGGGCGGACAGGCGAGGCCGTAGTGACTCGGGAGCGTGGTGCTCACAACCATGGCGGCGGCCGGAACACGGCCACACGGCGGAGTTAGCTACGGGGCGCGGGCGAGCTTGACTAGAGGAAGAGTAGGATCGTGAGCTCACCAACATTGCTGAGACGGCCCGGGGAAGAAGCGCGGCTGCCGGAGTGGTTGGCGAGGCGACGGTGATCCGAGGAGGAAGAAGGCCAGCCCGATGATGGAGAGACTTCCGGCTCCTGCTCATGGGCATGGACGATGGTGCTGGCAGCCGTGGAGCTCCGGGACGCGCCGAAGACGAATGGGGGCGGCGGTCGCCGTGGTGGACGCCGGTGGGCGGCGACAGGAGGCGCTCGGTGGAGGGGGATCTGGTGGAGGGGGAGAGAGTGAGCAACGTGGGAGAGAGGGGGAAAATATCTGCGCAGGGTGAGGGGGAGCTGACGAGGCCGGGGGGGCTCGGCCTTATCCCCTCGGCGGCGAGATGCGGGGTGGTGAGGCGGTCGGGCAGCGACCGCGCGGGCGCGTGCCTCGGTCGGGTGTACAGGGGGAAGCGGATGACCGTGGGGGAGTGCGTTGGGCTAGGCCACCTGGGACGGTTCGGTGGCTAAGGCCCAGGAGGGTTTTCTTCGTTTCTATTTTTCTTTTACCTTTTCTTTGCTTTCTGTTTTCTTTTTAGTTTTATTTAATTTTAGGTTTTATAAAACACAAACTTAGAACCTAAATTAGTATTAACAGCTAGGCCACTGCCACAATTATTTTGGCACTAAAATAAATTAGTTTTGAGTTTTTGTAAATTAAAAAGCATTTATATAATTGTTTTAACCACTGTTTTAATTAGTTTAGGGCATTAAACCACTTTATAAAAATATTGGTTCACCATCATAATTAGTTATGGAATATTTTCCACACGATGGGCATTTTAGTTATGACATTTTGAAAAATTTAAACTTTGGCTTTAACTTAAATTTGAAATTGAACAAGATCGAATCAAAGAGGGATTTAGCAACAGTGAATGTCGAAGTAAATGACCACGGGTAGCCTCATCAGCTCCCCTGGGTATTTCAAGACATCGGGGCAGGCTGCGCCCCTCGACACCAAAGACAAAGGACCGCCTTCTTGGGGCCGGCCGGTCCAAGCGGCCGGTTGCAGGAGGCGGCGGAATCCAGAAGACGGCCATGAAGTGGGCCGACTCCTAGCAGGCGGCTTCCTGGGAAGCCGGATCCTAGTAGGCGGCCCCTCACGCCCTCAAAGTTAGCACCCACATAAACACGACGAGACGGGGCGTGGCTACAGTACAAGCCTACCACCCCCGAATCCAGGGGAGAGCGTGGCCACAGTGCAGCGCACCAAGCGGACATCCCACGCCCGGCGCGACACTATTGCCATGCTGCTCATGACATCACCCATGGCAGAGAAAGCCATACTCCCACGACGGGCTGTCAGTATGGCCCGCAGGCGGCGGGCCCTACCTGTCCGTGAAGAGGCCAGAAGGCGGCGAGCCCTGACCAGTCAGCTCATGGGGAGGCCGGCTCCTAGCAGGCGGCCCTCTCCTTTCCTTGAAGTTTGTGCGCCATTAACCAGAAGAGACGGGGAGTGGCTACAGTGAAACGCCCGCCTGGCGGCAGGACTGTATCCACGCTCTCCCCGACCAAGCATGCATCATTAGTGGCATGGCTACAGTGCTACGTAGCCGACAGGACCCACAAGCGGCGGGCCCGGCTTGTCGGCCGAGTACAAGACAGCCGAGGGGACCCACGAGGCGGCGGGCCCCTGCAGTCGGCGGAGAGGCCGGCGACCAGGGACACTGACAGCCGGGACCCATGCCCGGCCGGATTACCATTGTACCCCTGGGGGGTAGGCCTATATAAACCCCCCAGGTCACCCCATGCAAGGGGTTGGGACCTTGGTAGAGAAGAGAGAGCCTTCTTCAACACACACACACACATAGAGAGTGGAGTAGAGCTAGCCTTGCCCTCCTTCCTCCTCTAGCAGAACAGCTCAAGGAGCAAGCTTGTAGCTACTTGTTGAGGTAGTGATCATGCGGAGACCCCGCAGAGCAGGACTAGGGGTGTTATCTCCTAGGAGAGCACCAAACCTGGGTAAGATTCGCAGGCGTACGCGGTCTTGCTCACTCCTGCTTCTAGAGCCCGGCGACATACTTTTGTCCCCATCCATGATAAGCCACCCCCTGGCATATGTCGCATGATATCCCTGACATTTGGCGCCCACCGTGGGGCTAGGTGCACGGTCGTCCAGAAACACGTTCTGGACGGGAACCCTCTTCCTTCCTGGTGAGCGCAGCCAGCTCGGCACGCCTGACGGCGTTTGTGCTGACACGCTGCGCGGCATGTAAGTTGATTGCGCCGCAAGCAGCTTCGCTGATCTCATAGGCGGGATCCGCCTCTCCGACGAGCCCGCACTCGTCGCGGGCGCGGCCAGCCCCGAGAGCTGCCTCGTCGACTCCCTCGGCAAGCTTCACATCGCCAATGAGCCGGTCTCCCACCTGGAGTCCGTTGGATCCACCGACCCGTCCGTCGACATGGTCATCGATGCTAACATCGCGCTTTCTGATGCCTTCCCCGGTGACGTGGTGATCTTTGACGACCCGCTCCCTGCTGCAGATAGCAGTTCCAGCAACGTCACCGGGGTGCTGGTCTTCGGCCACGACGGAGCATCCGACCAGGCCGGCCGGGACCCGTTGCAGGCGCCAATGCGGGACCTGTCCGCACCCGTAACGCCTGGTGCGAACGGCGAAACGCTGGAAGCATGCCGTATCGTACTCCTCGACAGCGCCAACAAGTTGGCGGCCATGAGACGCCTCACCGAGGCCTACCACCGCAAGATCGACCGTGCCGTCTGTGGCACACCGGCTGCTAGCGAGCCCAGCTGCGCGGGCACGGTCCGGCAGCGCGGCGCGGCCATCGCCAGCATGTTGGGGCCCGACCGCCCAGTCTATGCTATGCCAATGGAGAACTTACACGTCGCCTAGGCGGCGGCGGATGAGCTGGACCGCCTGGAGGGCGACGAGCATCTCTGCATGATGGAGCGCGTCCAACAGCTCATCGACGCGGCCGCCGCGCAGCAAGAAGCTGGCCGCCGCGTGGTGGAACCCGGCTTTCAAGCCGGGAACCTTCCCCCTCGCCGAGAGCACGGCGCGACCTCGCGGACGCCGACATGCGACGCCCGCGACCGAGGAGACCAAGAACCGGTTGTTAGCCGTGGCCGCACCCGCATCTCCATCAAGCGCGACCAAGACGGCCGCCCGCGAGCAGTGGAACGGCGGGACGGTCGTCCGCCTCCCCCGCGCAGGGAGAGGCGCGCCTCCCCGCCGCCTGTTGAGCATCCGACTCTTGGAGGCCGGCTGGGCCCCCGTGAAGGAGTCGGAGAGAACGACGCCCGCCACCGGATCGACCGCTTGGCTCGATCCCTGGCATTAGAAGAAGAAGATGCGATCAGCCCGCCTTGTTTTGGCCCCCGCATTCGCGACGAGCCCTTCCCCAAAGGGTTCTCGCTCCCTCGGGACACCCCCAAGTACAACGGCTCTGTGAAGCCGGCAGACTGGCTGGTGGACTACTCCACGGCCGTCAGCATAGCGAACGGCAACAAGCGCGTTGCCGTGAAGTACGTTCCACTCATGCTCCAGGGCACGGCCCGGACATGGCTGAACATTCTCAAGCCCTACAGTGTCAACAGCTGGCTAGACTTCACCGAAGTTTTCATCCGCAACTTCACCAGCACCTACAAGCGGCCGCCCAAACCTTGCCAGCTCTCTCTGTGCGTCCAAGGCCCGACTGAGTCTACTCGCGACTACTTGACGCGGTGGGCTAAACTGCGCAACTCCTGCGAATGGGTGCATGAGGTGCAAGCCATAGAATATTTCACTGCCGGTTGCCGAGAGGGCACCCTACTCAAGCACCGACTCCTCTGCGACGAGCCGGCCACCCTCAACGAGCTGCTAATCATAGCGGACAAGCACGCCACTGCCGACTCCTCCATGAAGTCGGAGCTCCGAGTGGACGCGTCAAGAAAGATTCTCCCTCCGGCCCCTCAGACGCCGGCTGGTGATTCCAGTCGGCGCCAACAGTCAAACGACAACAAGCGCAAGGCCCAGCAGCCGGCTACCAACAGCCGGCAGGTGGCGACAGTCGAAGACCAGCAGCCAGAAGAGCAACCTAGCCCCAAGCGCCAGAATGGCCGCAAGCCTGCCTGGTTGCCCGCCTTCTCATTTGAACAGACCCTTGACGCTCCCTGCAAGTTCCACAGCGGCGCGAAGCCATCCAACCACACCACCCGAAAGTGCCACTGGCTCGCCCATATCGCCAAGGGCGAATGACTGCCTCCCCCGCCTGCTGGCCCCCCGCCTCCACCTCCCCAGCAGCTGGCGGTTCGGCCAGTCGCCGCGATCCAAGATGAGTTTCCCAAAGAGCATGGAGCTTACGTCGTTTTCACCAGCGTGGCTGACGATAGGCACAGCCGGCGTCAGCAGCAACGGGAGGTGAATGATGTCGCCTCTGAAGCCCCAGAGTTCATGCATTAGTCCGAGAAGCCGATCAGCTGGAGCCGAGCTGACCACCCGGAGGTGATGCCTTCTCCGGGTTCCTATGCCCTGGTGTTGGATGCCACCTTTGCAACAGAGAGGCGAGCTGCTCGTTTCTCCCGGATTCTGATAGACAGCGGTAGCAGCATCAACATCCTCTACCGTGACACCATGGAGAAGTTGTGCATCAAAGAGAAACAGCTCCATCCCAGCCGGACTGTCTTCCATGGCATCGTGCCTGGCCTTTCCTGCTCACCAATCGGCAAGATCAAGATAGACGTCCTCTTCGGAGACAAGAATCACTTCTGCCGAGAGCCAATCTGGTTCGAGGTGGTTGACCTTGAGAGCCCCTACCACGCGTTGCTTGGCCGGCCTGCCCTGGCCAAGTTCATGGCGGTTCCCCACTATGCCTACCTCAAGATGAAGATGCCGGGTACCAAGGGCATTATCACTGTAGCCGACGAGTACCAGAAGTCTGCCGAGTGTGCTGCAACCAGCAGTCGGCTGGCCGAGTCCCTTGTGATTGCTGCCGAGAAGCGGCTCCTTGACCGGGTTGTGGCCATGGCCGGCAAGTAGCCAGACCTGTCGCCAGATCCCAAGGAGTCAGAAGCTCAGGGCTCTTTCCAGCCGGCCAAAGATACCAAGAAGATAACCTTGGACCCAGAGCACCCGGAGAAGTTTGCTGTCATAGGAGCTCACCTTGACAGCAAATAGGAAAGCGAGCTCGTCGATTTCCTCCGTGAGAATCGCGACATCTTCGCATGGTCTCCAAAGGACATGCCGGGAGTTCAGACGGATTTCGCCGAGCACAAGCTACATGTCCGAGCAGATGCAAAACCAGTCAAGCAACCCCTCCGCCACCTGTCGGAGGAGAAGAGAAGAATTGTTGGTGAAGAGATAGCCTAGCTTCTAGCAACCGGCTTCATTATGGAAGTGTTCTTTCCAGAGTGGCTTGCCAACCCAGTCCTTGTACTAAAGAAGAACAACAAATGGCGCATGTGTATCGACTATACCAGCCTCAACAAAGCTTGCCCCAAAGATCCATTTGCCTTGCCTCGGATTGACCAAGTGATAGACTCCACAGCCGGATGCGAGCTGCTGAGTTTTTTGGATGCCTACTCAGGGTACCACCAGATCAAGTTGAGCCCGGCCGACCGCCTGAAAACCACCTTCATCACACCATTCGGAGCCTTCTGCTACCTGACCATGACATTCGGCTTGAGAAATGTTGGTGCCACGTTCCAGCGTTGCATGCAGAAGTGCCTCCTCAAGCAACTCGGCAGAAATGCCCACGTCTATGTAGATGATATTGTGGTGAAGACGGAGAAGCGCGGTACCCTCCTGGAAGATCTCAAGGAAACTTTTGATAATCTGCGTCGTTTTCAAATCAAGCTCAACCCAGAGAAGTGTGTCTTTGGAGTACCAGCCGGCCAGCTCCTCGGTTTCCTTGTCTCAGAGCATGGCATAGAGTGCAACCCTGTCAAGATCAAGACCATCGAGAGGATGGAGAGGCCCACCCGACTGCGAGACATTCAGAAGTTCACCGGCTGCTTGGCATCCATCAGCCGCTTCATCAGTCGGCTGGGCGAGAAGGCTCTTCCCCTGTACCAGTTGATGAAGAAAACCACTCATTTCGAGTGGAACGACAAGGCGGACGAGGCTTTCCTCCAGCTCAAGAAGATGTTGGCCACGCCGCCCGTTTTGGCTGCTCCGGCTGCCAAGGAGCCCATGTTTCTTTACATCGCCGCCACCAGCCGGGTGGTCAGCACAGTCATGGTGGTAGAGCGCCAAGAAGACGGCAAGGCACAGCCGGTCCAGAGGCCCGTGTACTACTTGAGTGAGGTGCTGTCAGCCTCCAAGCAGAACTACCCCCACTACCAAAAGATGTGCTACGGCGTGCACTTTGCCGCCAAGAAGCTCAAGCCATACTTTCAAGAACACCCCATCACGGTTGTCTGCACCACCCCGCTTGTGGAGATCATAGGCAGCAGAGACGCATCGGGCCGGGTGGCCAACTGGGCCATCGAGCTGGCCCCCTACACCATCTTCTACCAGCCTCGCACCGCCATCAAGACCCATGCACTGGCCGACTTCCTCGTCGACTGGGCCGAGACCCAGTACCTGCCGCCAGCCCCAGACTCCACTCATTGGCGGATGCACTTCGATGGCTCGAAGATGCGCACCGGTCTGGGAGCCGGCATCGTCCTCACCTCTCCCAAAGGTGACAAGCTCAGATACATGTTGCAAATCCATTTTGCCCCCTCCAACAACGTGGCCGAGTATGAGGCACTAGTACACGGACTCCGGCTGGCCAAGGAGATTGGCACCTGCTGGATTCTGTGCTACGGCGACTCGGACTTGGTGGTCCAACTGTCGTCTGGCGACTGGGACGCCAAGGATGCAAACATGGCGAGCTACCGCTCCCTCGTCCAGCAGATCAGTGGATATTTTGACGGGTGCGAGTTCCTTCACGTGCCACGGGCCGACAACGAGCAAGCAGATGCCCTGGCGCGGATCCGCTCCACCTGGCAGGCCATACCAGCCGGCGTGTCCCTTCAGTGCCTCCGCAAGCTGTCTATTAAGCCTTCCCCGGAATCCGAATCCATCTTCGTGCCGGCTGCCCCCGAAGCAGTTGGATCCGACTCAGGCGGTGCGGCAGCCAGCCCGGGGACTTCGGCAGGCGGCACGGGGACTGCATCAGCCGCGCCCGGCCCGGGGACTTCGCAACCCGGCCCGGGGGGCTGCAGCAGCCGTCCCGGGGACTTCACCAAGCGGCTCGGGGACTGCAGCAGTCGCACCCGGCCCGGGGCCGGACTCCACAACCCGGCCCGGTGACTACAGCAGTCGCACCCGGCCCGGGGCCGGACTCCACAACCCGGCCCGGTGACTACAACAGTCGGCCCGGGGACTTCAACAACGCAGCAAGACGCGGCCGACTCCACCCCGCCACCTCCCAACCCAACTGCCCTAGTTTCAGTGGCCGTAATGACAGTGGATAAAGTCGAAGCACCATCATGGGCGCAACCCATCCTCAACTTTCTGGTGAGCGGAGAGCTGCCAGCTGATGAGATCTCGGCCCGACAGGTGCAACGCCGGGCAGGAGCTTACACGATAGTAAACAGAGAAATTGTTAGGCGCAGCATGACCGATGTCTTCCAACGCTGCGTCGAACCAGAGAAAGGCACGGCAGTCCTCAGAGACATACACCAAGGCGAGTGCGGCCACCATGCGGCCTCCAGATCCCTTGTCGCCAAAGCTTTCCACCATGGTTTCTTCTGGCCGACTGCTTTGGAAGACGCCAAGGATCTGGTCAAGAAATGCAAGGGGTGGCAGAAATTCAGCTCGAAGCAACATCTGCCAGCTTCTGCACTCAAGACCATCCCCCTTACCTGGCCTTTTGCCGTCTGGGGGCTGGACATGGTGGGCCCATTCAAGACAGCACGCGGCGGCATGACCCATCTGCTCATCGCCATCGACAAATTCACCAAGTGGATTGAAGCAAAGCCAATCAAGAAACTGAATGGTCCGACTGCTGTGACCTTCATCGCAGATATCACCGTCTGGTACGGTGTACCACACAGCATCATCACCGACAATGGCACTAACTTTGCCAAAGACGCCTTGGCCCGTTTCTGTGCGACGCAGGGCATCCGACTGGACTTAGCGTCCGTTGCCCATCCGAAATCAAACGGCCAAGTCGAGCGAGCAAATGGCCTCATCTTATCCGGCATCAAGCCCCGACTGGTCGAGCCACTGGAGCGCTCGGCCGGCTGCTGGATCGACGAGCTGCCGGCCGTCCTCTGGAGCCTCCGCACCACCCCGAACAAATCAACCGGCTTCACTCCCTTCTTCCTCGTGTACGGGGCCGAGGCCGTCATCCCAACTGACATCGAGTTCGACTCACCTCGCGTCACCATGTACACGGAGGCGGAAGCGAAGGAAGCACGTGAAGACGGCGTCGATCTGCTGGAAGAGGGCCGGCTATTAGCACTCAGCTGGTCCGCCATCTACCAGCAGAGCCTGCGCCGCTACTACAGTCGGAAGGTCAAGCCACAATCCTTCCAAGAGGGAGATCTTGTGCTCCGGCTGATCCAGCGAACAGCCAGCCAGCACAAGCTCTTGGCCCCTTGGGAAGGCCCCTTCATCATCAGCAAAGCCTTGGGCAACGACTCCTATTACTTGATCGACGCGTAGAAGCCCAGGGCGCGCAAGAGGGACGATTCCGGCAAGGAAACAGAGCGCCCCTGGAACGCAAATCTCCTCCGAAGATTTTACAGTTAATGCAGTATGTACCACGCTACCCTTTGTATTAAGCGGAAAGACACCAGGTCCCTCGAGGAGCACTCGGGGGCTACCTTTCTTACCTATATGATAAGTTTCATGCCTGTGAATGAGTTATTTCATTCCTCCACCCGGCACCGGGTCCGACCAGTCGGCCCGGGGGCTTGCCACCTTGTACTATGTCAGCGCTACCTGCAGTCGGACAAGTAGTGTGCCGGCAGTTAAGCCCTCTCTTGGCATAAGCCGCAGCTCGCAGAGCGACTATCTGGCTGGCAAGAGTCAAAGGCAGGAAATGGTGCCCACATGAAAAATGGCTAAGGATGAAAGCACTCACATAGGCCAAGCCGGCTCCTCGCCAAGCCATCTCGGTTGCTGAGCAGCCGGCCGGCCGGCTTCTCACTTAACTTGCTACGTTCTAAGCGGCCGAAGTACTTGCCTTCCCAAAATGGCCAAGTACCTTACCCAGCCAACAGACCAAAGAGCGGCTGCCTAGCCAGCAAGGTGGCAGCCAAGGGAAGGCGGCAAAGGAAAAAGCCAAAAGAACAAAAAGCAAGACAAGTCGGAGCTTGGCAAAGAACAACTTGTGCGAAAATTAAATTACATAGCAAGAGGCCCTCGGCCAGCATTCAACAAAGTTTGAATACACCCCCAGTGGGTGGAACTGCGCAAATTTAACAAGTTCATTCTGGAGACCACAAAAGCAGGAAAAGATAAGATAAAGTTGGCAGCCTAGGCCAGAGGAGCAGCAGGTGGGTCCGGCAGGTTGGTGGAGTTGGCGGCGCCGGCTGGTGGAGTGGCCGTCTGGCGAGTCTCGGCTTGGTCGCCATCAATAGCAGTCGGTACACTCGCACACGGCTCGTTGCTCGAGGGCCGATAGAGCTGAGGCTGGCCGTCTGCTCCGCCCTCCGGTGCGTCGTCTTCACCATCCTCGTCTTCCTCGTCCTCGCCTTCATCACTGGAGGCGATTTCTTCCGCCGAGTCCTCGCCGTCATCCGGGTTCAGCCCGAACCAGTCCGGCGGCACCTCGGCACCCTCCTCGTCCAGCTCGGGGAGGAAGACACCGGTCTCAGTGTACTCGGCGATCGCCGCCGCACGTCGAGTGAGCGCAGGCCCCACCGCCACCAACTCTTCCCTGGCCTCCTGCCGAAATGTGGCCAACTAGGCTAGGTTCAGTCTAGGATACCATGCCTTGACGAACTCCAAGGCCCTTCGGGCGCCTGCCCGAGCGGAGGAGCCCTTCCAAGCCTCGAAGCGGCCGATCACCACCTCTAACCAGTCGGTGGTCTGACTGGGGGTGCGCGGAGCTTGGACGCTTGGCCAGAGGGTGGAAACCAGTTGGGACCCGGCGCACTGAAGGCGGCGGAGCAGACGGTGAATCGGTTGCAGGCGCGTCCTGACGGCCAGGAGCTGCTCGTTCATGTTTCAAGGCGCGTCGGGCGGGACCTCCACTCCTCCCCTCCTACGCTGGTCACGCCGCGCCTCGATGGCCTGGCTGACGGTGACGGCGTGTCCAGGAAAGAAGTCTACGCAAAGAAAAAACAAAGATCAGAAGTCGGAAGCCGACTCTCGATGCAGTCGGCAGCTATTCCAAAGAAAGAAGTTTACCATCGATCATATCCTCAATCTCGCCGTAGCCAGCGGCGACGATCGCCTCCTTCTCGACCCACTTCGAGCGCTCGGTCTCAAACTCGGCCTGGAGGGCGCCTTTCGCCTCCTTGAGTTTCTGGAGCTCCGCCTAGTGCTGGTCCGCCTGGTTCGCCAACTTCTTGGCCACACGGTCGCGCTCCTGGGCCGCCTTGCTGCGCTCCTTCTCCTTGGCGCGCAGCTCAGTCTGGACTTCACCCAGGCACTACTGCAGTGTGGCGTTGGCTCCTGCAAAATGAGAAAGAGAAGACAATCAACAAATTTGACCAAAAAGAAAAGTGGTTGCCGGAAGATCCGACCCGACTGCTCAGCAGTCGGCCCGAACCTCGGGGGCTACACCCAGCGGGTGCGCTGACGCGCCCCCGCGAGGAAGAAGACGGAATACTTACTCTGGCTCTCGGTCAGGTCAGCGGTCCGCTTAGCCAGCTCCTGGACCTGGGAGTTGAAGGCGGCTGCGTGGATGTTGTGGTAGTCCTGCAACGAAGACAAAAGAAGAGAAAACAAGTTAGAACTCGGAACTTACCTTAAAGTTCCGAGCCGCCTGCTCAGCAGCCGGCCCGAAACTCGGGGGCTACACCCAGTGGGTGTGCTAGCGCGCCCCCACGGAAGATTGCAAGAATAAAAAAAACAAAGCAAAGAAGTGTACCCGGACGACCGTTCGCGTCGCCAAGAATGTCTTCGTATACTGCTGGAGGGCGGTGCCTTGGGCCTGGAGCTGGGCCTGAACGTCCTGCGCGGCCTTGTTTAGCATGCCCATCCCGCCCCCAGGCGTCCATTCTGGTGGGGCGGCACTGGTGGCCTCTACATCTGGGGCCGACGAGCTTGCGGCCCCGATCTCCTGCGCTCATGGCGCCGAGGCCGCCTTCGCCGCACGCCGGCGCCCCGGAGGACGGACCACAGGGGTCGCCCCCACCGCCAGCTCGCCTCTGACCAGCGGCGCCGGTGGCACGTCAGACCGACTGCCTCGGGCCTCGGCAATCGGCGCTTGCGGGGGCACCTCCGCCCTCAGGATGCTGGCGTCGCTTCCTCTCCTCTCCACGACCGGCTGGTCATTGCCGTCTCCTCCAGTCGGTGCCGGGTTCTCTGGCGCTAGTGGCACTGTGCTCAGCGGGATGACGAGTTGCGGAGTCCGGCCGCGTGCGGCCTCTTCCGCTTGCACCTTGGCGGTCGCGTCCGCTTGGGCCTTAACTGCGGTGTCCGCCTAGGCCGTGGCTGTGACGTCCGCCTGGACCTTGGTCGCAGCGTCGGCTTGGGCCTTGGTCGCCGCCTCCGTGTCTGCCTGCGCCGCCTCGGCCACCTCCACCTTCTGCCGCTCCACCTCCTCCCGCTCCTCGCGCGCCTCCCGCGCGTTCCTCTCCGTCACCTCCTGGAGGTCGGCGAGCGGGTCCACACGGCGGGTGTTGGCTGAGCCTTCCGCCGCCCCGATCACTGAAGCAGCGGTGGACCACTCAAGAGAGAGTGGGGCCCTGTTCGAGCAAGACAAGGGGAGACTCAGAAAGAGTTTGCAAGAAAGAAGAAAAGAAAACGCAAGAGAAACCAAGCACTTACGCAGACACCATTGGGGGCTGCTTCGGGGTCTTCTAGAACTGGGCCGCCTTCACGGCGGCCTCCTGCCGCTTGGTCGCGGCGGTCGTGTTCTTGGACTTCTTCGGCCAGCTGCCGAACAGCAATGAACCCGCTCGGCGCTTTTGTGCGCCGCCTGGCGCAGTCAGCGCGGCTGAAGAACTCGCGCCCGCCTTGTCGGGGCCGTGCACACGGCATGGGTCGTTCTCCCCCTCGTCGTCATCCGGCCAGGCCTCGAGGCCGCCTCCTCCTCCGGAGCCGCCTGCTCCACCACCGCCACCTGTGGTGTCGTCCTCCTCCATGGCGGCCGCCCCCAAGTCGGGGTCCTCCACGTCGCTCCTTGTTCGGTCCGGCATGTACCGCTGCCCTGGATCCAGAGCGCCGGCGGCCGACTGGGCCGGGAGGACCTGCACCATGGCCGACTGGTCAGACGGCAAAACAAGAACTTGGACCAGCAAAAGAGAAAAAGAATTGCAAGACTCACCGCAGGCAGCGGATGTGCGCGATCGTACGGCCGCTTGCCGAACCGCCAATCCGTCTCCGATAGCTTGCAGTTGGAGAAGTAGTTGACCAGCCGGGCCACCTCCACGTCCGGCAGCTCCCATGTGCACATCCCGCATGGGTCCCGGTGCCCGCTCATGTAGCTGATGATGTGAGGCCGGGCTTGGAGGGGAAGCACTCGGCGTGTCACGAAGGCGGCCAGCAGGTCCGAGCACTTCAGGCCCTCCGACTCTGTCATCGCCTAAAGTCGGGCGAGGGCGGCGGAGGAGGTGGCCGACAGGGAGCTTAGCTTGTACTGCCAGTTGGCACGTGGCTCGGCTGGCAGGCCGGCTACGTAAGCTGGCAAGTTGATGTAGTCGCTCGTCGGGTGGATGTTCTTGACGTAGAAATAGGATTTCTGCCACAGCTTGGCCAACTGCAGCAGGGAGATGGGCGGGAAGCGGTTGCCGGTGCCCGGACGCCGCACCGCCACGCAGGCTCCGCATTGAGCCGCCTGGCCCTTGGTGGTGGTGCCGAGTTTGAGATAAAAGTACTCCCCCCAGAGCTCTAGGGTGGGGAGAGTGCCGAGGTATCCTTCGCACATGGTGACGAAGGCGGCCAGCAGCACCAGCGTGTTTGGCGTGAGGTGGTGCAGCTGGACTTGGTAGAAATCAAGGAAGGAGCGGAGGAAGCCGCTCGCCGGAATTCCGAAGCCGCGAAGAAAATGGGACCAGAAGACGACGCGTTCAACGCTTTCCGGCACCGGTGAGATTTCTGCCTCGGGGGGGACACGTACCCGCACGTTCGTCTCCCGTGGCAGCCGCCGTGTTTGACGAAGGAAGGAGAGGTGATCCTCATGGACGTTGGAACCGTCCCAGTCGCCGGCCCGTGAGCGCGCCATTGGTGAAGGAGCTCGTCATAGGCGCGGCGCGGTGACAAGCGGGCTAAGCCGCGGCGGAGCAAGGAAGCCGCAGCGAGAAGAAGCTCGTCGACGATGGGCTGCGGCAGCGCTTCGGCAAGAGGAAGAGGCGCTGCAGCGGCGGAGAGGAAGAAGAATGGCGAGGGGAGAGGAGGGCGTGCGTGCGTCTGCAACCCGCCTCCTCCCCCTACTTATAGCCCCAGGCGGCGGAGCTGAGGGGGCGAGAGCGTGGGGGATCATGGGATTAACTGCGCCCACTCCCCCACGATCCCACGATTACGGCGTCAGTAAAGGCATGTATTGATTACCGCAGAAGCCCAACCGTCTACCTCGGCCGCAGCGATCCGCGCGCGTGCCGAGGCACTGTAGTGGCGGGCCCCGGCCTGCGGCGACATCCCGTCGCGCGCGTGCGCCGGCAGGCCGGCTTGGCCTGCTGACGCCGCGTGGCTGGCGGGCACGGGCGGCGAGCCTGACGTCTGGCTAGCAAGCCACCTGGCCCCCACTGCGGCATTTCGAAATCGCCAGGCAGCTTGCCTGGTCACGGCCGACTCCTACCAGTCGGCACTTCGGAAGTCGGACGAAGCAGAACGCCAGACAACCCTGAGAAGGAAGCTGCTGGGGCTTCTCGTCCCTTCAGCCGCAGCACCCCACCAGCTTCGGGGACTACTGTCGAAGTAAATGACCACGGGTAGCCTCATCAGCTCCCCTGGGTATTTCAAGACATCGGGGCAGGCTGCGCCCCTCGACACCAAAGACAAAGGACCGCCTTCTTGGGGCCGGCCAGTCCAAGCGGCCGATTGCCAGGAGGCGGCAGAATCCAGAAGACGGCCATGAAGTGGACCGACTCCTAGCAGGCGGCTTCCTGGGAAGCCGGATCCTAGCAGGCGGCCCCTCGCGCCCTCAAAGTTAGCACCCACATAAACACGACGAGACGAGGCGTGGCTACAGTACAAGCCTGCCACCCTCAAATCCAGGGGAGAGCGTGGCCACAGTGCAGCGCACCAAGCGGACATCCCACGCCCGGCGCGACACTGTTGCCATGCTGCTCATGACATCACCCATGGCAGAGGAAGCCATACTCCCACGATGGGCTGTCGGTACGGCCCACAGGTGGCGGGCCCTACCTGTCCGTGAAGAGGCCAGAAGGCGGCGAGCCCTGACCAGTCGGCTCAGGGGGAGGCCGGCTCCTAGCAGGCGGCCCTCTCCTTTCCTTGAAGTTTGTGCACCATTAACCAGAAGAGACGGGGAGTGGATACAGTGAAACGCCCGCCGGGCGGCAGTACTGTAGCCACGCTCTCCCCGACCAAGCATGCATCATCAGTGGCACGGCTACAATGCTATGCAGCCGACAGGACCCACATGCGGTGGGCCCGGCTTGTCGTCTGAGTACAAGACAGCCGAGGGGACCCACCAGGCGGCGGGCCCCTGCAGTCGGCGGAGAGGCCGGCGACTAGGGACACTGACGGCCTGTCACACCCTATCTAGTTCATGCATTAGAGTGTTGCATCATGTTTAAACTTTTCCAGAAACTTGAAATGGGGATGATAGAACCCCCAGCACCCCCCTGGAAACAACTAGGGTTTACTAAAATCTTTTTCAATGAACCTGGAATGCCCTTCTAAAATGTCCATCATTTTGTCTTGGGTTAGAACCTCTGCCAAAATTGGTTCACAATTTTCTAGGTCATCATAAGGTCATTAAATTAAATCATATGTAACTTGCATTTGGGCATTTAAATGCTAGTAAA
The DNA here is from genome assembly GCA_011799875.1 of Thinopyrum elongatum. NCBI lineage: Eukaryota > Viridiplantae > Streptophyta > Magnoliopsida > Poales > Poaceae > Thinopyrum > Thinopyrum elongatum. The sequence continues at coordinate 364,171,229 of CM022302.1, forward strand.
TATTTTAAATGTCCAAATAATCCCAAACTGAAATGTTCCATGTTGGATATACTCTATACAGTGGGCATGAGTAGTTTGGTGATTTTTGAAATTGCCTAGGTATTTTTAGAAAAGCCACAAACTTGCAGAAATAAAGAAAACAGAAATAAAAGGGAAAACTAACTTACCTGGCAAAGCCACCAGCCGGCCCACCTGGCGGCCCAGCACTGTGCTGGCCCGTGCCAGCCAGCTGCTTCGTCCCCGCCTGGCAGGCAGGGAGGTGACGCCGGCGTGCGCGAGCTCGCCACGGCGCCAGCTGCTTGCCGCTTCGCCCTGGACGCGCTGGTCGACCTCCACGTAGCCCCCCCCCAACCGCCTGGACACGTCCATTCTCCCCCAACACCTCTCCCTCGCCCTCTTCCACCATGGCCGACGCTGTCGCTCCCGCGCCACCATGAAACTCGCGTCCACCGTCGACCCCGCGCCGCGCTGCCGTGTCCACGAGCTCCGCCGTCATCCACTACGTCGAGCTAGCCGAGCCCCGAGCGCTCGCACGCTCTGCTTCGTCTTCTTCGACCTCGTCTTCACCGAACGCCGCCGGAGATCCCCTTCGCCGTCACCGCCGCACCAGCTCGTCCCCGAACTCGTTGTCTGCTCCGTCGTGACCGCCGTGAGCTCAGCTACCTCCCCATCCTTCATGTTCTCGCTCTCGAGCCCTGCATCGACTGCACCGAGCTCGGCCGCACCCGCCGCCGCCACCGCACATCGCCGTCGTGGCCACAGCCACGTTGGCTCGATTCCAAGCACGCTATCATCTTCGCCGCACTCGCAGGAGCCCGCAGCACCACTCCACGCACCTCACCGTGCCCCCTAGCGACGAGCCCGAGCTCGCCCGAACTCCGGCAGCCGCAACCGAGCTCGCCGCCGTCGACTCCAGCCACCCCAGGCCCAACCACGGCCGCCAACGGATGTGCCGTTGCGCTAGCTTTCCGTAGAGTCCAACGGCGCCTCGAATGGTGCCCTGTAGCGCATTCCCAAGCCGCCCCGCCGTCTCTGTCGTCGCCGGCGACAAGTCGCCGGTGAGTTTGACCTCGCTGACTAGGGGGTTGACCTCCCCTGGGTCTATGACATGCGGGCCCTGCCTGGATAATTAACCTAGCTTAGGTTTAAATCTAATTAGTTTAATCTAGGTTAGTGTTAACTTAGTTAGTTAGTTTAGTGTGTCACTGACGTGTGGACCCCACACGTCAGGTTTGACCTGGACCGGGCCGTTGACCTGCTGATGTCACTCAGATGTCATGCTGACGCTGTAAATGTTTTCTGGGATTTTAAATAAATCAGAAATGGTTTATTTATTTCAGAAAATATCCTAAACTTCTAAAATTCATAGTAATTCAACCGTAGCTCCAAATCAAATAATTTATATTTGAAAAATGATCAGAAAAATCCAATCTATCCATTTATGCTACTTTCATGCATGAAAAACCAACTTATACCTGCTGTATATGTGAAAACATTCAAATGGCATTTTAAATGCTAAATATGGAGTTTGCATATGAACCCTTGGTTCATATGGACTTCATTTAAATTGTTGCAAGATACATTAGTGCAAATCATAACATTCTTGCCATGTCATGATCATGCATCATATTGTTGCATTTGCATTGATTGTGCTTCCTCTTTGTTGCCGGTATTTGTCCCCTCTCAGTAGACGACGTCCCGACGATGAGTTCGATGACACCGATGAAGAACTATATTATCTTCAGAAGTGCCAGGCAAGCAAAACCCCCTTGTTCATTCCGATACAAACCCACTCTCTCGCTTCTGCTCTCTTTTACTGCATTAGGACAACAACGATTCAACTGTTACATGCTGCGGTAGTTGAACCCCTTTCCTCTGCATGACCTGTCATTGCCATAGTAAATAGATGAAACCCACTAGCATGAGTAGGAGTTGTTTGGGCCCTAATGTGCCTACTCATCTATGCTTGTTTATCATGCCTGCTACTGCTTAGAGTTGAGTCTAGTCTGATTCATCGGGGATGATTCAGAGGTGTGTGAACATGTCCTGCTGTTGAGAGCTAAGTGTGTGAACACAATTTGGTAAAGGTATTGGTGAGAGGCCATGTAGGAGTACATGGTGGGATGTCTCATTGAAGCCGTCCTCAGGAACTGAGTTCTGTGTTTGTGATCCATGAACAGCTACTACCACACATTGGGATCCTTAATTGACTCTCTCGACTTATTAGCCGCCCTTGTTCTCTGTCCAGGAGTTGCAACTAGTTTTTGGTGTTTGTAGGATATGTGTTGGGGGCCGTGCATAGCGCTGACCCTAGGGGTGGGCTATGTTGCGGTAGATACACCGTGGCACGGTGTACCGGGCGCCCGTTTGGTGTCTTGGGAACCCTGCACACATCGTTTGGGGCTGTGAGCGAAACTCCGGCCGGATCTCCTCGCGGATGGAACCCGAATAGGTGATAAACCTGGACTAGAGACTTGTGTGGTTAGTCAGGTCGTGGCCGACTCCCTCGCCAGGCTTCCGCTTGAAGGTTGCCGAGATACACGACGTGTACATGGTGGTAAGTGGTGAGAGCGTGTGTGAAGAAGTACACCCCTGCAGGGTTAATATGATCTATTCGAACAGCCGTGTCGGCGGTAAAGGACTTCTGGGTTGCCTGTACAGTTCATAGACAAGTGAAAGTGGATACTCTAAAACTCGCAAGATAAGCGTGAGTGCCATGGATGGCGTTCTCGTAGGGAGACGGGAGCGGATCCATAGTGGTGTATTGATATGGTGAATATGTGGACTCGTGTGCGCCACCTCAAAAGAGTTACCAGCATTCGTAGTTCAGGATAGCCACTGAGTCAAAGCTGGCTTGCTGCAGTTAAACTCCACCACCCTCTTTGTTGATACCGATGCATATGTAGATAGTTCTGATGTAAGTCTTGCTAGGTACATTTGTACTCACGTTTGCCTATTTTATGTTTTGCAAAGATACTTCATTCTCGCTAGTAGTTCCACGTGGACTTCGACGTTTAGCTTGTTACCTCAGCTACGATCTTGTGCCCTCGGCAGGATCTGGTAGATAGTCGGGCTTCTCAGCCTTTTTCATTTGTAGATGTCTGTACTCAGACATGATAGGCTTCCGCATGTGCTTTGACTTGTATGCTCTGAATGTTGGGTCATGAGACCCATGTTTGTAATACTTGGCTCCTCGGAGCCTAATGAATAAATACTCTGAGTCGTAGAGTCTTGTTGTGATGCCATGTTGTATTTGCCCATATCCAGCATATTGTGTGTATGATTGAAATGCTTGGTATGTGTGGGATCCGACAACTTAGTTGTTTATCCTTGGTAGCCTCTCTTATGGGGAAATGTAGTCTGGTGCTTCCACTGAGCCTTGGTAGTCCGCTACAGCCCGGTTTACCGGAGTCCTGTTAGCTTGCTACTGCTCCGGAACACTTAGACTGGCCGGCATGTGTCCTTCCTCGATCCTGTGTCTGTCCCTTTGGGGAAATGTCACGCGGTGTCTTTTGGAGTCTTGTTAGCCTGCTACAGCCCGGATTCCCGGAGTCCTGCTAGCCCAGTTGCTACAGCCCGAATTCACTCGCTGATGACCGACACGTTCGTTGCTGGGTCATGTATGCATGTCCCTGTAAGTTAGTGCCACTTTGGGTTCACGACTAGTCATGTCGGCCCGGGTTCTCTATCATATGGATGCTAGCGACACTATCATATACGTGACCCAAAAGGCGCAAACGGTCCCGGGCCATGGTAAGGCAACACCCGTGGGAATACCGTGCGTGAGGCCGCAAAGTGATATGAGGTGTTACATGCTAGATCGGTGTGGCCTAGAATCGGGGTCCTGACACGGCCGAGACCCACGCCCTGCTGGATTACCATTGTACCCCTGGGGGTAGGCCTATATAAACCCCCCAGGTAACCCCATGCAAGGGGTTGGGACCTTGGTAGAGAAGAGAGAGCCTTCTTCAACACACACACACACACACATAGAGAGTGGAGTAGAGCTAGCCTTGCCCTCCTTCCTCCTCTAGCAGAACAGCTCAAGGAGCAAGCTTGTAGCTACTTGTTGAGGTAGTGATCATGCGGAGACCCCGCAGAGCAGGACTAGGGGTGTTATCTCCTAGGAGAGCACCGAACCTGGGTAAGATTCGCAGGCATACGCGGTCTTGCTCACTCCCGCTTCTAGAACCCGGCGATGTACTTTTGTCCGCATCCATGATAAGCCACCCCCTGGCATATGTCGCACGATATCCCCGACAGTGAAAATGATAACATGGCACCATTAACATGGGATTACTGTAGCTTGATCATTCGGGCATCACAAACATAGCATTGGTCAATTATGCAACTCATGAAAAAATTAATAAGGGAAGAGAAGATTCACATGCAAATACACTATCTTGGACATCTTTTATGATTGTGAGCCCCCACCAAATATTATATGTCAAAATTATTGACGTTGGACAGGGAAGACAACGTAATGATTTATGTGTGTTCATATTCACATAGAAGTTATATTGTCATTGATCCATGAACATGTGGTGCTTGCTCAATATCTTTGCTAGCCAAAAATTCCGCACTAAGTAGAGATACTACTTGTGCATCCAAAAACCCTAAACACAAATTCATGCTTTGAAAGTCCACCATACCTACCTATGGATTGAGAAAGATCCTTCAAGTAAGTTGTCATCGGTGCAATAAGGCAATAAAAATTGCTTCTAAATGTGTTGGATCATTTAGTGTAAGAGAAAATTGAGCGTTGTACGAACTTGTGATGGCAAAGTAAAAAAGGTGACAGACTGCATAATAAAGATTGCTATCATAAGGGGTAATATAATGTGACGTTCTTTTGCATTAAGGGATTTGGCATACAAACAAATAAGCGCATGGCAACCTCTGCTTCCCTCTGCGAAGGGCCTATCTTTTACTTTTATGTATTTACTTTTATGCAAGAGTCAAGTATTCTTCCCTATTCCTTTTTATTTTCTCTTTTTGCAAGCATCATGTGGTGAGGAAAGATCTAGGCACATATATCCAGGTGGATGTGGGTGAGCATGAGTTATTATTGTTGACATCACCCTTGAGGTGAATACGTTGGGAGGTGAAACTATAAGCCCCTATCTTTCTATGTGTCCGGTTGAAACTTTTTGTTCATGGGTATGCTGTGAGTGTTAGCAATCATAGAAGATTATATGATGGTTGAGTATGTGGAATTGCCTAAAGGCTCCGACACGAGACCCTTCCTGAAAGTATGATGAATTGTAGTTGCAAAGTTGACTGAGAACATAGTTTGTTGGTTTCCAATAAGGTTTATGCTCTATACTTTAATGTTGTGATGAATTGTTACTTGTTCATGAGAAGTTATATGACAAAAGTTGCGTGACAAAGTTTTATGTTAAAAGTACTTTGCTGTTATAATAATAAGCATGATGCTTCTATGTCTGTATTTTGTTTTTATCGACACCTCTCTCTCTAAGCATGTGGGCATGTTTTTCGATTTCGGTGTTTCGCTTGAGGACAAGCGAGGTCTAAGCTTGGGGGAGTTGATACGTCCATTTTGCATCATGTTTTCCTACTGTTATCTATAATGTATTTATGCATAATAATGCTTTTTGGAGTAATTCTAATGCCTTTTCTATCATAATATGCAAGGTTTACACAAAGAGGGAGAATGCCGGCACCTGGAATTCTGGACCTGAAAAAGCTACGTCAGAGTTACCTATTCTGCACATCTCCAAATGAGCTGAAAATTTACGGAGAATTGTTTTGGAATATATACAAAATACTGGAGCAAATAACTCCTCGGCCCACCTTCGATGCCCATCTTCGGGTATATAGGTCATTTTGACCTAGAAAAAATCAGAGGGGGACTTTTGGGACGAAGCGCCACCGTCTCGAGGCAGAACTTGGGCAGGAGCACTTTTTCCCTCCGGCGGAGCGATTCCGCCGAGGGAACTTCCCTCCCGGAGGGGGAAATCGGCGTCATCGTCATCACCAACCACTCTCCAATCTTGGGGAGGGCAATCTCCATCAACATCTTCAACAACACCATCTCATCTCAAACCCTAGTTCATCTCTTGTGTTCAATCTTTGTACCGGAACCATATATTGGTACTTGTAGGTGACTAGTAGTGTTGATTACATCATGTAGTTGATTACTATATGGTTTATTTGGTGGAAGATTATATGTTCAGATCCATTATACTATTTAATACCCCTCTGATCTTGAGCATGATTATCATTTGTGAGTAGTTACTTTGTTCTTGAGGTCATGGGAGAAGTCATGTTGCAAGTAATCATGTGAACTTGATATGTGTTCGATATTTTGATGATATGTATGTTGTGATTCCCTTAGTGGTGTCATGTGAACGTCGACTACATGACACTTCACCATATTTTGGCATAAGGGAATGCATTGTGGAGTAGTTATTAGATGATGGGTTGCTAGAGTGACAGAAGCTTAAACCCTAGTTTATGCGTAACTTCGTAAGGGAACGATTTGGATCCAAAAGTTTAATGCTATGGTTAGATTTTATCTTAATACTTTTCTCATAGTTGTGAATGCTTGCGAGGGGGTTAATCATAAGTAGGAGGTTTGTTCAAGTAAGAACAGCACCTAAGCACTGGTCCACCCACATATCAAATTATCAAAGTAGCGAACACGAATCAAACCAACATGATGAAAGTGATATGGGGAAATTCCCGTGTACCCTCAAGAACTCTTTGCTTATCATAAGAGACTGTTTTGGCATCTCCTTTGCCACAAAAGGATTGGGCTACCTTGGTATGCACTTTATTTATCATTACCGTTACTTGTCCGTTACAAATTATCTTACTATCAAACTACCTTGCAGAAAATACCTTGCTGAAAACCACTTGTCATTTCCTTCTGCTTCTCGTTGGGTTCGACACTCTTACTTATCGAAAGGACTATGATTGATCCCCTATATTTGTGGGTCATCACTGGTTCATCAATATCTCATTGCCCCATATGCAGAAAGGGTCAAAGCATGGATCTTTACCAATGACATGTACCTAAAAGCACCAAGTTAACATTAGAAGCTAAACAGCAATTGCAATATGATGTAGTACAACACTCCGTCCGTCCCATTATATAAGATCTTATAGCATCCAATATATTCATAGCATGGATGAATAAATATCTTATATTATGGAGCAGAGGGAGTTTATTACATTTGTACAAATATCAGCCAATTAGCTGTAGTTAACTGCTGTTGTGTTTTTGGTGTTCTTGCTGCTCTTCTATGTATATCTAGACATCATCAGAACATTAAGGTAACACTCTTGGTTTGAGACTACGTTTGCCAAAGGTTGCCACACGTAAGGTTAGGTGTGTGTTTGGTTCAAGCCACATCTTAGGCAACCACACTATGGTCCCACATCACATACACTCAAAAAGTGTGGCAAGATTCTCTTAGGTGTGCCAACTTGTGGCTCTCGTTTTGAAGAACTAACCCTTTGGCAAGTTTGGCAACATTGTATGGAAAAGTGTGGCACTCCCAGGCCTAGAACCAAATGGACCTTCCTTGTTGTTGTGTTGCCTAGGATTGCATATTTAGTCATTCAGTACAATGCATCTTGCTATGTAGCCTCAGATATGTTAGATATGGCCCTAGTTAACCTACCGATAAATGGGTTACAGATATATTCAGTTAAATGTCTGATTCAACGATTAATACCTTATCAGCCCCCGGCCTATATGGTACCAGCTACTGATATCCTGAACAGTTAGTATATATAAGCCATGGGATGAAACTAACCTCGATGGTAAACAGCGGATGTTCCCAATATTGTCATGTGTAAGTACATCTAAAGGCATTTTAAGCACAACAGGCTAAACATCAACCAAATATATCCATGGTAGAGAACATAATCTCCAAATGAGAGCTTCATGGCGAAGGTTTAAGCACGCTAGTTAAGAAAAACAAGAAGTGGAAAGGTGTGTTATTAACTGCAACAGGCCTAATATTTAAAAACAAGCAAACATAGTCATTCAAACTTGTATTGTGCAGGTCTAAGTACACTAGTTATTGTTAAATCAAATGGACAGGCATGTTAAATACTCCCTCCAGTCCTTTTTACTCTGCATATAAGAATTGTCTGAAGTCAAACTTCATAAAATTTGACCATAATTATATGAAAAAATATCAACATCTACCATGCACTACTGCAAGATGCTGCTAACGCGACGCTACGATCAGAGACCACGAAACTGTGTGTGATGCATTAATCACAAACGGTGATGTAAAAAAACTCCAAAAAAGATGCAAAATGTTTGCGATGGCGGATACATCAAACACGGTTCAGATTTTAGTTGTGCATGCGATGCGGGGCATACGGTTGATCCATACGAACTATTTGCGATGAGACAGAACAGCAGAAACGGGCAGCCATATCAAGGTGTGTGCGATATACGGCATACAGTTCACTCTGATGAACTGTTTTCTATTAGGGAATGTAACAAAAATGGTTAGCCAGATCAAGGTGTGTGTGATATACGGCATACGGTTCACTTGGATGGACTGTTTTCGATTAGGGAACACAACAAACACGGTTCAACTTAACAAGATGTGTGTGATATGCGGCATACAGTTCACTTGGATGAACTGTTTTCGATTAGGGAACACAACAAACACGGTTCAACTTAACAAGATGTGTGCGATATGCGGCATACAGTTCACATAGATGAACTGTTTGCGATGAGCCAAAAGAACACAAACAATTCATGTAAACAAGATGTGTGTGATACGCGGCAAACAACCCACTCGGATGAACTATTTGCAATGAGAAATTATAACACAAATGGTTACTACAGTTAACTCGTGTGCGATTCTGTGTGTACAAAAAACTTTGAAAAATGCAAACTAGTTGCTTGTGGTGGCTAGGAGTATCGCACATGATGCGTCTGCGAGTACTCGTGTGTGATGATTAGTAAGTTACACATACATTTCCTTATGTTAACACGTGTGTGATAGATAACACGTGACACCGCATAGGGTATTCGGGTTGTGTGCTCCACTTAGTCTTCCCGCGCTCCAGGGAAGGCTTCTGCGCTCCAGCGAATGCTTCCCACGCTCCACATGGGTAAATTGTAAAATCCCCACCTCTTCCCTCATCGGTTTCCTGCCACCAGCTAATGGCTTGCTGCATATAACCCAGGCGGCAACGCACCGTCGTGACACTGTGTGCAGATCTAGTCCTCACCCATCTACCATTAGTTATTCCAAGCATGCCAAGCAACGACCAAAGCTTCAACATCGACCCCTACCTGCGTAACATCTTCGGCGAGGAGAACAATCCGGAGCAGGTCGGGGAGCAAGAGCTTCATTGGCCGGTGCAGGCACCATGGCCCATCGGCAGCGATATCGGCTTGACAGTCCTTGGGCACACAATCGACATATTGCAGAGGAAGTGTGATGAGCAGTTTGCAATCCACCATGCAAAAGATCCAGAGCTGCTCGGCGGCATGATCGACGACCCACCCGAAGAACCACCGTCACCAGTGCTCATCGAGAGCCTGATGCCCCGCAAGGAATGGGCAGAGGACCTCTGCGATTCAGTTAAGAGGCAGCCAGCCTGCGGCTTCAACATTGCTGGCGGTGGCCATGTCAACCTCGATCCCGATGATGTGGTGGCCAGGCTCGAGCGCATCCTTGGCGGAGTTGACGTCCCCGATGAAGTAGAACATCGCCAACGTGGTATCTTGAGGATGCAGGTGATGGACAGAATTTTCTACCAGGCCAGAGACATGGAAATGGAACGGTTCCGTGGAGATGTCATGCGCGCGATTGCACGCTATCAAGCTCTGCTAGAAGAGGCCCAGCAGCCCCAAGAGACTCCCAGTGCCAGTAGCTCCGTAGGCGGAGGCGGGTCGGGACACTTGGAATGAACGGCCACAAGGGTGCTATGCTGATCATGGAGTCCGAGAAGACTGTCGTTCGAAGGCCGCCAGCTCAGCCTTTTAGCCTATATTTTATTATAATTTTATGCATATGTAGCTCGTGAGTGTTTTGGGCGTTGCCAGATGTGGCATTTTAAATTATCCTGAATATGTAAGACAATTATTAACCGTTGCCATTGTAAATTTGCCTCAACGGCGAGCAGAGCACGCGGAGGGACGCCAGAGCAGAGCATGCCGCGGACGCCTCAATGGCGAGCAAAATGCATGGACGGACGCGAGCAGAGCGCGCCACGGCTGCCTCAACGGCGAGCAACCACACCTGCATATTGCAATTCTGGTCAACCTTCTGGCACCCGTGGGAGGCGTGACGGCGCATCCATCGGACACGATGGTGATATCTTGACCGTGTGTGATAGTGGGCAGACACGTACACATACATCCGAGAACGCGGGCCCACGTACGCCATTCGGGAACCGTTTGGAGCTTCCGATGCGTGTGCGATGCGTGGCATACAGTTGATCCATAAGAATTGTTTGTGATGAGCCAGAACAACAGAAATGGGCAGCCATATGAAGATGTGTTTCGGGCTTCGAGCCCAGAACCATCAATAAATTTTGACCTTGTTTCTCGTCACATTCCAGATTACAATGCAATAAGTAATTGCAAATATGTTCACACCGATCAAACCTAAATGTGTTCACACTTAGCACCGGGCTATAAAAACTACCCACAAGAAAATTACTTCATAGTTCCTCTCCTCATCACCCACAAAACAGGCCTTTCCTGTCAAGTCATTCCGCCATGACCGGTAGGAGGAGTTTCAGGTCGACTTATAACCAAGGAGCAAAGACCAAGGCCGCGGAAGCACTAGAGAGGTCCCGCCGCTACACGGCAGCCGCAACAGAGATGTCCTGGCGCGCTGCGGAGCCCTCGAACGAGCTCTCACCGGCACGCGAGGCCTCTCACAAGCGCACTCGCCGTGTCAGTGATCACGACGAGCTGGCGGTGTTGAAGTCCTTGGCAAGCGACGACGACATTCTCGCTGGCCTAATTAAGCAGCAGGAGCTGGTCGACGGCTTGATGAAGCTACTCGAGGTTAGCGATGCATTAGTTGAGAAGGCGACCGGCCTCGTCGAGCAACTCATGGGTGACAATGCGAAGCTCCTCAAGGCGCTCGCCGAGACAGAGGAGGAGGCCGCCAGCTAGAAGAAGCTGCATGAGCAGAGCAGTACCTCGGGGATGATGCTGAAAGCGGTCGTCAAGGAACTGATGGGTGACTTGAGGAAGCTCTGGATCGAGCGCGAGTAGGAGGTGGAGGAATCCGTGGCTGCTGTCAAGCAAAGTCGTGAGGAATTGAAGAAGGAGCTGGAGGATCTTTTCACCCGGCGATCCATCGAGGAGTAGAGACAGTAGCGACCCAGATCATTGTCTGCGATTTCCTTCTTCTCTTGCCTCTGTGTCTTCCAGGCTTTGCCGCATGTGGCATTTTAAATTATCCAGAATATGTAAGACAATTATTATCCGCACCATTGTAAATTTGTCGTCATATCATCCGTTGCCATTTTATTTGTCGTCGTATTATCCGTTGCCCTATGTGGCATTTTAAATTATCCGGAATACGAGTTGAAAACATGAACAAAGCAAATGCTAACGTTGAGCGCTGCCATGGGATCACAAGCAAACACCCTCCATCCAGGTGCTTTAATTAACCACGTGTTAAACAGCGGCTCGGCCGCCATTAATGGAGAAGTTGTGAGCGAGGCGGGCGACTGGTGGATGGAGGTTAAAGAGCTCGCTTCCCGATGAGCATGCGCGGCCTTGGCTGCTCGCACGTGTCCCGTCGAGCCTGCGAGGTGGACAGGTCGCATGCGTCCCGTCGAGCCTATGTGGCGGACTGCTCACACGCGTCCCGTCGAGCCTGCACTGCAGACTTCTCGCGCTCGTCCCCTCTAATCAAACAGCTGCACGCACGCCACCGAGTATGGTTAAATTTTGGCACAAAATACAAAGATGACCAATGAACGAGGGACGAGGTAGTACTATCCCATATGAAAAGAGGACGCGTGGCCGCACTTAAATGGTTACGGGAACACACACGGTTCATGTAATACAACCATTTGCGATATTAACATGTCAGCTATTTGTTTCAAAAGGACTTCATTGGCTATTGATGTGTGCGCCTTGTCTCAAACTGGACGATTTTTTTACCACAGCATATATGTGCCATGTCATGAAACCATGCCAAGTTTCATGTTTTTTGGGTGAGTTATTGATTTACTGGGATTTAAAAACCAAGATTCTCAATGTTTCAGGATGACGAGATGTTTGTAATTCATTCCCATTCCTTCAATGAGACCTACACATGCACCCAATGAGGCATGTACGGTTTTCCACCCATTTTGCTGCACTGGAGCATGTGCTTATAGTTCAAAATTAAATTATGGACTACATTAAATGCCTAGAAAACTCAATTAATATATAAAATGGCCAAACGAACCCTGAACAATTTCAAATTTCAGCACGACACTCCTGTTATTCTATGTTGCTTGTAGAAAACAAAATACAAGGCGAGAAGAGGCGGCAATTATCGTTTTGCCCGCAAGAGGGGCATGTTTCCCTACCGGAACCACGAGGGTTGCGAGAAGCTTCGGTTTGTTAGAGGCTTGTAATATAGCTTGGCCCAAATTGGACAATTTTTTTACCACGACATATATGTGCCTTGTCGTGACACCATGCCAAGTTTCATGATTTTTTGGTGAGTTTTGGATTTACGGGCGTTCAGAAACCGAGATTCCAAATGTTTTAGGCCGAGCCAGCACGCCAAGATGGTTGAATTCATTCCCATTCCTTCCATGGGACCTAAACATGCACCCAAAGGACACATGTACGATTTTTCTAGCCATTTTGGTGCACTAGAGCATGTATTTGTAGTTCGGATTTGAATTATGGACATTAAATGCCTAGAAAACTGAATTAATGTATAAAAAGGTCAAACGAACCCTGAATAATTCCAAAGTTCAGCGTGAATCCCCCGTTGTTCCATGTTGCATTTAGAAGAAAATACAGGGTGAGAAGAGGGAGCCATTATCGTTTCGCCCACAAGGGGACATGTTTCCCTATCGAAACCACGAGGGTTCTGGCGAGAGGCTCCAGTTTGTAAGAGGTTCGTAATAAAGCTTGGCCCAAATTATCGGTGCAACAAACCTTCATGCACTACAGGAATCAGCTTCTTTGCCGTCTGCCATGGCAGACGGCAAAGGCATGAATGGCGGTCGGCAAAGCTCTTTGCCGACTGCTAGCTGTCGGCAAACAGTCCGGCTCAATTCCTGCCGGTAAAGGCCTTCTTTGCCGTCTGCTTCAGAGAAGCGGACGACAAAGGTTTATGCCGTCAGCCGTTTGCGGCCAGCAGACGGCAAAGAGCGTAGACGGCAGTGAGGTGAGGTGGGAGCCGTTAGGGGTTAACGGCGTGCTTTGCCGTCAGCCGGCAGACGGCAAAGAGGCTAAGGTCTTTGCCGTCTGCTGGCGGACGGCAAAAAGCCCAAATAGGAGTCACTGGGAAGCTGCCACGTGGCCTTATTTGCCGTCAGCCGGCAGACGGCAAAGAGGCTAAGGTCTTTGCCGTCTGCTGGCGGACGGCAAAGAGCCCAAATAGGAGTCACTGGGAAGCTGCCACGTGGCCTTATTTGCTGTCTGCTAGCTGTCGGCAAAGGGATTTGAATCTTTGCCGTCTGCCAGCAGTCGGCAAAGACCTAGCCTCTTTGCGTCTGCCAGCTGACGGCCAAATGCCCAAATAGGCAACCCAGTGTTCCCAGGTTGCAAGGTAGCTGCCACGTGGCCTTCTTTGCCGACTGCTAGCTGTCGGCAAAGCTCTTTGCCGATGCTAGCAGACGGCAAAGCTCTTTGCCGTCTGTAGCAGACGGCAAAGGCCTATAACCCCTGTTTTTAATTGAATTCATTCAATTTGACAGAAATTATAGATATACACAGATAATACATATATACACAAAAAGCATATCCAACATATATTTCCACAAGTCCAACATATATCCATATGACATAAGAAGTTTCCAACAACATATCCATAGTGACATACACATCCAAACAAGTTCCCAAACTGTTTTCTAAACAAAAAGGAAGCACAAGGAGAATATATGAGTCCATCAATGCAGCTTCCATCTCAAGCAAATCTGCAAATTGGGAAAGATGAAAGTTAGAAGAAGAAGAAGAAGAGGAAAAGAAGAGAAGAAGAAAAGAAAGAAGAGGAAAATAAGAAGAAGATTTTATATTCTCTTTCTTTCTCTCCTCCCCCTCTTCTTTATCTTCTTCTTTTCAACAAATGTAGTTAAAAAAGCCAATTTAGAGCTAAGCTAGGTAAATAGGTCATTTTGAGATAAGCTAAGTTCAATGTATCATATTGGAGCTAACCTACGTAAACTTGGTCATTTTGGAGCTAAGCTAAGTTAAATGGATCATATTGAAGCTAACCTAGGTAAACTTGGTCATTTTTGAGCTAACCTACGTAAAAATGTCATTTTTTGCTATGCTAGGTAAAAATGCTAAGTGTGTAGGTCAATTATAGAGCTAACTTAGGTAAATAGGTCATTTTGGAGCTAACGCGGGTAAATGGATACATATTGTAGCTAACTTAGGTAACTTGGTCTTTTTGGAGCTAACGTAGGTAAATGGATCATATTGGAGCTAACATAGGTAAACTTGGTCATTTGGAGCTAACCTGGCTAATTAGGCCATTTTTGACATACTAAGCTTATTGTGTCATTTTAGAGGACAACAAGCTAAGTATATGACATTTATGAGTTAGCAAGGTTACTATGCCATTTACGAAAAAAACAAGTAAGAGAGGAAAAGAGAAGAAGAAGAAGAAGAAGAAGAAAGAAGAAAGAAGAAGAATAGAAAAAGAAGAAGAATAAGAAAGAGAAGAAGAAATGTTCTTCTTCTTCTTTTTCTTATTCTTCTTCTTCTTCTTCTTCTTCTTCTTCTTCCTTCCTATCCTTCTTTTCTTTCCTATTCCTTGATTTTCTTCATCTTATTATGTCATTTGTGGACTAAATAGGCTAAATTATGTCATAAATGGGCTAAATAGGCTAAGCAAGAGGAGGAAAAAGAAGGAAGAAGAAGAAGAATAATAAGAAAGAATAATAATAGAAAAGAAGAAGAATAAGAAAAAAGAAGAAGAAATGTTCTTTTCTTCTTTTCTTATTCTTCTTCTCTTCTTTCTTCTCTTCCTATTCCTTCTTTCTCCTATCCTTGATTTCTTTTCTTATTATGTCATTTGTGGACTAAATAGGTAAATTATGTCATAAATGGGCTAAATAGGCTAAGCAAGAGGAGGAAAAGAAGAAGAAGAAGAAGAATAATAATAAGAAAAGAATAATAATAAGAAAAGAAGAAGAATAAGAAAAGAAGAAGAAATGTTCTTCTTCTTCTTCTTCTTTTCTTATTCTTCTTCTTCTTCTTCTTCTTCTCTTCCTATTCCTTCTTTTCTTCCTATTCCTTGATTTTCTTCATCTTATTATGTCATTTGTGGACTAAATAGGAAATTCCGTTATCACGGAGGTGAAGGACCGGTCGGGGCTGCGCCAGTGCCAGACTAAGGTGAAGGGCCGGTCGGGGTTCCACCAAGGCCAGACGGAGAAGCATCGGTTGATGCTTGTCGAGAAGCATTCTACACCAAAGATCATTTCCAATGTCTCGTTAGCATGATGCAACATAAATGTGAATACTAGTAACTAACGACCGTTCAAATCAAACTCACCGTGGTCGCCGGAGCAATCTGGGGCATCGGCGGAGGGGTCTGACCGCTTTTCTCGCACATGCTCTACACATTTGGTTCTCACGAGTTAGTCATATTAGTTAGTAATGGAACAAACATTATGTGCATGATTTGGCTAATATGCAGGAGAAACGTACCACCAAGATGTCGTATAGGGCCCGGTTTTGAGCATCGTTCTGGTTCCTCTCCTCCTCCAACAGCCTGGCCGTCCTCTCCTCCAGCTCCCTCTCCCTCTCCTCCGCCTGCCTTCTTGCCGCCTCCAAAAGCGTCTGCGTGTTTGCTCTCTCTTTCTCAAGAGCAGCCTGCAACACACCACTCCTCGTTAGCATTGTAATCATCGACGGACGCACACACAATGTAATGGATAGGAAAGGTATCCGAGTCTGTATAACTAACCGCCATGGCGAGCTCCGATGGCCGTGCACGAGGCATTATCTCAGGATCAGAGCTACTCTGGCGCTTCTTGATCTGTGTGAGAGTCTTAGGACAACGTATCAGTCCATCACCAATGGCTATCGAGCCATGGGACCTCCCACCACCAGATATCATAACCAACTCTGTATCAAAAGGATCCTGGCTCGGGTTAAAGTCCTCCCCTTTCCTTGCCTTCCCCTCGTCTCTGTACCTCACGAGCTTGTTGCGGGAGGAGATGTTGGTGAAGGTCTCTGGATGATCTAGGTCATACTCCGAGAATGCCTTGGCCTTCTTGTACGGGGCACTATGGGCCATGCCATAGAGGTCGAACAGACTTGGCACGGGCTTCTTGTTGTGGTGCGACTGAGAGAGAGGAACAAAATATTAGTCAAGGGCTCAAGCTAGCATGAAGATTGAAATTGCTATGTAAATAAGGTCATTTTGGAGCTAAGTAAGGTTATTATGTCATTTTTGAGGAAAAAAAGCTAAGTTTAGGTCATTTTGGAGGTAACCAAGATTATTATGCCCATTTTGACCAAACTATGCTAATTATGTCATTATTGAGCTATCGAAGGTAGTTATGCCTTTTTTTAGCTAACTAAAGCATATTTAGGCATTTTATAGAGCTATCTTAGGTTATTATGTCATTTTAGAGCTAATTATGTCATAAATTAACAAGCTAAGATTATTTTACATCATTATTGAGCTATCAAAGGTAGTTATGCAATTTTTTAGCTAACTAAAGCATATTATGTCATTTTAGAGCTAATTATGTCATAAATGAACGAGCTAAACTAAGTTTAGGTCATTATTGAGCTATCCAAGGTAGTTATGCCATTTTTTAACTAAGTAAGCATTATTGAGATATCCAAGGAAAAATGCTATCATGTAGAATGAAATTGCATGAATCATGAAGCAAACCACATACCCAGTGACCCCCGTACTCAAACAGGTCGGAGCTCCCTTGATGGTGTGGCACACCAACCATTTGGGCACGCTTATCCTTGGCCCTTTGGTGTTCGACTAGCCATTTGGGAGAGCACCACTCATCCACCAACGCCTCCCAACAGTCCATCCTATCCGCACACCATCTCGGGGGCACCTAAGTTAGTCAAGAGAAATTTCAGTGCTACGCCTACGAATCAAATCAAGAGAACTAAGTTCAAGGCCTTAAGAATAGGTAATTACCAGCATGTACTTCTCCTTAGTCAGAAACTTGCCGCGACACTTCTTCTTCGCCCTCCTAATACCCTTCGAGGCGTAGTAGTCTCGAACGGCCTGCAGCCGAGCCTCGTGCCGTAAGTTCTTAAGCGTCTTCTGCATTCTCTCAGTTGAGTAGCACCAACGATTTTGCACGGGCCCTCCCAATCTTGCCTCGGTCGGGAGATGCAAAATCAAGTGCTGCATTGGATTAAACATGCTCGGCGGAAAGATTTTCTCTAACTTGCAGATCAACTCCGGTGCCAACTGTTCCATTTCTTCGAGGAGGCCAGGCGATAGTTCTTTCGCACAAAGAACACGGAAGAAATAGCTCAGCTCTGCCAGTACTAGCCATTCATCCTCAGGGATGAAGCCACGCAACATTACCGGCATTATCGCTCAATCCATATGTGCTAATCATGACTTTTTAGACCAAATATTTTCAATTTTTCAAGACTCGCTCCCCTCTTTAGATTTGCAGCATACCCATCGGGGAACATCAACTGCATTTTCACCCACAGAATAATTTCCCTCATAGCTGGCCTTCCAAGATTGAACCATGCCTTTGGCTTCGTGAAGTTCCGCTTTCCTTTCGGATCTTGCATGTTTTGTAACGGTCTATCACATAGCTCCTCTTGATCGACTCTAGCCTTAGGATTATCCTTTGACTTCCCCTCTATGCCGAACAATGTGCCAAAAATGGCTTCGGCGATGTTCTTTTCGGTGTGCATCACGTCGATGTTGTGTGGGCAAAGGAGGTCTTTGAAGTAAGGCAGATCCCATAAGCATGTCTTGTGAGTCCAGGCGTGTTCCTTATTATACCCCTTGAAATACCCTGGACGCACTGGATCTGGCTCGAGAGCGTTTAACTGATCTAGGGTTTGTTGGCCTGTCAACGCAGGTGGTGCAGAGTGTTTGACAACTCTACCTTTCATGAAGTTCTTCTTGTCTTTCCTGAACTTATGGTGAGGATCCAGAAACGGTCTATGCAAGTCAAAGCAACTATACTTGTGCCCTGCGGTCAGCCAACGAAACTCAAGAGCTCCCTTGCATGTGGGGCACGGGAACCTTCCATGCACACACCAGCCAACGAATAGCGCATACGCCGGCAAGTCATGCGTCGAGTACATGTACCAGGCACGCATTATGAAGTTCTGTTTGCTAAAGGCGTCGTATGTATTGAACCCATTATCCCAAGCTTCTTGCAATTCGTCCTTAAGCGGCTGCATGTACACATTCATATTCTTCCCCGGATAGTTGGGCCCTGGAATTATCAACGTCAGGAAAATGTTCTTTCTTTGCATAATCTGTCCGGGGGGGAGATTGAGTGGAATGACAAACACGGGCCAACAACTGTATTGGGTTGCCGTCTGACCATACACACTGAACCCATCCGTGCTGACGGCGACTCGAGGATGCCTTGGATCTGCCATTTTTTCCTTATGTAATGCATCGAAGCGCTTCCATGCTTCACCATCCGATGTGTGCACCATCATCACATTCCCATCTGCATCACGTTCGGTTCTTTTGCCCGTTTTGTGCCATGTCATATGTCTGGCCGTCTCTTTGACCATGAAAAGACGTTGAAGTCTTGGTACGATTGGCAAATACCGAAGAACATTAACGGGTATTTTGGTCTGCGTCTTCTCACCCATACCATTGTCTACCACAACATACCTGGATGACTCGCAAATGGGACAATAGTTCAAGTCCTCATACTGGTGCCTAAATAAGACACATCCTTTCTCACAGGCATGTATCTTCTCATAGGGCATCTTAAGAGCACGGAGGATTTTGTCTGACTGGTACAGGTTTGTAGGTAGCACATGGCCTTTGGGTAGAAATCGTCCGAATACTGTCATCATCGCGTCGTAGCATTCTCTACCAAAGTTGAACTGAGCCTTCAAAGCCATGATTTGTGAGATGGCATCCAGCTGACAAAGCTCAGTGTGCTCATGGAGAGGACGTTTTGAGGACTCCAACATTTCAGTGAAGGCCTTTGCAGATTCCTCCATCTCCTCGTCCGAGTCCCGAGCATCGTCAAAGTCTTGCACCATGTCTTCCATCCCGGTACCATGCTCGTCGGTGCGACGACGAACCACCTCAGGTCTGGCACGTTGGGCAGACTCACCATGAAATGTCCAGACCGTGTAACCAGGCGTAAAACCAAACTTCTGCAGGTGTTTACTCATTTCAAGCTCGTCCCTCTTATTAAAGTTGTCGCACCGGACACAAGGGCACCAGCTTAATCTCTGGCCATTCGCAAATGCGGCTCTAACAAACTCTTTGGTTTTTGTTAACCATTCACCGGTCCAAACTTTCTGACTAGTGTAACCGGTGTACATCCACGCACGATCACTCATATTGACTTCCTACTAGACAGACAATAAATATATACATCATTAAGCAAACCATATCCATTAGTTAATGGAGTTTGTCAGTTCTCTTACGTCCATGCAACCTACATGCTAATAGGTAAAGATAGGTCCTAATCCCACCCGAGTATGTGTAGATTGAGTTCGTTTTCCCATGCTCTGCTCCGGATCCGACGCAAAATTTCGGCAGCACCTCCCCGCTGTTCTCCTGATACACGTCTCGGCAATAAGCAGAGAGGATGTGTACCCGGAGAACAACAGGGAGGCACTGACGAAATTCTGCATCGGATCCGGAGCAGAGCATATAGGAAAACGAACCCAATCTACACATACTCGGGCTGTCCATGGATAACGTTGGACAATTCGAAAGAATCACGATTATAAATATGCAAATGCAGCATATTTATAGATGTAACCCTTTCGAACGGGAGACGCATAGTGTTACGCATACTGATGACGGACACCTATAGCTAGCTAGTTTCTTATTGGCACGAAGACCGGAATAGGCAAATGTAGGGGGGAGGAGGAGATGTCTTTGTGCTCACCAAGGAAAGCAGGGGCGGAGCTCGTCGAACGCACGGGGAGGTCGTCAACACCACACCCTTGCAGCGACGAAACAACTGCACATTTTAAATCCACCTGTTAACTACAACACAAATATATATGATGTTTTGCATAACAAAATCGAAAAATATACGACCTAACTCATAATTCACAAATATATGACCCCGTCGGTTCGTGGGTCGGGCAGGGTCGGGGTGGTGGTGTCAGGGTGTAGGTGTCGATCGGGATGTAGGATGTCGTATGTCGGGGTCGATCAGGGTTGTCGATCAGTGTGTTCGGGGTCAGGGTCAGGTGTGAATTTCATGAGAGAAGACATAAACATCAAGTGAAAACATTAACATTGACAAAGTTGAAAACTTTGCTACTACGACGAGGTAAAGTTCCTTTGCGAAATCTATAGTCTTGAAGCGATATATAATAGCATCATCATCAACCTTTGCAAAATTTCTCGCTCAGTAATTATTTGGTCAGTAGCACAACGATAAGCAGTACTGCAGTAGCAAATACTAACATTATAGCAACAGATCAAAAATGTTCAATCTAACAAATTTTAACAACAACAGCAAGGCAGTAGCAGTCAGTGTAGCACAATGCACATGCACATATTATCCGTCTGTGAGTGAGTGAGTCTGCCATTACCAATCCGGCTCTTCAGTGCGGCTGTGGCTGCGGCAGACGGCGTGGCGGACAGGCAGAGTCGCGGAGACCAGGGCAAGGGGGCCGAGCCCGAGCAGAGCCGGCGTGCAGAGCAGTAGAGCCGCAGCCCGCAGAGGAGCCGGAGAGAGGGAGAGCGGCGGAGCGGGCGGCGTCAGTGGCGGAGGCGCGGAGCCGGCGAGCACCGGAGGGGGACACGGCGTGGAGGAGGGGAGGGGGGGGGCCGGGGTGAGAGGGGAGGGGGCCACGGTGGTGAGGAGGGAGGGGGGGCGGCGATGGGAGGGAGGGAGGGAGGGGGCGGCGATGGAGGGAGGTGGATGGGATGGGGGGGGGGGGCGGCGGGGTCGGGCGGGTGGAGGGAGGGAGGGAGGGTAGGTCGGTTTGCGAAGGGGGGATTTTTAACTTCGGTCGTGGGTGTAGTAGGGGGTGTTCGCGACGGTCTTGCTTATGGGTGGGCGCGGCTGGCCTGTTTTTGGCGGGATGGGGCGGCGGCGGCGTCGCCTGCGCGAGGGGCCGGCGGCGGTGTGCGCGGCCTGTGCTGGATTTGTTCGGGCTGCTGCGGCGGCCTGCGCGCGTGCGGGAGGCAGAGGGTGGGGAGGCGGGAGAAAGAGATGGAGGAGGGCGCGCGCGCGGGGGGCCAAATTAACCCCCCGCATTGCCGTCTGTTTTTTTTTCTCTTTGCCGTCTGCCAGCAGATGGCAAAGAGGATGACCGTTAGACGGCCACCGCCGTGAAACTGTGGGCCCCTCTTACCTCTTTGCCGTCTGCTGGCAGACGGCAAAGAAGTGGCCCGTGTGACCTACCCAGTGCAGTACCCCGTGGGGTCCACTTTGGACTTTGCCGTCTGCTGGCGGATGGCAAAGAACTCTTTGCCGTCTGCTGGCGGACGGCAAAGAGCTCGCAGATGGCAAAGACCCTGTTTGCCATCAGCTGGTTCTTTGCCGTCTGCTTTGAGAAGACAGACGGCAAAGAGCCTCTTTGCCATCAGCTGGCAGACGGCAAAGAGCTGGCAGATGGCAAAGACCCAGATTCCAGTAGTGATGTATGTTTCCCGGAATGTACACAGGCTCGGTGACAAGGAAGCAAACTTCACCAAGCATTCAAGACAAAACCAAGCCAGAGAGATAGCTCTTTGAGAAAACAAAGGGCAGATCAAGAAGACACGACAAGCCGAAGCAGGAAGATATCACTAAAGGAAAGCCTCCCTTGCCGCGCAGGCGAGCTCGGTCAAGTCGAGGCCACCCCGAGGGCAAAGCCAATATTTCCCTGGCAGGCTTGCCGGGGCCGCTGGCGGCCTACCTCCCTGCCATGACTCCACCGCTCCACCGCATCACAATGCAAGTCGCCCATCGGTGTGGTGTCGAGCCCCCAGGTAGCTAAGTGGCTATCATGTGGCATGTGGCAGCCATTTAGAAGGAAGATCACCTCCATATGACACCCGTCCAGAGGCGTGTCAAGCAGACAGGTGGAAGATGACTAAGTGGCACGGCAGGCTTGCCGGGCTGCATCCACAGCATGACACCTAGCAGTGCATTTAATGCACTTTGTCCTAACTGCCAGAGTTAGGTATGATAGCACTGTTGGCTATCTAATCACTGAATAGTGACTGTTCTGCCACTGTGGTTACCCCTTAGCCTATAAAAGGAGGGCCATGGCGACCTAAAATAGGATTCGGACCCTCGTGTACTCATACGCGCATAGCTGCTCTCCCGAGGCGACCTTGCCAAGCTTGAGCGCTGCGTCTCCACCACGGTCCTTCCATCAATCCACCAAAGCAGGAGTAGGGTTTTACGCCTCACCACGGCCCGAACCTAGGGAAAAACCACCAGCGTCACCTCTGCCGTGCTGTTCCACGGCCTCTGCTCTTTGTGCAACATGATCTCCCCCCCCCCCGGCGAACCACAAGGAGCTAATGGCCCCATAGGTGATCGTGTTCCACCATGACATCTTTGGCGCGCCAGGTAGGGGGGCGTGTGTGCGTAAACCTGAGGTTGTGATCAGCGCGTCAATCTTCATCGTCGTTTTCTCCATCATCGGCTTGATCGTCCATGGCGCCCAAGAAGAAGACCGGCGCAACAACTCATCCTTCCACCTCGAAGGCCCCCTCGCATGCGGCCGCTATCGCTATGGGTGCAGCGGCAGCATTGGGGGACGCGGATGCCATAGGGGATGTGACCGGCGCGGGCGGCGTTGTCGTCATTTCCCCTGCGGCCGAAGCGGGAGCGGAAGACGCCAGGGGAGGGCGGCATCAACAGCATCCCGGCGGCCGTGTTCCACAGGGTGCGGGTGGGGAGAATGTGCCGCCGCCACGTCCCCACCGTGCTAGTGGACGTAGTTGCAGCAACAACGCCCGCTCTGGTGCGAGTCACGATCCCCTAGCTGTCCCTGCTACGGGCACGGCAACGGGACGTGTGCTTCCTCCAGGGCAGGGTAACCTAGACGAAGCACCAAATGGGGTCGTCGACCCCCAGGCGCACCCTTCTCGCCACCGTACCACCATGGCAGCTGGCTCGCGGCGGCGAGAACATGGCGCTGCCACTACTGGCACTATCAGGAGTCGCACGATGTCATGGTCTGTGTCGTCATCTATGCCAAGCACTGCTTTGGAGGCCATGACACGGGCCCAACTCCTATTGAGATTCCCGCCAGCGGCCGATCAGATGGATGAGTGGAGAGCCACCATTCAGAGTTTGATCGGTTTTGCTGAAGCAGGAGGATCACAGCGGGCAGGCCGCCACGGTGCCCGCAAGCAACAACCACGGCCCGAGCTGCTGACCATGTTGAGGGGGCCACTCCAACAGTACAATCCCCTCCATGATAGCCAGCGCAGAGGCCGCAGCCCAAACCGCTCAACCAGGAGCCCGACAAGGCATCGATGGCCTCGTCCGATCCTCGGGCCCGTCGAAACCAGTGGCAGGTCCTGGAAGATCGACGGAGGGAAGACGCACGCGTCACTGTAGAGCGACGCCGCAAAACCTGCCGCCAATCTGACAGGTGCAATGACCCAGACATCGACGAACCCGCACCTAGTGAAGGTGGATACTTGCCTTTCAAGATTGGGTGCCCCGCCTTCACTCACGAGCTGCGGTAAGTCTGCTGGCCATCTGCCCGTGTTTTCAAGCCAGAGATACCTGAAAAGTATGACGGAAGGTTAAACCCGGCAGAGTTCTTGAGCATCTACACCATCGCTGTTCAAGCCACTGGAGGAAGAGATGAAAAGGTGTTCGCCAATTACTTCCCTTTGGCGCTCAAGCCAAACATGAGGTCATGGCTGATGCACCTGCCGGAGAATTCCATCTCATCCTGGGCTGACCTGTGCAATGCGCTTGTTGGCGCCTTCATGGGCGGCCACCAAGAACCAGGATGGCCTAGCGACTTGCAACTCCTTCCATAGAAGGAAGGGGAGAGTTTGTAGAAGTACATGCAGAGGTTTAGCCGGGTGCACAGGAACATTCCAGATATCCACCCGACAGTTGTGATTGCCGAGTTCCAGTCAAATGTGCGCAGCAGAAGGATACATTCCAAGATGAACGTCCGACTGCCCAAGACTGTGAATGAGCTATACACCTTTGCGGATAAGTGCGCCCATACAGAGGAGGGGTGGCGACTCCCCGGAGAATAGGATGGTATCGAAGTTGATTCAGAGGACGACGACGATACCACCAACTCGAAGAGGTAGAATAAAAAGCGCAACAAGAAGCGCAAGGAGAAAGTAGTACTGGCTGTTGAGGGTTCTAGCACCCCTAGTACCAACAAGAAGGCCAAGACCGAAGCCCCCAGCAAGGAAGTTGCCATGTGCACTGACTGCCGGGAGGCTGCGGTGGCCGAAAAGGCTAGAAAGGCTGATGGACCATACTGCAAGATCCATCGGACCAAGGGCCATGATCTCCAAGAGTGTCATCAAGTTGAGCAACTTGTCAAAAATTAGAAAGCTGAGTATGAGAAGCGCGACAAGGAGAGAGATCAAGAAGGTGCTGGCGGGAAGGGCCGCGACAGCAGAGGAGGTTGCCACGGCAAGGCTCCCCAGTAGCAAGAGAAGCCTGCTAGAGGCCGTGAGAAAAATGAAAGGTAATGATGAGACAGATGAAGGGGATGACGAGGAAACCAGTGAGCAAGAGTTCCAGAAGGCTACTGAGGCCCTGTTCGTTAACGGAGGCGCATCTTTGCACTCCTCTCACTGCCAGCTCAAGCGGTGGGCGCGTGAGGTCAATGCCGTAGAGCCTGCAACAGATTCCCGGAAGACGCTCAAGTGGTCTCGCACGCCTATCATCTTTGATGAAGAGGACCACCCTGACCGCACAACTATGGTAGGGTGCTTGTTGTTGTTGGTTTCGCCAACAATCCACAACCTCAAGGTCACAAAGATGTTAGTTGACGGTGGGGCAGGGTTGAATCTGATCTCCCCCAAGGTAATCAGCAAGTTACAAATATCAGATGAAGAGCTCAAGGTTACTGGCACGTTTAAAGGAATCAACCCCGGCAGGAGTCGCCCTAAGGGGAAGATTATGCTGCCAGTGACATTTGGTGGGGAACTGAACTACCGGACCGAGAAGGTTGTGTTTGATGTGGTTGATCTCCCTTTGCCGTACAATGGGACCCTTGGTCGTCCAGCCCTGGCAAAATTCATGGCGGCATCTCACTATGCCTACAACACACTGAAAATGCCAGGGCCGATGGGCATCATTTCCATCTCGTCAGACAAGAAAGATACAATCATCTGCATGGATGAGATGTACCAGGATGCGGTCACTGCCGAGGCTGCGGAAGCTGCAGCTCCCGCCAAGGAAAGAAAGAAAGGAAAGAAGGTTAGCGGGGATGCCGGCAAGGAATCCGGGAAGCGCGCCTCTCCGGAGTGCGCTGCACCCATCGATGATTTGCCAGAGAGTTCCACTAGTAAAAGATCCAAAGTTGCCTCGCCTGCTACAAAGAAGGTCCCGGCAGGGCTAGGTGGCGCTGATGGTACGTTCGCCGTCAGCTCTACCCTTGATGACAAATAGGAAAGCGCGCTCGTTGCCTTCCTGCGGGCGAATGTAGATGTGTTTGCTTGGCAACCATTTGACATCCCCGGCGTTCCCAGGGAGGTAATCAAGCACCACCTAGTTGTCTTTCCTCATGCCCGGCCGATCAAGCAGAAAGTTAGGAAGCAAGCTTTAGAGCAGCAGCAGTTCATTACCGAGGAGATCAAGAAACTTGAAGCAGCTGGTTTGGTCAGAGGAGTGTTACACCCGACGTGGTTGGCAAACCCGGTGGTGGTGCGCAAGGCGAATGGGAAATAGAGGCTTTGCATAGACTTCACAGACCTGAATAAGGCATGCCTGAAGGACCCATTCACCTTGCCGCGCATCGACCAGATCAAAGATTCCACTTTCGGGTGTGATCTGCTTTCCTTCTTGGATGCATACTTTGGGTACCATCAGATATTCATGTCCAAGGAGGACGAGGAGAAGACCGCGTTTATAACTCCATGTGGCACGTACTGCTTTGTGCGGATGCCCTTCGGGTTAAAAAGTGATGGATCCACTTTTGCAAGAGCAGTGCAAATTGGGTTTGAGCCACAGCTGCACAGGAATATTGAAGCTTACATGGATGACATAGTGGTCAAAACCAAGGACAGATCAACGCTCATTCAGGACCTGGAAGAGACCTTTGCGAACCTGCGCAAGATCAACTTGAAGTTGAACCCTGAGAAGTGTGTGTTTGGCGTTCCCTCCGGCAAGCTACTTGGCTTCTTTGTATCTCAGCGGGGGATAGAGGCCAACACCGACAAGATCAGAGCAATCGAGTAGATTCAAGCACCCAAGACAGTCAAGGACGTGAGACGTCTAACTGGATGTGTTGCCGCGCTGAGTAGGTTCATTTCCAAATCTGCCAAGTGCGCCCTACCGTTCTTCAAGATTTTGAAGAAGGCATGGCCAATGAAGTGGACCCTGGAAGCAGAAGCAGCACTGCAGGACTTAAAAGCCTATCTTTCCTCTGCTCCCACCTTGGTCGCTCCTAAACCACAAGAGCCGTTGCTGCTATACTTAGCGGCAACCAAGCAAGTGGTTAGTGCAGCGCTGGTGGCACAGCGGGAAGTAGATGAAGGAGCAGCCGCAGCTACTGTCCTTCCCGGAGAAGGAAGTGAACCAACCCTGGCAAGGTCAGATGCGAATCAGGAGAAAGAAGAGCAGGATAATGAAGGCAATCCCAAGACCACGGCAAAGAAGAAGGTAGTGCAGCGGCCGGTGTACTTTGTTAGCTCCTTGTTGCAGGGGGCTAGATCAAGGTACTCTGGAGTGCAAAAGTTGAGCTTTGGTCTCATCATGGCCTTGAGGAAACTGCGCCACTACTTCCAAGCCCACGAGATCACGGTTGTCACTCGTTTCCCTTTGCAACCCATACTGAGTAACCCTGAGGCCGCCGGCAGAATAGTTGAATGGGCTTTGGAATTATCAAGCTTTGGTCTGAAGTATGAGAGTACATCAACCATTGAGAGTAGAGCTTTGGCTGAGTTCATTGAAGAATGGACGCCTACTCCAGATGAAGAGACACTAGAAACAGTTATCCCCGGCAAGGAGGCCCCCTAAGAATGGATAATATACTTTGATGGTGCTTTCTCATTGCAAGGTGCGGGGGTTGGCGTGCTCCTTGTCGCACCCACTGGAGAGCACCTCAAGTATGTAGTACAAATGCATTTTCCCCGGGAGAAGGCTACCAACAACACTGCAGAATATGAAGGGCTCCTTGCTGGGCTCAGGATAAAACGGAATTGGGAATCCGGGAAGCGCGCCTCTCCGGATCCCGCGATATCCGTATCTCGATCTGGGTGTACCAATTTTCGGTACTTTTAACTCAGTTGTTTTCAACCACAGTGTTAAAACCCAACCCAGAGGTTTTTCTAGGAGGTGTAATATTTGTTCTGAGCTAACCCTAGGAATCTCGAGGACGAGATTCTCTTAAGGGGGGAAGGTTTGTAACACCCCAAAAATCGGGTTATCGATTTTTGTGCTGTTATTCCTTCCTAGCTTTTCACTCCCAAATTTTTCCTCTGGAATCTGGTGATTGAGCAGGTGAATCCAGACAATCCTCAACCTCTCAGTGCCTTTCCCATGCTCTTGTGCCAGTCAAGTTTCCGTCAGTAAACCCCGAACCTCATTCAAACCCTAGTTCTGAAATATTGGAACTGGAAATTCTGCCTTTGTGGTTACAAAGGAGATATCATTTTTCTTGCTCAGTTGATCCTACCAAAAATTTTGGAGATCCTCCTTCACCCATAAACCCTAGATGTGCAAAAATATTGCCAAGTCATATGCAATATTTCTCATCTAGAATTAATTCCTTTTTCTGCCCTTCTGAGGAATTAAATCCAGGAAAATACCTATCCATCTCCAAAGTTCATGAAAACTTGTGGAGATATTCTTTATGATCATATTAAGCTCACATAAAAATATTAGCCATAATTAAATAGGGGAAATTGCATTTTCCTATTTAAAGTCCATATTTCAATTTGGGGCCTTTCCAAAGGAACTACCATTTTGGTAGTTAGGAAAAATCCCAAATAAATTTTGGAGCTTTTCCTATCCCTATCTACACCATTTCCATCAAAATCACAAGTTCCGCCCATTAAATTTTGAGCACAAAATCACTTTGCAAATTCTGTCCAGATTTTCAGTTTGCAAAGGAAGTGCTTGAGTCCTTGATCTCCTTGGGCTGAAATTTTGCAGGGTGATTCACTATGAGATATTACCCATGGATACCAAAAATCAGCCCATTCCATCTAGCCAATTTTCCTAAGTAAAATATCTAAATTTCTATCCAGATTGGAGCACTGTGAAGGAAGTACCATTTTTATTTATGAAAATAGTATGAAATTTTTACAGTGCCTCCATGTGCCTAAATTATTGGTCTGCACAAAGTTTGGGCCATTTTCATCCAGCCATTTGATCCCAACATCAATATCTTCATTTCTGGCCAGATTGGCACTTTGTGAAGGAAGTGCTAGCTAGACCTGTCCATTTGTGCTCAAATTTTGCTAGGATGACTACCTTAGTAGATGATTGACCTCAGCCAAGGATCTTGCCAAACGGAGCACTGTGGTGGCCACACCACGTGTGCAAAGTTTGCTACAGGAAACTATTTGACCAGGGTGTAGTCACCCCAGACCTCTTCCATCCCAACCAGCTGCATATATCAACTCAACGATGTGTGGAGAACCTCCCAGACATCATTTGGCATCAAGTGCTTCGTGGCATCACCGTGGCCACGCGGTGACCATGGACAGAACGCGGCGAACAGGCGCTCTGTGCTCGGGAGGCTTCGGGAGGCCGATTCCAGCGAGCTCTGGCTTGTCCGGGCGCGTCGGCGAGCTGCCCACCGCACGCGTGGCTCATCCAGAACCTCCTCCCTTTGTCCCGAAGCCCATGGCCACTTCTGCTGACATCGGTGCTCCGCTGAATTGCCACCACGGCGCCGGCCATCTCGGAGCTTCAGCATCGTCTGGTTCCTCTCCCCTCTGCTATATATAACGAACCCCCGAGCTCTCCTCCACACCAGCAACTCCCCAGTCCACTCGCCCGAGCCCCCGGACCCCTCCCCTCACCCCAAGTGCCGCCATGGCCGTCTTCTCTGTCACCAATTTCCCACGGCCCCCTCGAGCTAACCCAGCCATGGCCCTTCCCCCTCCCGCTCCTCGGTCCCCTAGCTCTCCCTGGAGGTCCACAAGCCGCCGCTGACCTCCTCTCCGGCAGAGATCCCTGCTGGCGCGGCCCTCCCCGTCACAGCCTTTGGTCGCCGTGGCCTCCCCTTGGCCCCAACGCTGTGGGACACCTCGAGCAGCCCCGCCACCACCCACGAGTGTGGCGTGGGCTGGCGGAGACCGCGCACTCTCCGGCAGGCCCCCTAGGGCGGCGAGGCGGCGGCCAGGCCGGCGACAGGCTCGCCCCTGCCTCTGCTCCATCGGGGACGAAGGAGATGGTCCAGGGAGAGAGAGAGACAAGACCGGGCCCGAATGTCAGCTGGAGAGAGGAAAGCCAACATGGGCCCAGCTGCTGTTAAGTGGAAGCATATTCTAAGAAATACGCTTTCCGTTCTGAGAAGCGTACTCCGCCGTGTTATTTACAGAGAATACGCTTTCTGTTATCAAAAGCGTAATCTGTAATATGTGCCTTCATTTTCTCAGCCGCCGGCCGAAGAGGTTATTTAGTGGACGTTCACCCGTTAAGCGCTACAGTGGACACTATTTTGTCTGTTTCTGCGCTTAACGAACGAACGACCGTAAGTTCGCGACCGTAACTCCGATTGAGGTAAAACCAACGCCCACGTCTTCAGTTCGTCAAGCCCGTTCCGATGGCATCAATTTCATAATGTTTTCACACTGTGAAAATGACCCTTTTGCCCTTGCCCTTAATCAGCCCCCCTCCGGGAGGGAAACTTTTCCGGCAAATCTTCTCGGAGTTTTATCGCACTTCCACCCGGCGTATTCCTTCACCCCCAGGCAAGCCAACCTCTTATCATGAGCTCCGGACTTGCGTGATGACTTTGCTTGCACCCTATGTATTCATCGTAGTACATCTGTATCGCCTATTAGTCTACACTTGCATACACCTGTTGTGTCATCTGTATTGGAGGTTAGCATTACCTTTCATCTAATACCACGAGTTGCGTTCATGTCATATTTGCCCATGCTAGTAGCAAACATTTGTGCCATTATTATCATGTTAATACTATGACTTCATGCCATGGCTGTCATTACTATGATGTTGATGTGCTGTTATTAAGTAATGATTCTCGCTTATAATTGTTGAGGTAATGGTGGGATGATGGAGATGTTGAATTAAATACATAACTAAACTCAGTCGGTTGATCTAGAGTCACCTATCCGGGCTTATTCGTGCAGCCACATTTGCCGGTATGGGACGGCCTTGACTTGGTCTAGCTTTGTGCTCTTTCACCGGTACCACCAACTAGGGAAGGTTATGCGTGCGTGCTGCCCTGATCAGGTAGGCGGCGATAACCTTGTGAGCCCAATTGTATGTTTAGCCGGGGAGTCCCCGTTTGGGACAGTTGTGTTGGCCACGACGGTGGCAGGTGTCAAGAGTGACACAGGGGCCACCCAGGACATGACGCTGGGAGGGTATGATTGTCGGTGGTACGATGGAGGAGTCACGGGTTAGGTAGGTTTTGTTGGAGCAACACTGGTCCACCCGAATGGGATCATGAGGTCAGGTGCTCCATGGTGTGGGTAAAGTGCGCAACCTCTGCAGAGTGTAAAATCTATTCGAATAGCCGCGTCCACAGTATTGGACAGCCCGTCCAAACCTCGCTAGGTGATCAACCGTAATGATGGTAATAATGGTGGAAGATTCTGTCCTGGATAGACAGCAGATGCTGTCAGGAGTATGGTATGTTAACCATGGGATGGCTATGGAAGAGATGGTCAGATAACCGAAAAACTTGGATTGGACTGGAATCAGTTTCAGATTGGATCATGAGAATGTTCGGAATATGGATTGTATACTTAATATGCTTTACTTTACTGTACTTTACTTCAGTAGTTATCTTGCTAGATAACCTCGTTATATCATGATGATCAATGCTGCTAGATGTTTAATCATGCCAGGTAATCTTGTTACGACATGATAATTAGTAATGCTAGATAGGTATGCTATGCCATGTTTGAGTCATGTTTTCCTGTTAATTCCATGCCATGTTTAGAATAAATTCTTGCATAACATAGGGCTTGCTTTATCATCTGCTTGTTTGGATGCTATGTATTTGGTTGTCTTGCGAGTACATTCAAAGTACTCACCTGGCCTTGCATGTGGCCAGTTGCAGGAGAAGATCCGTCGTGCTAGATCGTAACCCAGCCAGTCCTGTGAGTTGTGGAGCCCAGCCAGAGATGTCGTTGCCACTGAACCAAGACCTTCGCTGCCATTTAGTTAGCCTTGGAGCTATGTAATATTGTTGTAAGCAACAGTATTGTAATACTCCATTTTATATAATAAAGCCATTTTGTGCCTGGAATTGCTGTATCATGTCTTTGATGTGCACCAGGTCTTATCCTGGGACTGGCGTGCGTCGGCCTTCTATCAGGGTGCCACAGGACATGGTATCAGAGCCAGGCTAGCTGTAGGTTACCCTAGCACCAAACCACCCCTATTTGCAACCTGTAGTGAGACCACTAGTGTTGACCCATCTCTGGCATCCGACACGGCCAATGTTGATCAACAGGCGGTGCAGTCAGAATTGACGCGTCCCTGCCCAGCTGTCCGCCCACCCAGCCATCCCGGATTAGACCATGATCCTACCCCATTGTCGGCCGTGCCAGCGTATCTTCTTCCCGGCACGAGAAGGATCCAGGCCATGCTGGTGTGTCCCAGCCCGACTGCCTATTTAACCCCCTCCACCTGCAAGTCGCAGCTCTCCCCATTCTGTAAGCCAGATCCCCGCAAGAGACCCAGGTTAGTATCCTCAAACCAGTAGCCATGGCTAGTTCTTCCAGAAAACCCACTTTCCATAGCCGAACCTTGGCTGATGGTTATCCTGGCTTTCCTCCTATCCTTTCGAGTATGCTCACCCAAGCCCTTGGCCGTAGTACTCCTCCGGTGTATCTTGTGTTCCAATCGGAACCCGTTCCCCACCTTTGCCGATTCTGTGCAAAGGCGCTTATCAATCCAGGTCTAGCCGCGGATGGGAAGCCCATGATTTTTCGGGGCAAACCCATGCCCACCCCCGCGTTGGCTGTTCAGACAGCTGCCGCGGAAGCCATCACCCGTCTTCATTTCCAGTTTTCGCAAGTGGCAGAGATGCAGGACTTCCGCTACTTTCCCTCTTCATCCGACGCAGGTTGCGAGTTCTCCAGCGCAGTTGGAGATGCCGACCCGGCAGTGGCTCGCCTGGTTCAGTTCATTACTGCTCAGGGACTGCTACTTGCCGGCATTCTTAGAGAGTTCAAATCCGTTGGCCATGACACCACTCGGGTTGTTACGGAAGCATACCGTGTGGCCCATCAAACTGCATCCCAGACTGCCCGTTCCCTGCTGCCAAACCCAGTGCCACCTTCGCAGCTAGTACCACCCTCGCAATCCGTGAACCCATGTCTACCCTTGCATCATCCACCCAAATTCCATTCGAGGAGCTATCCGGCGTCTTCGTCGTCGGGATGTGTTCCATCAAGTTCCAGCCGCAGCTCCAGCAGCAGAGCCCCAACCTATAGAGGTGTCCGACGATGAAGATGGAAGTTGGCTCAGCCTTCGTCCCCCAGGAGAGCCCCAGCCGGAGTAGGCCCATTTGTGGCTCCGGCAGTGAGCGAAGCCAGGAGATGCCGCGAGTGTGTGTGTTGCGAAGACTGTTTCTTCGTCCTCGTCTAGGATTAGGACCCTGTAGTTCAGAGTGAGTTGTTGCTATTAGCTGCTTAGTAAGGTTGTGCTTTGTTGTAATGTTTGTATTGCTTGTGCTTGTGTGCTGTTGTAATGTAATGTATGCTCTGTGTGTTTTGGTTCATCTGTCTCACTGTTAAGCAGAAATGTTTAACAGAGCTGGCAGTGGATTCTTAACAAGATTTTAGTCAGTAGAGCACTTACACCTAATAACATTGGACTCGCCCAGAGTCCCTAATAAAATGCGAGCTGGTGTAGGTGTATGTATACCAGGAGTACATACACCCACTAGCATTAAAACACCTTAGTGTAATCTGCTCAATATGTTTCTTCCCTCTGTCTGCATTTTGCTACGATGTGCATTCCGCATGTGCTTGCATATTAGTCTGAATGGATTGCATGTGTATCATGAGCAATGTCTGCACGCCAAGTTCTTTCTCCTGAGTACAGTCGCCGCAGTACTCGGGTATAATGCAAAGCCGCATACCCATACCCATCCATGCTTACTCCATTTTCCAGTTTTCCTGAACCCAGTGTTCTGGAAAACCAGCTCTATCCAATAATTTCCCCGGTCCCAAAATCTTTTCCCCGAACCTGGTTGCAATCTCGGAGAAATTCTGAGAAATTTTATTACAGCATAAACCGTTACAACCCCTCCAGTCTAAGATCTAAACCCCGATTCTACCTCAACCCCCACTCGTTGTGGATGTTGTTCAGCGAGGAGCAACCAGCAGTTTGGCCTCCACACTGGAAGAGCTCCGCTGACCGCACCGCACTAACCACAGACTCAGCGGTGCCTCTGTCACCATCTTATGTGATGCTGATCGGCCACCCCCTTCGCCCCACCGCAGCCCGCGCTTAATCCGCCGGCCTAAGATGGCGTAGATGATCACCAGCCACCGCTCGGTGAACGGCATTCCGACGATCATCGAGGATCATCGCACACAGCAGCAGCGAGGAGCCAACCAATGCCGCCAGCAGACCCGCCAAGAGGATGGTGATCAGCTCCGAACCCATGTCCACCATTAACGCCTCGGCTCGCGCCCCTGCAACCAGAAAGAAAAGGAGAAGAGGAAGAAGAGGTGAAGTAGGACGCGAGGAGGAAGAAGAAGAAACTACCGTCGTTTTTATAGCCCAAGCCCGGTGTACGGTAAGCGAGGTCCAGGAGTACCGTGCGTCACTCGATCACCGGCGTCCAGGAGGCGAATCTGCGACCAGTGCCGACCGTTGTTAGCCCGCGATGGGAGTGCTCTCTGCGTTGGTCCCGTGCACGCCGCGCACTATCACCGTAGGGTGCTTTATGCCCCAGGATGTAGGCATGCGCAGTGCCTAGCCGCACTCAGGACAGCACGGGAGCGAGAGAGAGACGTTGGCTGGAGAAAGAAGAAAGCTGCCAGTGGGCCCTAGGCCCACCTGTCAGCGAGAGAGGCCACTGTTCATTGTGGTGCCCCAAGCATTTTTGGAAGAAGGAAATTTTGCTTTTTCTAAAAATGTCAGGGCTACCCAGCGGCCCCTACCCGAGGAGTAGATCCCGCGATATCCGTATCTCGATCTGGGTGTACCAATTTTCGGTACTTTTAACTCAGTTGTTTTCAACCACAGTGTTAAAACCCAACCCAGAGGTTTTTCTAGGATGTGTAATATTTGTTCTGAGCTAACCCTAGGAATCTCGAGGACGAGATTCTCTTAAGGGGGGAAGGTTTGTAACACCCAAAAAATCGGGTTATCGATTTTTGTGCTGTTATTCCTTCCTAGCATTTCACTCCCAAATTTTTCCTCTGGAATCTGGTGATTGACCAGGTGAATCCAGACAATCCTCAACCTCTCACTGCCTTTCCCATGCTCTTGTGCCAGTCAAGTTTCCGTCAGTAAACCCCGAACCTCGTTCAAACCCTAGTTCCGAAATATTGGAACTGGAAATTCTGCCTTTGCGGTTACAAAGGAGCTATCATTTTTCTTGCTCAGTTGATCCTACCAAAATATCCGAAGATCCTCCTTCACCCATAAACCCTAGATGTGCAAAAATATTGCCAAGTCATATGCAATATTTCTCATCTAGAATTAATTCCTTTTTCTGCCCTTCTGAGGAATTAAATCCAGGAAAATACCTACCCATCTCCAAAGTTCATGAAAACTTGTGGAGATATTCTTTATGATCATATTAAGCTCACATAAAAATATTGGCCATAATTAAATAGGGGAAATTGCATTTTCCTATTTAAAGTCCATATTTCAATTTGGGGCCTTTCCAAAGGAACTACCATTTTGGTAGTTAGGAAAAATCCTAAATAAATTGTGGAGCTTTTCCTATCCCTATCTTCACCATTTCCAACAAAATCACAAGTTCCACACATTAAATTTTGAGCACAACATCACTTCGCAAATTCTGTCCAGATTTTCAGTTTGCAAAGGAAGTGCTTGATTCCTTGATCTCCTTGGGCTGAAATTTTGCAGGGTGATTCATTATCAGATATTACCCTTGGATACAAAAATCAGCCCATTCCATCTAGCCAATTTTCCTAAGTAAAATATCTAAGTTTCTGTCCAGATTGGAGCACTGTGAAGGAAGTACCATTTTAGTTTATGCAAATGGTATGAAATTTTTACAGTGCCTCCATATGCCTAAATTATTGGTCTCCACAAAGTTTGGGCCATTTTCATCTAGCCATTTGATCCCAGCATCAATATCTTCATTTCTGGCCAGATTGGCACTTTGTGAAGGAAGTGCTAGCTAGACCTGTCCATTTGTGCTCAAATTTTGCTAGGATGACTACCTTAGTAGATGATTGACCTCAGCCCAGGATCTTGCCAAACGGAGCAATGTGGTGGGCACACCACGTGTGCAAAGTTTGCTGCAGGAAACTAATTGACCAGGGTGTAGTCACCCCAGACCTCTTCCATCCCATCCAGCTGCATATATCAACTCAGCGATGTGTGGAGAACCTCCCAGACATCATTTGGCATCAAGTGCTCCGTGGCATCGCCGTGGCCACGTGGTGACCATGGACAGAACGCGACGAACGGGCGCTCTGTGCTCGGGAGGCTTTGGGAGGCCGATTCCAGCGAGCTCTGGCTTGTCCGGGCGCCCCGGCGAGCTGCCCACCGCACGCGTGGCTCATCCAGAACCTCCTCCCTTTGTCCCGAAGCCCATGGCCGCTTCTGCCGACACCGATGCTCCGCTGAATCACCGCCACGACGCCGGCCATCTCGGAGCTTCGGCATCGTCTGATTCCTCTGCCCTCTGCTATATATAGTGCACCCTCGAGTTCTCCTCCACACCAGCAACTCCCCAGTCCACTCGCCCGAGCCCCGGGACCCCTCCCCTCACCCCAAGTGCCGCCATGGCCATCTTCTCTGTTGCAGATTCCCCACGGCCCCCTCGAGATAACCCAGCCATGGCCCTTCCCCCTCCCACTCCTCGGTCCCCTAGCTCTCCCTGGAGGTCCACAAGCCGCCGCCGCCCTCCTCTCCGGCGGAGGAACCCCGCCGGCGCGGCCCTCCCCGTCACAGCGTTCAGTCGCCGCGGCCTCCCCTTGGCCCCAACGCTGTGGGACACCTCGGGCAGCCCCACGGCCACCCATGAGTGCGGCGTGGGCTGGCGGAGCCCGCGCGCTCTCCGGCAGGCCCCCTAGGGTGGCGAGGCGGCGGCTAGGCCGGCGACCGGCTCGCCCCTGCCTCTGCTTCGTCGGGGAAGAAGGAGATGGTCTAGGGAGAGAGAGAGAGACAAGACCGGGCCAGCATGTTAGCTGGAGAGAGGAAAGCCAACCCAGGCCCAGCTGCTGTTAAGTGGAAGCGTATTCTACGAAATACGCTTTCCATTCTGTGAAGCGTACTC
This sequence comes from Thinopyrum elongatum, assembly GCA_011799875.1. NCBI lineage: Eukaryota > Viridiplantae > Streptophyta > Magnoliopsida > Poales > Poaceae > Thinopyrum > Thinopyrum elongatum. Next base: position 364,208,343 of record CM022302.1, read on the forward strand.
CGCCGTGTTACTTACAGAGAATACGCTTTCTGTTATCAAAAGCGTAATCTGTAATATGCGCCTTCATTTTCTCAGCCGCCGGCCGAAGAGGTTATTTAGTGGACGTTCACCCGTTAAGCGCTACAGTGGACACTATTCTGTCTGTTTCAGCGCTTAACGAACGAACGGCCATAACTTCGCGACCGTAACTCCGATTGAGGTAAAACCAACGCCCACGTCTTCTGTTCGTCGAGCACGTTCCGATGGCATCATTTTCATAATGTTTTCACACTGTGAAAATGACGCTTTTGCCCTTGCCCTTAATCAGCCCCCCTCCGGGAGGGAAACTTTTCCGGCAAATCTTCTCGGAGTTTTATCGCACTTCCACCCGACGTATTCCTTCACCCCCAGGCAAGCCAACCTCTTATCATGAGCTCCGGACTTGCGTGATGACTTTGCTTGCACCCTGTGTATTCATCGTAGTACATCTGTATCGCCTGTTAGTCAGCCTGTTATGTCATATGTATTGGAGGTTAGCATTACCTTTCATCTAATATCATGACTTGCTTTCATGTCATATTTGCCCATGCTAGTAGCAAACATTTGTGCCATTATTATCATGTTAATACTATGACTTCATGCCATGACTGTCATTACTATGATGTTGATGTGCTGTTATTAAGTAATGATTCTCGCTTATAATTGTTGAGGTAATGGTGGGATGATGGAGATGTTGAATTAAATACATAACTAAACTCAGTCGGTTGATCTAGAGTCACCTGTCCGGGCTTATTCGTGCAGCCACATTTGCCGGTATGGGACGGCCTTGACTTGGTCTAGCTTTGTGCTCTTTCACCGGTACCACCAACTAGGGAAGGTTATGCGTGCGTGCTGCCCTGATCAGGTAGGCGGCGATAACCTTGTGAGCCCAGTTGTATGTTTAGCCCGGGAGTCCCCGTTTGGGACAGTTGTGTTGGCCACGACGGTGGGAGGTCTCAAGAGTGACACAGGGGCCACCCAGGACATGACCCTGGTAGGGTATGATTGTCGGTGGTACGATGGAGGAGTCACGGGTTAGGCAGGTTTCGTTGGAGCAACGCTGGTCCACCCGAATGGGATCACAAGGTCAGGTGCTCCATGGTGTGGGTAAAGTGCGCAACCTCTGCAGAATGTAAAATCTATTCGAATAGCCGCGTCCACGGTATTGGATAGCCCGTCCAAACCTCGCTAGGTGATCAACCGTAATGTTGGTAATAATGGTGGAAGAACCTGTCCTACATAGACAGCAGATGCTTTCAGGAGTATGGTATGTTAGCCATGGGATGGCTATGGAAGAGATGGTCAGATAACTGAAAAACTTGGATTGGACTGGAATCAGTTTCAGATTGGATCATGAGAATGTTCGGAATATGGATTGTATACTTAATATGCTTTACTTTACTGTACTTTACTTTAGTAGTTGTCCTAACTGCCAGAGTTAGGTATGATAGCACTGTTGGCTATCTAATCACTGAACAGTGACTATTCTTCCACTGTGGTTACCCCTTGGCCTATAAAAGGAGGGCCATGGCAACCTAAAATAGGATTCAGACCCTTGTGTACTCTTACACATGTAGCTGCTCTTCCCAAGGTGACCTTGCCGAGCTTGAGCGATGCGTCTCCACCACAGTCCTTCCATCAATCCACCAAAGCAGGAGTAGGGTTTACACCTCACGGTGGCCCGAACCTGGGTAAAAACCACCAGTGTCACCGCTGTCGTGATGTTCCACGGCCTCTGCTCTTTGTGCAACGTGATCTCCCCCCCCCCCCCCCGCCGAACCACAAGGGGCTGATGGCCCCATAGGTGATCGTGTTCCACCACGACACAAATTGAACAATTTTTTTACCACGACATATATGTCCCATGATGTGACACCACGCCAACTTTCATGATTTTCTAGTGAGTTTTGGATTTATGGGGATTTAAAAACCGAGATTGCAAATGTTTGAGGACGAGCCAGGACGCCGATACGGTTGTAATTCATTCCCATTCCTTGCATGGGACCTAAACATGCACCCAAGGACACATGTATGATTTTTATAGCCATTTTGGTGTACTGGAGCATGTATTTGTAGTTCAGATTTGAATTATGGACATTAAATGCCTAGGAAACTCAATTAATGTTTAAAAAGGCCAAACGAACCCTGAATAATTTTAAATTTCAACACGGATATCCTGTCGTTTCATGTTGCCTATAGAAAAAAAAACAAGGTGAAAAGAGGCAGCGATTATCATTTCACCCAGAAGGGGGACATGTTTCCCTATCGGAACCACGAGGCTTCTTGAGAGAAGCTCCGGTTTGTAAGAGGCTTGGAATGAAAATTACCCCAAAATGGAAAAAAAATCCACGACATATTTGTGCCATGTCGTGACACCATGCCAAGTTTCTCAATTTTTGGGTGAGTTTTGGATTTACGAGGTTTTAAAAACCGACATTCTCAATGTTCGAGGCCGAGCTAGACGCCGAGACAGTTGTAATTCATTCCCATTCTTTGCATGGGACCTAAACATGCATCCAAGGACACATGTATGATTTTTGTAGCCATTTTGGTGCACTAATTTGAATTATGCACATTAAATTAATGCTTATAAAACTTAAATATAATGTATAAAAAAGGCCAAACGAACCCTGAATATTTAAAGTAGTTCTGGTCAACTGTCTGTCACCCGTGGGTAAGCACTGTGCGCATGCGTCGTGCTAACTCACGCTTCCTTCTTTACTAAGTTTTCCATATTAATGTTCTTATATATCCAAACACACCACCGTTTCCCGCCACTCCTCCCATCGGTTTCCCGCCTCTTCTCCCATCGGTTTAACGCTGCTAGTGTTAGTGCTCATAGAAGGCTAGGCGGCGACACACCGGCCATGTAAATATTTGCACACAGTTTCTAAAAGCACAAACATGTGTGATAATAGGGAGTAGGTCCCATAAGGTGACCAGCGTGAAACGCCTTAAAGGCAAGGAGGCAATTCTTATCAGCAAGGGGCGGCTTCCCATCCGCTAACCTAGCCGAATAGAACGCAAAAGTTAAGCGTGCTGGGGCTCGAGTAGTCTACGGATGGGTGACCCGGTGGGAAGTTGCATATCTCAAGCTTCATTTAAGCGCCAGGACACGGTCATTATAGATATTTATCATCTAAATGTATATGTAATGACCTGTCATGACGATTATATAAACCTTGGGATCCTTGTTTTGGTAATTTGTAGAATATGTTTTTATTGGTTATTTTTTGTTCTCAGAAATCGAGGAATGATCGACATCTGTATGCCCACACAAACTATCCCTTTGACCCAACACACGAGAAGGGGTTCCTCTTTGCTCTGTTTGCTATGTTACATCAAATCAAGTTTTAGCACATGCGTTGGACGACACCCCCTACCCCCCATCCGCCTCGAAGTTGTGGAACCAACATACGTCTTTAACCTGGATGGGGGGTATGATGTTCAGTTTGTAATATTAATAGTGTAGTTGGTGCCCCATCGATTTTGTGCATTCGGGATTTGAACAAATCAAACACCAGACCCATACATTTTTTGGGCCGCATGCAGGGTATAGGGGGTGTTCTGATCGAGCACGTCTCCCTTGTGCGGTTTATAGATGCCACACATATCTGTGGGCTCCCCGAGGCAAGAAGGGTTTGACCATGATGGTTTCCTATTGTTATGTGTGCCATGTTAGACCAAATAATGTTTGAGCGCATGCGTTGGACGACACCCCCCCCCCCCGCCTCGAAGTTGGGGAACCGACATCGTACGTATTGAACCTGGCTTGGGGTCGGGTACTGTTCAGTTTGTAATGTAGTTGGTGCCCCATCGAAGTTGTGCATTGGGGATTTGAACACATCACACACCACCCATACATATTTTCGGGCCTCATGCAGTGTATAGGGGGTCTTCTGATCGACCATGTCTCCCTTGTGCGGTTTTTTGTGACGACACACATATCTATGGGCTCCCCGGGTGTATATATATCATCCCTTTGACCGATAACGAGGGGTATGTGTTGGCCATGAATGGATTCCTCCTAGTTCGTGTTAGGGCCAGTCACCTTCACATGTCATTCAAGCAAAGTTTGAGCTCATGCGTTGTCAGGTTTCCCTCCCACACGGTTTGATTGGAAGGTTGGACCAACACCGTACCCTATGTATCTCATCCTTAATTACCTGGCTTTCATGTTGGTTGTCTGTATTGAGAGGCAGGCGCGACATCTAAATTGTACATTATTCGATATTGAAAACACACATCACCCCTTCCAATGTACATCATTTTGAGCCGCATGCGGGCGGTGCTTGTTTTGTGGTCCCTCTTATGCGATTTTTTATGATGGTTCAATCTATTATATATATATATATATAATAATAATAATAATTCTATCCATTTTTGATCAAAAACAACAGTTGTCGTTTGACGAAGCGATAGATTCACCGGTTCGTCTTATGGTAGGTCATGGCGACATGCAGGTATGACCAAAGTATCGGTATGTGAATCTGCCCCGCCGACACGAAGTGGGAGGTGGGTCAAGCACCCTAGCTAGGTAGCTATGACATTATGTCATTATACATATATCCAAGGGTGTTTTCCGGTTTGTGAGGCAGGTGCCACCAAAGTTGTGCATTGTGTATTTAAAGTTTTAAACATCACACCCTATATTCCTACTTATATTTGGCCACTTCCAGGTGGTTCTTGACTTCTGGCCCCTCTCATCGATCTTCGACGACGCGCCCAACCATGGGCCATGCGGTCAAAGTTGTGCATTGGAATTTTGAACATCACAGACCACCCTTTTCATTCATATATATTTGGGCCACATGCTGGTGTGGCTGTCTTCCGACCCTCTCTGACGTTTTTTTGCTGCGAAGACTCGGATGACACTCAATGGACACGGGTGTACTGGCTTAACCATGTGTGATGCAAGTGCGCTGTGAAATCAACACTACTGCGCAAGCGCGATCAATGGTGTAGGTAGTGGATTAACCATGTGCGATGCTAGTGGGCTGTAAAATCATGACGACTGCGCAAGCGCGAGCACGCAAGTGCGCTGTGAATCACCACGACTACGCAAGCGCGAGCAAGGGTGGAGGTAGTTCTTTAACCATGTGCGATGCAAGTGGGTTGTGAAATCACCATGACTGCGCAAGCGCGAGCAAAGGTGGAGGTACTGGCTTAACCGTGTGCGATTCTAGTGCGCTGTAAAATCACCACCTGCGCAAGCTATAGGTGGGTAGTTTATTTAGATTGAATTCCACGTCTGTGTCTGAAAATTAGGATGAACCATGTGCGATAGACCAACTAGCTAGAAATCTAAAAACAAACTATCCACCTTGAGCGTTGCAAAAATTGGCGGTTTTGCCGCTTTTCCTTATTATAATACACGCATATTCTTATTGGACTGTGTGTGATCTTGGGTGCTCCCGCCCCGCATCAATTCCTGTACCCAAATTTTAGTAGCCGCGGTACTTCAACCATCGCCCCCACTCCTCCAGCACGGACCTTATAGTAAAATTGCAGTAGCCGAGGCATTTGAACCGTCGCCCTTCCTCGCCCACCACCATCTCCACCCACCATTACTAAAATTTTAAGTAGCCGAGGCGTATCCTCAAACACCCCCCGTCCACAGTCCCCCCACCCGCCCCCTCCCCCCCTCGAACCCTAGCTCGCCACCACCACCCGGCGCCGCCACTGCCAACCCCTACCGGTCTGCCTTTCCTCCTAGCTTAGATAATAAAGTTCAGGTTACCCAGCGATTCCCATACCGTAGCCCCACCCCCCTGAGTTTTTAGATAAGACCTGCGGTGTCCCTCCCTGCCAAATCCACATCCCCTACTCAAGAGAGTCGCAGCCAAAGCCTGACCACGTATCCCGGGGAGCCCGATGAGCGTTCGGCAAAGAAGAGGTTTATCATGGCCTCTCCGACGGATGTTGGCGAGGTGGCCACTATTCGTCCCGACCTGTCGATCCCGGAGTAACATCTCAGCATGGAAGCCAGCGAGGATGTTGACTACGTTGCCATGCTGAAGGCTTCACATCAGCGGACTAGCGTATTACTGTATCTCAGGAAAGCTGGCTATGACATCAAGCACGTCGACAGCGACGGCTTCACGCGGGCCATGTCATAGGTTAAGTGGTCCGTCCCCAACCCCTTTGGTTCAACCGCCGTCGATCTCTTCGACGGCCCTGCCGCTGATCTCCTCCGCCACGTGGTCAAGGATTTGCGATCCTTGTACGCCATCGAGCCCATTTTGTCATTTCTGAAGGACACGTTCTACCACGGTGGCTTGGGATCCTCAATTGCCAAGTCATTTCTCATCGACCACGACCATGAGGAGGGCACCCACAAAGGTTCTTCCAAGGTGAAACAGCCCATCTGCAACATCAGAGAGTGCACCATGGGTCTGTGCTCTTCCAACTGGAAGGATCCCATCCATGACATGTGAGGCAACATCCTATCAGCAAATCTTACCTTTTCTAGCTTGCCAACCCGTACCCTTTGTTGTAGTAGCTTTCGCCATGCGGTGTTTTAACTGTGCCATGTTTAATTATTTCAGTTATGCAAAAATGTAATGTTCAATAGTGCTATGTGTTGTTTAAGTATGAATTGTCTACTTCAGGTTCGCGAATGGCTATATTTGGTTGTTTATAGTGAGTAGATGCCTTGTTTATCTGTATTTGGTTGTTAGGTTGGTTGCAGTGAGCATTTGTCCAGTTATCAAGCAGATGCCTTGTTTATCTATATTTGGTTGTTAGGTTGGTTGCAGTGAGCATTTGTCCAGTTTTCAAGCAGATGCCTTGTTTATCTCTATTTGGTTGTTAGGTTGGTGCAGTGAGCATTTGTCCAGTTTTCAAGCAGATGCCTTGTTTATCTGTATTTGGTTGTTAGGTTGGTTGCAGTGAGCATTTGTCCAGTTTTCAAGCAGATGCCTTGTTTATCTGTATTTGCTTGTTAGGTTGGTTGCAGTGAGCATTTGTCCAGTTTTCGAGCATATGTCATGTTTATCTATATTTGCTTGTTAGGTTGGTTGCAGTGAGACTCTATCCAATTTTCAATGGTTATATTTGGTTGTTATATTCATCATATATGCCTTGTTTATTTTAGTCATTCACAATGTGATGTTCATTTCGTGCAAGTCAGAACTGTGCCGCTCGATTTCATCAATACCAGTTTGAACGGCTATATTTGGTTCCAGTTATGCCTGGTGTAGTTAACACATGCCCTTTATTTCAGTTTTACACATTTATCCAGTGTGATGTTTAAGCATGAGCTACGTTCTATTCATTTTCAACAATACCAGTTTGAATTGCAATATTTGATGGCTGTTAAGCCTGTTGTAGGTAACATTCCCTTCCATTTTATATCCGCTTTAATAGCATGCTGAAACCAACACATTCAAGCTATCATTTGGAGATGATGTTTTTACCTTGGCTATATTTGTTTGATGTTAAGGTTGTACTTATCATGCCTTTCCACTACTTATGCAGGACAACAATGGGAGTGGCCACCATTTTCCGCCGAGGTTAGTTTCATCCCTCGGCTTGTACTCCCCCCGTCGTTCCATGATGTAGTGCATATAGATCCAGGCCTGGACACTTGTTAGCTTCTAATATTGACTTGTTGCTTGTAGGTACATATGCCCTTGGCAAAGATCCATGAATGGACCCTTTTTGCGTATGGGGCAATGAGATATTCATGAACAAGCATCAAGTGAGGAAACTGATAAGGATTATTAGCAAAAAGATACGACCGGTGGCAAGCAAATTATTTGTTTACGCTCTATCCAACACAACAGTGAGGTGTAGGATGGTAACTCCAAACTCTGCGGCCTTCTCTTTTTACTGCCCATATGAGTTGGTAGACAACGATGTCTGAATCTTTTTCGTTTACAGTGGTTCCCAAAGAAGTTTACTCAAGATTACGTCGCAAAGTACATGATTGGTGGACACGCAATGATGGTTAAAGTATTTCATCCAGACTACAATGAGCATCGAGAAGTCCTAATGAAGACAGTGAAGGATGGGCGGGCAGCCATCACAAGGGGTTGGCCCAGAGTCGTGCGCGCATTACGCATGGAGGAGGTCACAATATGGGCATTGCGCTTCACCTTCTCCATCAACCAGAATGTCTTTTGCCTCTCTCTTTACAGTCTTTAGTACAACTGTGGTTCATCATTCTTTACTTGGTGCTTCTGTAGTTCTTCAGTATATGTACCTGTGCATCAAATTATGCATTCGTGCTTTAACCTATATTTGTAATAAAACATGGTTTGATATGAAATAAGTCATTGCCTACCTTCAAATTCAAAATCTGTGATTTTTAAATGCAGGGATTAAATTAGGGATTACACTGCACACGGTTTGCGAAAGCAAAACGTCTATGATAAACATGGAGATCGGACATGTTTCTCGGATCCACTACATGTGCGATCAATCTCTACTGCACACACGATCAGCCAAGAAAAAACGTGTGGGATTAATAACAGCATCGCACACAGTTCCTTCTTATTAAATGTTTGCGAAAGTCACCTTATCACACACACTTGGCAATTATGGATTGTTTATGATGATGTGTGCATCACAAATGTTTGGTCATAGAAGAACACGTGCGATAGGTCTTCATTCGACTCGGGTACGACGGATGAATCGTGTGGGATATATTCAAGCTTCGCATACAGTTTTATAGGGACAACTATATGCACTCTTACATCGAATCGCATACAGTCGAGGAAAAGTAAATGTGTGTGATTGTCTGCTTATCGTACACATTCTATAATCATGAACTGTTTGTGATGGGTCGCGTATCGTAAACATAGCACCACAGAATACCAACTGCGATGGCAATGCAAGCAAAAGCGAGTAGCAAGGATGGAGCATTTGGGATATTCGAGATATCAGAAACAATTTTATAGGGACAACTGTATGCATCAAGGCTCCCTATCCCCGACGGTTTTTGGGTCGTGTGGGAAGGACTCCCCTATCGCAGTCACTCACTTGGCAATGGTTCAAAATGCTGTCGTGGAAAGGGGTTAAAAACCGTTTGTATAGCACCTCGTTGTACCAGTGATTCTAAAGTTATACAATATGAAAATTGAAGCCATGACACATCGACTGATATTGACTTCGTATTGTGAGTGTTGGTATTTTTTTTCTATAAAGTTGGTCAAAATTTACGAGGCTTGACTTTAGACAAATCTTATATGCGAACTAAAAAGGACAGGAGGGAGTACAACATGCTTAACAGCAACCAAGTATAGTCATTCATAGAACTATTGTTAAAATTAGTATTGATGAAATTGAACTGCCCAGTTCATACTAGCACATATAGAACATCACATTGTGAATAACTGAAATAAACAAGGCATACTACGAACAACCAAAGATGGCAATTGAAACTAGACATATGCTAACTATAAACAAACGAACAACCAAATGCAAACAACCAAATATAGCAATAAATACTGGACATATTCTCACTACGAAAGGGGTTCGAGAAAACAAATCATGGGATTCCCCCGGTGAAGAGGCACGGCAAAACAAATCATGGTTTTCCTCAATTGCCATGGATTGGCTCCTCCCCGTGGTCACTGTCGATGAGGTCTGACTTGGCAGCTGAGGATCCCAAGCCAGCATCGCAGAATGTGTCCTTCAGAAATGACAGAAGGGGCTCCATGGCGATGAAGGATGGCAAATTGTTCATAACGAGCCGCAGGAGATCAGCGGTAGGGCCATCGATGAGATCGACGGCTGTCGAACCCGAGGGGTTGGGGGTGGGCAACTTAACCTGTGACATAGCCCGTGTCAAGCCATCGCTGTCGACGACCTCCATGTCGTAGCCGGCATCCACGACATGCCAGAATACTCTAGCTCGCTGATTGAAAGGCTGCGTCCAGTCATCGTCGTCAGCTTCCTCGGCGGCCACCTTGCCGATGTTGGGGGAAGAGGCCGTGGTAAAGCTCTTTTGGGCCATTCGCTCCTTGAGCTCCCCGAGAAGCGTGGCTAGGCTTAGGCTGCGACGCTCTGGAGTGGGGGAGGGGGTGGGGATGGGGATCTGTGGGAAAGGGGGCCTTTCGTAGGCGTCATCTAAGAAACTCAGGGCGGCGAGGGTATGTATATCAGTGGGTAAACTGCGCGGGCAGACCAACAGAGGTTGATGATGGAGGCGGCGTGGTGGCGGCGGCGACCTAGCTAGGTTTCGAGCAAGGGAGGGGTGGTGTGTATATGTGTGAGCGGGGGATTTGAACTGAGCGAAGGATTTGGGGTGTGTGTGTGGAGGGGGTCCAAGGTGGTGTTTGAGGAAATGCCAAGGGTACTTAAAATTTTACTAGGCGGGAGTAAAATGGTGGGGCTACCGAAAATTTGGATCAATGGATTGAAGCAGAGTAGGGCGGGAGTAACAAACATCACGCACGGTTAAAACATAATAATCGTATGCTATCAAACAGAAAAACACTTCAGTCAAGCAGATATTTTTGAGATTGTGAGGGATGCAGGCGGGAATTAAATGTCGGGGCTACTGAAAATTTGGATCAACTGATTGAAGCAGAGTGGGAGTAACAGACATCGCACACGGTCCACACATACTAATCATGTGCTATCGAACAGAAAAACCTTCTAGGCGGGTAGATATTTTCGAGATTGCGAGGGAGTAGATATTTTCGAGAGCGGGAGGGAAGCCTCGTGGAGCCCAATCTACTATGATGATGTGGGTAACAGGGGCGCGGCACACCGGTAGTCCTAGGGAACCGTGTCTGTTGCGTACCCGATCGTAGATGGTTGTTGCGTCCGACTCGTCTGCTGTTTATAAAGTTGGCCAAAAAATGCGGGAAAGGGTCAGAACACGAACACACTTGCATGTGGACCAAATATATGTATGAAAAGGGTGGTTTGATGTTCAAATACCCAATGCACAACTTTCATGTGGCACCTGTCGCACAAAGCGCACGTTATTATTGCCAGCCCCTCCCCCCCCCCCCCCACACACACACATACACACACTTCGTGTTGGCGAGAGGGGAATCCTAGCTATGAACGCATGCCCCCAAATAGCTAGGTATGACATCTCACCCTACCGTAACACAAAACCGAAAGGAGTACATCATGGTCAACCCCCCCCCCTTGCTTCCAGTCAAATGTGGACCGTCTGCAGGCCCACAGATGTGTGCTTGTGGCGTGAGATGGGTGAGACCACATACGAACCACACCTGCGGGTGGCCCGATATGTGTGTGTGTGTGTGAAAACGGTGTGGTGTGATATTTAAATAACCAAATCACAAATTTGATGTGGCACATGTGCATCACAAATTAACCGGACATCCCCGACCCCACGGAGGTTCATCTAGTCCAAAGTAGTACTGTGCCCCCCCCCCCACACACACACTTTGAGTCGGTGGGAGGGGGCATCTCACCATGGCGTATTGTAACACTGACCAAGAAGAATCACCACCTTGGTCGTGTAACCTCTCTCGTTGTTCGGTCAAAGTCATGCATGGACATCCACACGCGGCCCCACAAATAGGCTAGCTTGTCGCTGATAACCATGCGAGGGAGTGCCTAAAGACAACCACTACGTGCCTGTGGCCCAAACATATGTATGAAATGTTATGTGGTGTTTGAATATACCCAATGCACAACTTTGATGTGGCACCATGCTTTTTGAACCAGAAAGTCCCCACACGGAGCGAGGGTTCACGACGCATACTATATATATAGGGATTCATGTGTATGCATGCCCTCAAACTGAGGTCTCGAATATCACCATTATCGACGTACGACTATATGGTAACGCGAACGAAGAGAAGAAGAATCCACCCTGGTAACCTCTCTCGTTGTTGGTCGAAGTGATGGACGTCCACGCAGGCCCACGAATATATAGGCCGTCGATGATAACCAAGCGAGGGAGAGTGTCCAAAGACAACCACTACATGCATGTGCCCCAAACATATGTATGGACATGCGTGATGCATATATATATATATATATATATATATATATATATATATATATATATATATATATATATCTGTGTGTGTGTGTGTGTTTGAATACCAGAAGCACAACATTTTGATGTGTCGCATGCATGCATTGAAAATCACACAGTCCCCACACGGAGAGAGGTTCATGATGCGTCGCGTGACCCCCCCCCCCCCCCCCACTTCGATCCGGTGGAGGGATTCATGCGTACGCATGCACTCAAAGTATAATATGTTATCTCAGATCATGACATGCATGTACCGTACCGTATAAGACAAACCAAAATTTAATCCCTACCTAATTATAAGTCAAATTAACCTCTATTGCTGTCGGTCAAAGTGATTGACCAAGCGGGCACACAAAGATGGACGAAGCATCTCGCCGATAACCCCGTGAGTGAGTGCTAGAGTACAACCACCATCGCTTGCATGTGCGCCAAACACATGTATGGATATGTGTGGTTGTGATGTTTGAATACCTAATATATATGTAGAACTTTGATGTGGCACCTGCCTCGGAAACCTTTAAGTCCCCCACACGAAGCGAGGTTCATGACGCGCAGTATATGCTAGCCCCCTCCCCTCTTCGACGTGTAATATATACTCCTACGTACCATAACAGAACCCAAAAATAATCCTCCTTGTTCATCAAATTACCTTTCTCGTTGTGTCATATATTAGATGGATGACGACCTCGCGGGTTCATGGAGGGAAATGTCGCAGGCGAGTGAGTGCCAACCATCATTTGCACGTGGCCCTAGGTGTTGGTGATGTTTTTAATACCCAATATGCACAACTTCTTTGTGGCACCTGCCTCGGAAACTGAAAAGTCCCCACAAAGAACGACATTGTTCATGACGTGTGTGTAGTATATATGTGCTGCCCCCCTCTCCTCTTCGATGCGTACTATATAATCCTACCGCAACACAACCCAAAAAGAAACCTCCTTGTTGGTCAAATTAACCTATCTTGTTGGGTCAAAGTGATGGAGGACAACCTCGCAGGCCCACAGATGGAAGCCATCGCACGCGAGTGACTGTCCTATATGATGCATATATATGTTGCCCCCACCCTCTTCGACGTGTACTATATATACTCCTACCGTACCTAACAAAAACCAAAAAATTACCATCCTTGTTGGTTAAATTAATCTCTCTCACCGAAGGTCATAGTGTTAGACGACGACCTCGCGGGCCCACAGAGAGAGTCACAAGGGAGTGGGTATCCTAGGACCACCGCGTGCATGTGGCCCAAAGATGCATGTCAAACTTTTTCTACAGCAAGAGATGCACCGAATCCTATGAGAGTTCGAGAGAAATCTCTTTGTGCTCCGAACGAATACTTGCCAGCAAGAGACGTAGTTCTTCTTCACTGCGAGAGATTTCATTCGTACCGAAGAGTTAGCATTACTTGTTCCTCAAGTAATGTTACCATTGCTCTTAAAATCTGACCGTTGAGAACGTGTCGGTTGGCCATTGGCTGGACCGCGTGTCCAAAATGGTCATTTCCCACCAGGGAAGGATGCGGCTATAAATAGCCACCCCGCACCGGCGTTGTCCGGTGGCTGCTCCGCTTGAGATTCTGAGAAGATTCATTGAGCACCCCTCTCCAAGAGATTTGAGTTTAAAATCCACCGAGAGAAAATCGAGATCCGAAACTTAGATAGTGGTTGAGCATCACAGTAGATCTGATTCGAGAGTTCTTGTACCTATTACTCTTGAGAGCTGCATACTCTCTAGATGGATAGGTGTCGGCTCGAGTGTTGAAGAGTTGTTGTCTTCACCGAGCAAAGTCTTCAGCAACCAAGAGTCGTTGTGGTTCGCGAAGAAGTCTATCGAAGGTTTGGAGATTGCCGAAAGGAATCTACCACGAGTGAAATCAAGTGAAGTTCGAGGAACTTCACGTTGAGGAGAATAGGATGGAGAGAGTTTATCTCCTGTGTTGAATCACAAGTCCCTCCAACCAGACGTAGCTCTTTTGCAGAAGAGTGAACTGGTCTACCAAACCATCTGTCACCATCGAGCACCACTGGTCATTTCTATCCTACTGCATTTCTTTCGGTAGTTTATTTTCGGTGCTCTTTGCTGTCGATAGATATCTATCTTTGTACTGTGATTCTTTATCATCCAAGCAATCCTTTCAGTACTGTGACCATATTGTGTTGCATATATGCTTTCGCTGTACTTAAGGTTGTTTGTCCGATTGTTCATTTGGTTTTCATATGGTACTACTTAGTCATTGTGCTAAGTCTTGCTCTGATGAACATCTCGCAATAGTGTGCATGATCAGTATCTGTTATGTGTGCAATTGCTTCAAGTATGAAATTATATCTATGCTGATAATTTTGTTTCTGTGATAGTATTGTTTCATAGAACTAAATCTACTCAGCCATGTTTTCATAGCAGTTCTGTTTCAGAATCAGTTTTGCTTCGGAAATAGTTTTCCTTCGTAGAACTGAATCTACTTAGTTGATTATCCGATGTGCTGTGTTGAGAGTATTCAACATTTCGAAAGAAATTTTGAATCTCCCATTCACCCCCTCTGGTCGATATACTCCGGTCCTTACAATTGGTATCAGAGCAAGGTACTCCTTGTCTCTGCTTATTAAGGTCTAACCGCCTTGGAGTTTTGAGTATGTCACTTGCAGGGCACCATGGGCACTCTAAAAGATTTCCTATCTTTGATGGAAATGACTATCTGTTCTGGAAGCAAAAGATGATGATTCATCTGAAGGCTATCAACGAAGAAATGTGGCAGATTGTGGAAAATGGCTACACAATTCAATTTCCCAAATATCCCACACCCAATGACGAAAGAAACATTCAGCTGGATGCCCAAGCAAAGGATATCATTCACCACTATTTCTCAAGGAATGTATTCCTTCGGTACAGATGACTTGGAACAGCGAAATGAATCTGGGACAGATTAGAGAAGATCAATGAAGGTGTTTTAACTCAGAAAGAAACATGAATCAATATACTTCGGGCCAAGTTCAACCGCTTCAAGAGGCTCAAGAATGAAAATTGTCAAGAAACCTTTGATCGTCTGAATGGTATTGCAAATGAGTTGCAAGGTCTTGGTACTAAAGATATTACCGATCATGAGATTGTGAAGAAGTTGCTTCGGTCCCTGGACAGTTCTTCCAATACCCTTGAGCTGATGATCAAGAGAAGTTGTGACTTCAAAAGTCTCGATGATACTAATGTTATGGCGAGGCTGAACACCCATGAAGGACAACAAGAAGAGAAAAGAGATCTAAATGGCTCTCGCTACCAAAAGAATCATGCTCTCAAAGCTGCTGCTGATTCTTCTTCAGACATCGAAAATAATGCCGATGAAGATTCCGATGAACTTAATAGCATCAGCAAAGATCTCGTGCAGATAACTAAGCATTTGCAATGCTGCCCAAAAAAGAACTCGGGCGGTAACTCAAAGTCTTCGTCGAGGTCAAAGTCTTCTGGAGAATATACATGCTTCAAGTGCAAGAAGCCAGGACATTTCATCTCTGATTTTCCAATGTGGGAAGCCAAAATAAGAGCTAGTGGCAAGTTCAGTATGTGCAGTAGCAAGAGTTTCAAGAACAAAAGCTATGATTCTGATGATGAGAAGAAAAAGAAGTTCTCGGAGAAGAAAGACAATTCCTCCTTGAATTATTCATCAAAGTCTTTATCAAGAACTTCCTCCAAGTCTCATTCCAACCAAAAGAAGCGCTCTCACAAGGCTAAGGCATATATTGGGAAGGAAATGGACTCCGAAGAAGAAGTCTTCGAGTCCGAAGAAGTTGCCGAAGAAGAATCCGACGAGAATTCAGGTTCATGAATGACCGGCATCGCTTGCACTTCCACACCAGCGTCGAACTTCTTTGACAAAAATTCAAGTGATGTTGATGCTCCTGCATATTGCTTCATGGCAAATGCTTCGAGAGGAAAGGTACCTCCCAAGAAACAAAAAGCTTATGCTAGTGATGAATTCTCTTCTAGTGATGATGATCAATCTAAGCTCATAAAAATTGCTAAGGAACAACAATAGTCTCTTGAGAAACTTGAGAAATCTCTCAGGAAGACGGAAAATTTGTTGGTCGAGGAGATGAAGAAAAACCAAATGTTGAAAACAAGCATTCTGCTCTTTCGGCAAAATTCGAGGATCTGTCAGGTCATCATGATTTTCTCTCAGATGACCACGAAAGACTTAACTATGATTTCCTGAAAAGGAAACAAGAGCTCGAGTCTCTAAGAGCAGCTCATGATGATCTTCGGATTGAAAATGATTCTCTCCTCGCCCAGCAAATTAGTGATTCTCAGGAGGAATTTCTGCCACCTTGTCTAAAATGCCTATAGCGCAGCAATTCTGATTCTAATGCTGAAACATCTGCTGATGCTGCTGAAAGAAATGCTCCTGTTATTATTATTGAAACTAACTCCTCTTCCGAGGAAAATGTTGATATTTCTGATGAAAATGCTAGGCTGAAGAATTTGCTTGAGACGGGAATGTTCAAAAGTCTCAAAGGTCACCAAATTCTTTGTGACGTTCTGAAGAAGTCAATTCTTCACAAGAACCCTAGAAAGGAAGGGTTAGGTTTCGAGAGAAACTTAAATGCTGATGGAACATACTGGACACCAGAACAATATCCAAAGACAGTATGGGTTCCTGGTAAAAGCAAAACTCTCAAACCTGCATTACTTTTAGGATATGATAGTCCAATTCCTTCACCTTCTGATGGGTCATTTGACTCCAACTACAAATTGTTTAAGCAAAAGAATGGTGAAGTATTTGCACGTTATATTGGCACTAATTGCAGGAACAGGACACCCAAGAAAAGAATCTGGGTTGAAAAGGCTCGTATTAAAAATCTGCATGTTACGGCTGCTCTAACCATGCAGGGAAATAACTTTCGTAGGAAAGGAAAATCTTCACTGTATGAAACTGCAAATCCCTCGTATGGTTATGATAAGAAAGCTCATCAGAAAGATTATATGCATACTTCTTCCAACCATTATGGTCATGCTTCTGGGAAGAATTACAATGCTTATTCTTTCAATTATGCTAACCCTTCCCAGAGGAACAACTCTTATGTTTCTTGAAATATATCCTATCATGCACGTCGGAAACCAAATGTTTCTTGGCCACTTGCCAAGATGTGGGTGGTTAAGAAAACCTAATCTTTCTTGCAGGAAAAATGTCTCCAGGCGATACAAATCAAATCATATGCCTGAGACAAATTGATATTTGCAGGGGATATGCTTCACTTTCTGAAAGGATTGACTTTTACCCTTGCTCATATTATTGCTTCTAACTCATCAGTGTTTCCTGAAAGGAAACTTGGTTCTATTGAAAGAATTTCGAGTTACTTGCATTATCATGTGATTTGCTTCGGCTAGTCAAACTAACCCAATTTCAGGATATTGTGTCATTTGTATCATTGAAGATATATGTGAAGACATTGTCGAAGAATATGCATGTGACTATGTAGAAGATCAATCTCGCCTGTTTTGGGGAATTTCTTCAAGATATCTCTGAATGTAAAGGATATCATTTTCAGTCATGTCAAGACGAAGAATTTACCCATGGCCCAAGTTTTTTGTTGGTTATTTTCTCTCGTCTTGGTTTTCTTTCGGGGTTAAGTTCCTTCTCTAGGATTTAAGTTCCTTCTCTAGGATTTTATCTTCTTTCATAGATTGGATTTAGTCATGTATGTATTTCACTCATGGCTATTTTCTTTCGCTTTGTTTTTCTCTCTTGGGTACGCAAATTTTATCTAAAAAAAATTGCTCCTAGTGTCTTTGGCTGCGAGAGAAATGCGTTCCGAAGGTTATTTTCAATTTGGCGAAAGCCCTCCAAAATTTGGGTCTCCCGCCCAAGTGAGGAGAAACTACTCCTTCGGTTGTCACGTGCCCACGTACTACCGCCACTTATCATATGCGGTGAATGTGAAGAGCCCATTGACTCTAAACCATAGATTTTATCTCAAGATAGCTGGGTTTCCCCCCTCCTCGTCTTCCTTGTACGGTTCCAATCTCTTCGTCACTCATCGTCTCCCTCACTCAAAAATCCTCAATGCACCGACACACTTGCAACTTCGACAAGATCATCCGCTGATGAAACTCCAGTGGACCTCGCCATGGTAAATCTTCCTCTCCGCGTCGCCTTAGTTGATCTCCGCCACCAAGTTAGGGTACGGAGATCCGAACTCGTATTTCTCATTCCATTCATAATATGAGTTCAACCCGATGAGATTATCTTCTGATTCAACAATCCCAGTAGATCTTCAAGAGCTTATACTTTTTTATCGGGCATGGTTTGTAGTTTTTCCTCGTGCTCATCCGAATGGATCTAAATTTTGTGTTTTATCTCTGATGAAAATTAGATGGATTTCATCTTAGTAGATTTCTTTGGGAACTTACTAGTATGAAATTTTTTGATGATATTTCTTATTCGAGATAATTCTCAAAGTGTTGATCAATTCTTCTCCAAAAATGATATTCATCAAAAACTTTATCTATGCGTACTCATGGTCCTGTCTATTTTTTCCCTCGCATCTATTCTCTTTCACAGGTTAATGGATTTTGTTGAAGTTTCTGCTAAGCATGCTGGTCAGACAAATATGGGTGAAGAGACTGTCATGGGCATAGGAGTTGTATCAAAAGTTTAGTTTGATGAAGAATGGCAGTCTGAAGAAAAAGATGTGTGGCACCGAAAATAAATCTGGGTGCCAAAAGAAAGCTGTGACGAAGAAAATGCTTTTGATGAAAAGAAAGCTATAGGCCGAAAGAAATGAGCCCAGTGCTCAGGGAGAAGGAAGTGTGGAAAATGCAAATGTTTCAGATCCTCAAGCATCGGAACAATCTTCTGAAAAGAATGAGAGGCGGCGAAATTCTCCTTCCATAGTTATTCTTCGAGAAGGTAGAATCAAAGAAGTAAAAGAAGGCTCAAGTGCTTCAAAACAATGAATTAGAGAAAGAAAAGGCCCTTGTGCCTCCTCAAATATAAATGAGCTTGAGAATGAAAATCTTGAAAAAGCTGATGTGCCCCTCATGGAAATGTTGCCATGGAGATTGATTGTCCAAGTACTTCAAATTCTAAAACAAATGTTGGCTCGCAGCTGAGAGAAAATGCTCTCTGCCGAAAGAAAATGCTTGCAAATGAAAAGTAATCAGATATTCCATCATGAATATCTTGATTTACCACTGATGAGAATATTGGAATGCTTAAAGCAAATCCTTCAGGACATTGAAGATTTTTAGCTTACGAAGGTTTTATCATTCAAGCACCCATGGAACTGAGAATATATTCTCTAAGTCTTATGCCACACTATACGTGTCGGGTGTCAAACAAGATATCAAAAACATGGGATCTCGAATAGATAACAGAGCATCATGTCAAGAAGGGCGGCGCTGAAGAATTTCTCGAGTGTCTGCATTTCCCTCGGATTGAAAGCAACAACTTTGAAGCTCGTGTGCATTTTATCGATGAGATTTCTGATGAACAATTTCACCTCCTGATGGATTCGGATAAGGTTGGCGATTATCATTCGTATGGTTCTTCCTCGGACAAAATATCTGAAGTTCTACTTTCAAACCTTCCATTATATTATGTGTCACACTACAAGTCCTCTGCCGGGAGCATATGATTCAGGAGCAATTCATGGTGTATTGTGTAAAACTCTCAATGGCCTATATCTTGGCTATGTCTCCAATAACGAAGATGGTTGATTCTGTCGAAGAAAATGAAGCTGAGAAGAAGATTATTAATTGATGCGCAAAGGAAAGAATACTTTGCTCAAGAAGCTCTAGAGAAATTTATCCATCATGTCAGAGACACTTTGCACATGTTGAAATTTTATTCAAAAGGCAAAGCTTTCAGAGATAATTCATCCAAGGCTCTAGAGAAAGGTGTCAGTCTAAAAATTTCAAGGTCTAAGCCTGTATCAAAACCTTCGATTCTGACACAGTTGGATATCAGTCTTAGAACCCAACAACTTCTGCTGAGGCACATTGATAATGATCAGATAGAAAAATAGCATCTCACGCATGAGTTGAATAGTCTCCACAACAGAATGAGCAAAATTCATATGATTTTGTAAGAAGACAAGAGTTGTTTGAGGAAAAAGCTGAGGAAATTCCTTTCTAAGAACAAAATCAATAGGGATGGTCTATCTGAAACATATGACTTCATGGATGCCCCGCTGACTATTGAAGATCTCCGAGAGTGCAGTACTCCTAAGTTTTCAGCCAGATTACCTTTGACAGATTTGCTAAGGATTAATCTGAATAATGTTATCGATGAATTTGAAGCTACATCACCTATTTTTATCTGAGGAAAACATTGTTCTACCATTTGATGAAAGAGTTGCTCAGAAGAAAGATGCAGATGCTCCAGCAAGACCAGTTGTGCCACAGTGTTCCGATGAAGAAGCAAAATAAAGTACAGCTGGAAATAATGCTATCACCTTCAAGACAGAAAACTTCTTCACCAAGCAAGTCTGGATCTTCTTCGGGTGCCTGTTTTTTTTTGGCGCGTAATGTCTCATGTTCTTGTTCACCTTTTTGACACTTGTTGACAAAAAAAGGGGGAGAAGACATAGAGTGATAGATTTGCGGGTCTTTGCTGGGTTGTTTTTCGAGCTTACAACACTTGCCTTCATTTGATTCTTATCGTGTTGTATAACTCTTGTGAACTCTTTCTAGTTCTCGAACGATAATAACCCCTGCCATACTTCATTCCTCTTGAGAATTTATTTTTACAGGTGGAATTATTACCAGAGTTCACTTAAGGATGCACTCTATTATATCTCGAATATTATCCTTCAGTGCATTCCATTTATTCTCGAAGATGTGAAATATCTCTCCACCAAGATTATTCTTATATGTGCAGGTTTATGCAAAAGGTTAATCTTTCATATGCAGCATACACTTAGGGAGAGCATATTTATCTTCTAGATAATTATCAAATTTACATTCCGCATGTTTCTAGTTACATATCTATCTACTATTCGATGTTTATTCTCGAAGATGTGAAATATCTCTCCACCAAGCTTATTCTTATATGTGCAGGTTTATGCAAAAGGTTAATCTTTCATATGCTACATACACTTAGGGGGAGCATATTTATCTTCGAGATAATTATCAAATTTACATTCCGCACGTTTCTAGTTACATATCTATCTACTCTTTGATGTTTATCTATTTTGTCAACAATCGTCCAAAAAGGGGGAGATTGTTGGTGCAATTCCTTGCCCCTTGTGTTTTGGAGATTGTTGTCAGAAACAGTTTGGGACTAATTTATTTGCTAGTGCACTCACAGAGAAATAGTCCCTGGAGTATTGAGAAGATTGCTATAATCTGCCGAAAGGTTTGCTACCGAAGGGTTGCTTCCGAAAGGAATGCTACTGAAAGGTTTGCTTCTGAAAGGTATGCTACCAAAACATTTGCTTCCGAAAGGAATGCTACCGAAAGGTTTGCTTTCGAAAGGATGCTACCGAAAGGTTTGCATCCGAAAGGAATGCTACCGAAAGGTTTGCTTCGAAAAGGTATGCTACTGAAAGGTTTGCTATAATCTTCAGAGAAGATTGCAGCGGAGAAGATTGATATGTTTCAAGAAGCTTATTATCGAGAAGATTGCCGTAAACTTCACTGAGAATTATCTGCATGGCAGACGAGATGATTATGTTTCGGAGAATGTTATTCCCGAAAGATTTGCTACCGAGAAAACTGCTATAATCTTCTGAATGATTTGTCATCGAGAAGATTGCTATAATCTCCCTGAGAGCAGAGAAGATTGATATGCTTAAAGAAGCTTAATTTTGAGAAGATTGCCACTTCCAAGAAGTTTGCTATAAACTTCCTCGAAAGTTGTCTACGCTGCAGAAAAGATTGACATGTCCCGAAGAGTTTGTTATCAAGAAGAATGCTATATTCTTTCAAGAAGTTTGAAGAACTTCACCGAGAAACATCTGCGTTGCAGAGAAGAGAAGGTTATGTTTCGAGAAGAAAGCATACCGAAAAAGATTGCGTGCCGAAGAAGGTCTTGAAAGAATTGTTGACGCAAAGCAATTTTCATTCGGTGTGTCCGAAGAAGAATGACTGCAGTCAAGAAGATTGAAGACGAAGTGAAGATGTAGCATTTGTTTCATTGTTCTTCTCTCTCTTATTTGACTCATTGGACCTCCGTACTATTAAGAGGGGTATAAGTATTCGAGGCTTTTGTCTGTTGTGATGCTTAGCCGAATCCTATGAGAGTTCGAGAGAAATCTCTTTGTGCTCTGAATGAATACTTGCCAGCAAGAGACACAATTCTTCTTCACTGCGAGAGATTACATTTGTATTGAAGAGTTAGCATTACTTGTTCCTCAAGTAATGTTACCGTTGCTCTTAAAATCCGACCATTGAGAACGTGTCGGTTGGCCATTGGCTGGGCCGCGTGTCCAAAATGGTCATTTCCCACCAGGGAAGGCTGCGGCTATAAATAGCCACCTCGCACCGGCGTTGTCCGGTGGCTGCTCCACTTGAGATTCTGAGAAGATTGATTGAGCACCCCTCTCCGAGAGATTTGAGTTTAAAATCCACCGAGGGAAAATCAAGATCCGAAACTTAGATACTGGTTGAGCATCACAATAGATCTGAGTTGAGAGTTCTTGTACCTATTACTCTTGAGAGCTGCATACTCTCTAGATGGATAGGTGTTGGCTCGAGTGTTGAAGAGTTGTTGTCTTCACCGAGCAAAGTCTTCAGCAACCAAGAGTCATTGTGGTTCGCGAAGAAGTCTGTCGAAGGTTTGGAAATTGCCGAAAAGAATCTACCACGAGTGAAATCAAGTGAAGTTCAAGGAACTTCACGTTGAGGAGAATAGGATGGAGAGAGTTTATCTCCTATGTTGAATCACAAGTCTCTCCAACCAGACGTAGCTCTTTTGCAGAAGAGTGAACTGGTCTACCAAACCATCTGTCGCCATCGAGCACCACTGGTCATTTCTATCCTACTGCATTTCTTTCGGTAGTTTATTTTGGGTGCTCTTTGCTGTCGATAGATATTTATCTGTGTACTATGATTTTTTATCATCCAAGCAATCCTTTCAGTACTGTGACCATATTGTGTTGCATATATGCTTTCGCTATACTTAAGGTTGTTTGTCCGAATGTTCATTTGGTTTTCATATGGTACTACTTAGTCATTGTGCTAAGTCTTGCTCTGATGAACATCTCACAATAGTGTGCATGATCTGTATCTATTATGTGTGCAATTGCTTCATGTATGAAATTCTATCTATGCTGATAATTTTGTTTTTCTGATAGTATTGTTTCATAGAACTAAATCTACTCAGCCATGTTTTCATAGCAGTTCTGTTTCGGAATCAGTTTTGCTTCGGAACTAGTTTTGCTTCAGAAATAGTTTTCCTTCATAGAACTGAATCTACTTAGTTGATTATCCGCTGTGCTGTGTTGAGAGTATTCAACATTTTGAAAGAAATTTTGAATCTCCCATTCACCCCCCCTCTGGTCGATATACTCCGGTCCTTAGAGTATCTATGGTTAGTGATTAACTATTTGTTCTGTACAAATGATTTTTTTGCTAATAATCTAACTAGGGTTAGCGTGCGTGCTAATAATTCATAGCCAGATCTTGAGAATTGATTTTGAATGTCCTAAATATATGTTTGTGCCTTTTTTTCTTTCAGATCTTGAGAATTGATTTTGAATGTCATATATGTATGTTTCTACCTTTTTTTTAGATTGGTATGTACACAGATGAGGCTCCGGTCAGCGGCGCCGCCGGCTGTAGATCCTGCACACGACATCGCGGGCAGAAGCGGCCACGCCCCCTGGATCCGAGGAACCCGTAGAATATCGGGCGGACTGCATCAGCGATCTCCCGGACGCCATCCTTGGGGAGATCATTTTCCTTCTCCCCACCAAGGATTGCTGCCGCACACAGGTCCTCGCATCTCGGCGGCACACTTTGTGGCACGCCGCGCCTCTTAATCTCGACTGTCGCCCGCTATCTATCGTTCATGATTTTGAACTCCATGGAGCCATCATCTCCTCCCACCAGGGCTCCGTTCAACGCCTATGCATCCCGACTTGCTGCTTGCTGCACATACCCTGCATGGTGGACGCATGGCTGACATCCCATCAATTCAAAAATCTCCAGCATCTCGAGTTCTACCATTACTATGCTAATAGCTTCCCACCATGCGTTGTAGCTATGCCCTCACCACCGATGTGCATCTCATCGTTTTCATCCCCTCTCCACACCGCCACCTTGGCCCGGTGCCATCTAGCAGACAATCTGGTACAAATGCTTCGACTCCCACTGCTAAAAAAACTCGCGCTTGTGGTGGTCGATCTGTCGGAGGCCTCACTACACAACATCATCCACTCCTGTTGCCCTGCCCTGGAGCGCTTGCTGCTTGTTTTTGGAAAAGAAATATGTATCCATTGTCTCCAAATAGAGTCGCCTCACCTTGTAAGCATTGGAATTTTCTCTAAAGGAGAGGAGCTCGTCATCAAAGATGCACCTTCACTCCAAAGGTTGCTCCTTGATTATTGGTGTGCACCTTCGCAAATAACTATGGTCTCTGCGCCTAAACTGGAGACCTTGGGTGTAATTCCTGATCCGCTTGAAGGTTACAAGATGGTGGTTGGCTCCACACTAATTCAGGTACTGTATATTATCATCAACACTTTTGTAATTAAACTGCATTTTTCATTTGTGTGCATAAGTTTTATATCATCAACACTTTTGTAATCATAAGCTGCATTTTTCATTTGTGCGCATAAGTTTTATATCATCTTGGAGTACACTTTGGTACTAATATTATGTTCCATGCTCAATGAAGAGTTTGTCCATGGATACCCTATCAATGGTGCTGGATTCTGTCAAGACCTTACATATCAGTATGTGGTGTTTTGATCTGAACACGATTATCGGCTTGCTGCGATGCTTTCCATGTCTAGAGAATTTGTATATAGGTGATGATTTCAAGCACATTGAAAGCCCATATATAATTTACTAGAATTAACCGTTCAGCTGTCGCTCTTTCGACATACTCTTTTTTTTAGACATTAACTGTTTTCAGTCTTCATGTCTATTTAGGCAAAAGCACATGGACAAAAAGGTATAACCAATCAGTGGCATAAGAAGCACTGGGATTTTCTCAGTTCTCATGACATTCGTTTGAGGATAATAACACTGGAAGGATATGCATCCAACCATGCAAACACTAGCTTTGTCACATTCTTCCTGTTGAATGCGAGGGTACTATTGTCCGTGAGGATTAAGGTTTTTAACAAAAACTTTCTCATGGATGGACACGTTGAACAACATAAAAAGTAGTTTCAGGTGGACAAAAGGGCTTCTGAACATGCTCGGCTTCTATTTACAACAATTTGTCTTCATGTACCAGTAGATTTTCTGGCCCAGGATCTTTATTTTATGGATCAGACTGATCCATTTGATTGTGACTGCCGAAAGCTTTGGTTGAGTTAGATGTTATTGTCCTGTTCCATGTGGATTTTGTGTAAACCTAATGAACAATTAATCATCATGCCTTTGTACCTTTTGTAAGCTGGAGTTAGATATTGCTGCCCTTTTCAACTCGGCTTTGACCCATATTTTCTTTCATACAAACCAGAGCTTCTATCAAGAAGCCTCATGGTTCCGAGAGGGAACTTGGTCACCTGATTTGTGTGCGAAACGACATACGTTGTCTCTTCCCGCCTTGATTTATTTTACAGAGCCAACATGCAACTGTACTAAAAATATGAAATTATTCAGGGTTCGTTTCACCATTTTATACATTGATTTTCCTACGCTTTTTTAATAAATAGCCACCATGTTATTATCGCAAATGGTCATATTAGTCAAATCATGGGCATTCAACTAACCATTTACTACCGCGGGCAGCTGTTTGATTAGACGGGACGACTGCACCTAGTCCGCTGCGCACGCTCACCGTACCGAGAAGCGAGCCGCATGCGCTACAATTTATTGCTAGTTTTGGACTTTTGTTTCGGCCGCCTCGGGAAGGTACGTAGAACAGTCCTCCATTCTCATCTACAAGCACCGCCGCCGAGGAATGCCACCTGCTGCGAGATGGAGGACGAGCCGGCCAACAAGCGGGGGTGGGTCGAGCCAGAACCGCAAGAGCCTCCGACGAACGTGGACATCATCAGCAGCCTCCCCGACGAGATGTTGGTAACCATCATATCCCACCTCCCCATCAAATCTGGAGGGCGGACCACTGTCCTCTCGTGGTGGTTGCACCCCCTCTGGCACTCCACCCCCCTGGACCTCATCGTCGACGATGAGTTCTGCAACGGGGAGCGGCAACACCTGGACGCATTATCCCACGTCATCGCCATGCATCCTGGGCCGGTCAAACGCCTTGCTATCGGCAGGTTAAGTCCCCACTGCAACGCCGAACCCAGTTTTCACCACTGGTTCCTATCCCCAGCCCTAGATCGGCTCGAGGAGCTCAGCTTTCATGCTGGACGTCCGCGCTCCCTGCCGCCGTCCACACTCCGCCTCGCGCCCATGCTGCGTCACGCTACATTCAGGCGGTGCATTTTCCGTCGGATTGATGTCGCGCGTGATATTCATCTCCCTAAACTTAAGCACCTCGAGCTCATGGCCGTCCGCATCTGGAAGGTGGATTTGGAGCGCTTGCTCGTCGGCTGTATAGCACTCGAGTACCTTCGTCTTCAGGCGATGGATGGGTTCAGTAGCCTCCACATCACCTCGATGAATGTCCGTGCGTTTTATGTGCATTGCTGGTGCCGCCCAAGGCTGTCAATTGAGGTGTTTCATGATATGGTCATTGAGAATGTGCCTTTCCTCGAGAGATTGTATGTACTTGATAAATTAGGTCTAGCAGGAATCAGGGCCATTCACGCACCGAAATTGACAGTGTTGGGCTATTCGTGTGCTGAATTCAACGAACTTGTTACTGGATCATTATCCGTTCAGGTATAACAGTCTTCTTATTCTCCTTATTATATATCATTAGACAACACATTTTATCTAAATTTTGTTGATCTATATGTTTGCCTGTCATCCAAAAAATGATTCCCACAAGCTTGACCCGGCCTGTGCGCACAGTGAAGATCTTGGCACTACAATCTGTCGGCCCCGATCTGGATGAAGTTGTTGGATTCCTTAGATGCTTTCCTTGCATGGAGAAGCTATACATCAAGGTGATGCTCCTTTCCTGTTAATTGTTAACCACAACGGAGCTCAATTTGTTTTTACTTTTACCCATGATTACAATGACAAATGTAGAATGATTTCTAAAGGAAATTTGGAGGATTTCAATACATATTTTTTTTGAGATGCTAGTGTTGTACGCGTTTTATTCCCTAACCCGACATGCTTTCATGATAAAAGTTAATCATGAAAGATTGAAGGTGGCATTTCACTCTTTTCATGTATTTTTGAAATCCTGCAAATCAAAGAGGCCCGAAGTGTTCAAATCTGCAGCTAGGCACTAATATGTTGTCTTCGTTTGCAGATACTAGCAGGCCCGAAAGTAGAAAATGTTGGGCAATATAACAATCCCATTGAATGCCTTGATCTTCATCTCATAGAAATTACTTTTAACGAGTACCGAGGCACCACACCAGAAATTAAATTCGCCATGTTCTTTGTTGAGAAAGCAAGGTTGCTCAAGGTAATGAGGTTTGCCCTATATTTACTGCGCAGAAGTGAATGGATTGCTAAAGAGCGCAGGCGTCTACAGCTGAATGGAAAAGGCTCTGCAGAAGCTGAATTTCAGTTTGTAACTTCATACGACAGATTATTCGGAAGTCAGTGTATCAGGACGCTATATGACTTCTCGGTGGTTGATCCTTTCACAGAAATAATGCATGAAAAAGATTCTCAAGAAGATGAATTTTATGTGTCAGAATAGTTTGAACCTTGTAATATTTGAATTTGGGCCTTTTAATGCTGGAATTTAAACCTTGCAATATTTATGGTATTTGTTATATAACGTAATTGGATGTTTAATTTGGTTTTGCAATCATGTCCTGTTATAAGTATATATTTTGTTCTTCTGTACACAGAGCATAGATGTTGTGGAGACAGAGCATATCACATCGCACACGGACCACACAAGGGAACCCGTCGGTGATGAATTCATCAATCGCAGACGGTTGTATACCAGCAAGCATTCTCCCACAACACACACAGCTTATTCCATCACAAATAGCTCGGATGGTTCAACTGTATGCCACATACCACACATGCAACTCTAATCTGAGTTGTGCTTGATGTCTCCGCCATCGCTCACACAGTTCTTCTTATTTGCCACGTATCACTGTGCTGGCCTCTGCTCGCGTCCCTCGGCGTGCTCTGCTCGCCGTTAGGCGCCGCGGCCCGCTCTGCTCGTGTACCTACACGTGCTCGGCTTTTCCTTGCGTGTTCAACTACTATATGCATATATATGGTTGCTCGCCATTGAGGCGACCGCGGAGCGCTCTGCTCGCGTCCCTGCGCGTGTGCTCTGCCAGCAGTTGGGGCCTGCGCACGATCACGTTGGGGGCCCCATATGCATGTGGTTGTGCCGTGCGCGTCTCCATGATGCAGTTACATGCAACACGATGGAGTTACACGCTGCAAATTAGAACTGCCATCCGGGCGTGCGGATATTCCAGGCCGTCCGGCTTCCCCATTAATTCCCGCGGCCATTATAACCTTAGTCTCTTCAACCTTTCGATCTCACCCCACAACACAACAAGCACACCCATAATGACACATACGGAGAGGATATCTAGCGGTGCTCCAATGGAGTTCGGTGAGCATAAAGTGGAGACCCACGCGAGGGAGACGGATCTCTTGGTGGTGTACACCATCAAACCGGCCGTGGTGGAGGACTACATTAACACCATGGAGCAGTTGCTTGCTCGAGACTAGTACAAGGTGGTCGGCATCGACCTCCAGTACACCGGCGGTCATCCCGGCAAAGATCAGAAGGTTGCCGTCGCCCAGTTGTGTGTGTGCCATCATGTCCTCATCTACCACTTCTGCAAGGCCACAGAGCCTTGCGACCGTTTTGCCAGGTTTGTCAACAGCACCGACTACAAGTTCACTACGGTGGAAACCTCCAACGATGTAAAAGCGCTCATGGTCACGGGCTTGGCCTGCAAGAACCTTGTCGAAATCCGTGACCACTACAGGGTCTGGGGCAGCACCAAGAAGGACTCCCTAGTTGAACTCGCCTCGGCCATCATCGACCCCTACTACGAAAAGATGAAGCAGGATGCCAACAGAACATGTCCTGTATCCTGGCACGGGGCCTGGATGTGGCAACTGGATGAACCTCACCTCAGGTTCATGGCCAAGAGTGTGTACACATGCTACGAGATGCACAGGCGGATCATTGACATGAGGAAGTGCCTCGTTCCCGAAATCGACGAGGCCGGATCGAGCCACAAGGAGAGTAGTAGTGGCAAGCATCACAAGAAGTAGATGATGATCAGATGATCGTTTATCCTAGTTAATTATGCATGTAATATATAGTTTACTTTGGTGTGTGGAAATGTCATATGTGTAGTAGCCACCTATGTAATTATGCATGTAATAGTTTACTTTGGTGTGTGCAAATGTCATGTGTGTAGTAGCCACCCTTGTAATTCGATGTTTAATTTGATTATGCAACCATGCCCTTATAAGTGTGTATATATATGTTGTTGTTCTGTATGCAATCACATCGCACAACACACACGTCTTATTAGCAGCAATTGTCTGTCTTATTATCGGTCTTCGCACACATTTCTGATTACATACATGTTTGCCGCGTATCACACACATCTTGTTAAGTTGAACCGTTTCTGTTATCTTGGCTCAACGCAAACTGTTCATCCAAGTGAACTATTTGCCCTTTATCGCACACACCTTGATCTAGCTGACCGTTTCTTTTGTGTTTCCTAATCACAAACAGTTCATCCGAGTGAACTGTATGCCGTATATCGCACACACCTTCATCTGGCTGCCCGTTTCTGTTGTTCCGCCTCATCACAAACAGTTTATCTGAGTGAACTGTATGCCGTATATCGCATACACCTTCATCTGGCTGCCCATTTCTGTTATTCCGCCTCATCGCAAACGGTTCATTGAACTGAAATCTATGCCCCGCATCACACACGCAACTAAAATCTGAACCGTGTTTGATGTATCCGCCATCGCAAACGCTTTGCATCTTTTTTGCCGGGTTTTTTACATCACCATTTGCGATTAATGCATCGCACACAGTTTCATCGAAGGGTCTCTGACTGTAGTGTCGTGTTAGCAGCATCCTACAGTAGTGCAACCACGTACTGAAATAGCTAGTTCAAGTATATATACTAGCTAATTTTAAGTACGTAGTACAGTTCAACCACATCTATAGTCAGATGAACTGAACAAAATAGCCCCTAAATACTACTACTACGGAGGGGCTTTGTACTACTTCCAGCAGCCTCTCCTCTGCCGAGCACGCTCAGTAAGAGGCAGAGGAGGAGGAGCCTACCGACGAGCTGGAAATTGGAATCCAGTGCTTGGCGTGGCTGCACCTTTAGCGACGCTCACCTCGAACGCCCTCTGCCGCTCCAGACGGTCCCTCTTGAAGTGGCGGGACTCCTCATAGATCTCCTCATTCCGCGCCTCTGTGGTAGCGTGTGCTGCGGCCACGACAGCGGTAAGACTCTTTGCGTGCTCGACCAGGTGCTCCTCCTCCCACAGGAACTCGATGTAGCACGCAAGGTCGCTGACGCACATGCGGAGCTCCACCTCCTGCCTTCGGGCAGTGGTGGCAGAGCAGGTGATGACCCTGGGGGTGACGGTTGGCTAGCGGCCTTGCGGGTCGATGGTGGGCTGGCAGCCACGGCGGCTAACCATGGGTGGCGGCCACGACGACCACCTCCCGCCTTCGGGCCGCGGTGGCGGAGCGGGTGATGGCCACGGTGACCGAAAGTGGGGTGGCGGACACGACGGCCACCTCCCGCCTTCGGGCCATGGTGGCGGAGCGGGCGAGAGCCCTGGCTTTTGATGGTGGTGTGGCGGCCATGGTGGCAGACGGTGGGGCAGTGGTAACGGCGGCTGACAACAGCTGTCGACGGGCAGCGGCGACGGAGCGTGTGCTGGGTGTTGCGCGCACACCCACCAGGGATGCCACACGCACTACACTACGCCGGGGACTGGGCCACCACCGTAGTGTAGCCTCCTAGCTGGAGCTGTCCTCCGATGACGATGGAGTGGTTGAGCGACGACGACGGACAGGTGCTATTGGCGATTGTGGGAGAAGCAGACGAGATAAGCTACAGGGAGGGAGGGGAAAATGCGATGTAGGACTCATCTGCCATGAGGGTTTATATAGCAGGTCGGTAAGCATTGGGATTTTGGGGGATTTCACCGCGTTAGGCGGGAAGCTTGCGCAGCTATGCACGGGAACTGTGCGGTTAAGCGGGAACGGGCTCACGGACGATTCATTAGCGCCATTTTGAACCACCGTTTGGCCAAAAGAACACTTGTGCGGTGCTCTAGCTTGCGCTCGAAGCCATCTGCGATAGTGGGGTGACAAGACACATGAGAGGAGGACGAAACGACACGTACACATACGGTTAATAAAAAAATGTTTGCAATTTAATTACATACTACCTCCGTCCTGGTTTATAAGTCCTCTTTGTATTTTTGTGCCAAATTTTGACTAGAGATTTAACTAATAAAATACGAATGCATGTCAGCCAAGATTATATCGTTGGATTCGTATTTGAACATAGTTTCCAATTATATTTTTTTATAACATGCATTAACATTTTTTAGTTAAATTTAAGGTGAAAATATGGCACGGAATATAAAGGGGACAAATAAACCAGGACGGAGGTAGTAGAACACGGCCGCTCTCTACACAGCGTCGCGAACGATTGTTCGACCACCGTGTGATGTGGAACGTGACGTAGTTTCACATCATGCCACCGGCTCGCAACTGAGGGCCGGCTCGCAAATGCTGGCCGGCTTGTAGATGGCCATTCCCTGCGTGCTCAACTGCTCTATGCGTGTGGTTGCTCGCGGTTGAGGCAGCCGAGGCGCGCTCTGCTCGCGTCCCACCGCGCGCGCTCTGCCCACGTCCCTCCACGAGCGCTGCCAGTGTTTGGGGCCGGCGCATGATCACGTACGTTCATGCTGCCATTATGCATGCAGTTGCGTTGGGCGCGGTGCCACGATGCAGTTACCCGCTGCAAGAACTGCCATGCAGACATGCCAAGAATCCAGGCCGCCCGGTCCCCATTTATTCCCGCGTCCATTTACCTTAATCTCTCGCGCCACATGACATAATAAGCCCACAACGGCACATTCAGAGAGGATATCCAGCGGTTAAAATGGCGCTCCCAGCGGTTGACAACGATAACAGGCGGCAGTTCACCACGCATCAGGTAGTGGACACCCACGTGAGAGGGAAGGACCTCTCGGTGGTGTACATGAACAAGCCGGTCTCGGTGGAGAGCTCCATCCAAACTATGGAGCGGTTCTTTGCCGAGGACAAGTACCAAGTGCTCGGCTTCGACCTCGAGTTCACCGGCGGTTGTTCCAGGCATGATCAGAAGGTTGCCGTCACCCAGTTGTGCATGAGCCATGACGTCCGCGTCTACCACTACCACCTGGCCACAAGGCCTTGTGAGCGTTTCGCCAGGTTTATCAATAGCCTCGACTACAGTTTCACTATGGTGGACACCACCAATGATCTAAAAGCGCTCGAGGTTTTAGGCTTGGCTTGCCGGAATCTTGTCAACATCCGTGACCACTACAAGGTCAGGGGCAGCACCAAGAACAATCAAAACTCCCTGGTTGACCTCGCCTTGGCCATCATTGACCCCTATTACATGAAGATCAAGGATGAGAGAAAGAAATACAGGATCGCCTGGCACAGTGCCTGGGAGCAGAGACTGGATGAAGATCACGTCAAGTACACGGCCAGGGACGCGCACACAAGCTACAAGATGTACAGGCGAATCGTTGACATGAGGAAGTGCCTTCGTCCTGCCCTAGACGAGGGATCAAGCCACAGAGCAGTGGCGGCAGCATCACAAGAAGTAGATGATTAGATGATCGTTTCTCCTAGTTTAGAATGCTTGTAATTGTTTATTGAGGTGTGTGCGAATGATTTGTATAGTCACTTATGTAATTGGATGTTTATTTTGGTTATATATGTTGTTCTTCTATAGACAGAGCAAGTCACATCACAAACGGAGTAAACTAGGGCACCCGTCGGTGATGAATTCATCAATCGCTGACAATTGTATACCAGCAAGGGTTTTCCCACAACACACACGGCTTATTAGCAGCAATCGTCTATGTTATTATCGGTCTCCGCACACATTTCAATTACGGACCTGTTTGTCATGTATCACACACATCTTGTTCAGCTGAACCATTTCTGTTGTCTTGGCTCATCGCAAACAGTTCACCAGAGTGAATTATATGCCCTCTATCGCACACACCTTGATCTGGCTCACCGTTTCTGTTGTGTTGCCTAATCACAAACAGTTCATCCGAGTGAACTGTATGTCGTATATCACACACACCCTCATCTGGCTGACCGTTTCTATTGTTGTGCTCATCGCAAACAGTTCAGATGGACCAACCGTATGCCACATAACGCACATGCAACTCTGATCTAAATCATGTTTGATGTCTGCGCCATTGCAAATAGTTCGTATCATTTTTGACGGTTTTCTTACACCATCATTTGCGATTAATTCATCCCACACAATTTCGTCGAAGGGTCTCTGATTGTACTGTCGCGTTTGGGCTATCATGCAGTAGTGAATACTAACCCATGTAGGAAGATGAATTACAATTGAAAGGATTGCTCCCAACTTCACTCCATGAGCATCCACCTCAAGTTCAACTACATGATGGACATCAACATCAAAACCCAATGTAAGTCCTCACATCTTAGAGAAGCTTTACTCAAAGATATCAGTCAAAGCAACTCAACAAGATGTGAATACATTAAAATGCTTAAACTAAAAATGGTAACCCCATTTTGAGCTTAAACAATGAGTATGACCTATGATCAAGTGTTCTCACTTGACTCCTAAGTCAATATACTCTAACATAGGTGACCTAGTCACCAACCCTCCTCTAAATCAAGTTCTCTAGTGTCTCTTTAGTTTGCTATTTCCTTCTTGCTACAATGTTTCCCCTTTAAAAAAACTTCATCTAGATGTCTTTCTATTTTTGTTGTTGCTAGTTTCTTCTCTTCTAGTCAATTGATTGCAAATATTATTCGAATTCCATGAATATCTTTGTGAGAACTTAGTGCCAAGTGAGCTGAATCGACAAAATCTTCTCTTAGCGTTGAAATCAGTCCTTCCGATTGGAAACACATCGGCTACACCGAAGTGCAATTCAACACTGCACATAGTTCATCGGTACAACCGAAAAGGACCAAATCAGACCCACCGACATGATCTATCAGTGACATACCTATCTCGGAGTCACCGATCGATACAACACGGAGTCACTGACTTCACTACTTAAAGAATATTTTTGTCAAGTTATCCTTATTCTTTTCCAGCTCCACTCAATTATTTTTTCCCTCGGCTTGCATCTGAAACTACATCATGCCTAGTTGTGCCTCTCGAGGACCACACCCACTTGACCAATAACCTTGAAGCTAGACCCTTCTTGGGAAATTGATGTCAAAGGGGGAGAGAGATGCACATCAAAGCTTATTACCAATCTCTTCTATATCTAAAGGAATACCCTGAGGAAGAGAGATGCTTACAAACGAGCAGAGCACCTACATGTTTCTAAGAGGGGAGAAACATGTTGTTAGTTGTTTCTTTTGCTAGAAATTGCTTTAGTTTTTGCTCTGATTTTGTCTCATCCTACCTACTCCCATTATCCAATGTTAGATTCAGGGGGAGAGGAAGTTCAAGTTTAGGGGAGAAAAATCACCTTTGGAACTCTATTGGAAATCTTGTTTGATCTTTTGGGGACATGATTGCACCTAAAGAAGTTTTCACCTAGTAATACTTACCTCATACATGTCATCCCAATATTGGTACTCTTGTTGGCCTTGTGTCTATTGTCTTGATGAAATTACCTTGTGTTACCTAACCTTGTTTTCTCAAGCTTATCTCTTCAAGAATTTATTTAAGGACCTCAAAGTAAGTATATGCATCACACTCATGTGCATGATGATCTCTTGCTTATTGCACATATTGTTTGCAAGTAAGAATCATGAACATGAAGGTACCACACTTTCATTTCTTTCCTCTGATGCATATAGCCAAGATACATGCAACTCATTACTCTTTCCTTCCTGTTGTGCACTCACATTTCATGAGCTGTCATCACTTATATGTTTGCGCACTTGTAGGGGGAGCATATGCATGTTACATGTTCTCTCAAAGCTTTCATACATTATCTGTTATATCCTTATTTTAAGCTTTGATGTATGTTGCCATCAATTACCAAAAAGGGGGAGATTGAAACAACACTTGCTCCCTTGGTGGTTTTGGTAATTCATGTCAACATACATACTGTTGGACTAACACATTTTACCTAGTATATTTCAGATAAGTTCAACAATGGCCTGGCAAGGACATGACGATGTGGACCCCTTCAAAATTCTAAGAATATGAAGTTGGCAAAGCTCCAAGACTCTTCATTTTTGGTTAAGTGGTCCAAGATCACATTGAGTCCTATAGGAAAGCCAATACTATTAAAAGGGAATGAGGTACTGATGATGAGTTTATTTCTCAAGTGCTTAGTGATATTGCTCCAAAACCCTCAACCACATTCTCCACATCACATATTTCCAAACCCTAAAGTATCATCTCAATCCCACCAAAATTCCCTATCCCGGACTCACCGAGTTGATCACATACATTGCCAGAGCCAAACCCTAACATTTCGGTTCTACCGATATGGATCTCGGTCCCACCGAGATGGCTTTACCAAGTTTCTGTAATGAAGTTGCTTCATTTCGGAATTAGCAAGATGAAACGATCGGAACTACCGAAACGAGGTTTTTGCCTTGCCATGTCATTCTGAGATGCTCTGCTTCGGTCTCATCGAGACCTCCAGTGTTCGAATCTTTTACGCAGGTCAGTCTTACTGAGATTTTGGTCCAGCATCACCGAGTTGGGTCAAAAGGTTGTAACGGTTGGATTTTTGGGTGAAGCCTATATATACCCCTCCACCCCCACTTACTCTCTAAGAGAGCCATGAGAACAAAATTTCACTTCCACTACTCATTTTCTGAGAGAGAACCACATGCTCATGTGTTGAGATCAAGAGATTCCAACCCTACCATTTAAACCTTGATTTCTAGCCTTCCCCAAGTTACTTTCCACTCAAATCCTTCTCCTACCATAGCCAAATCTGTGAGAGAGTGATTGAGTCTTGGGGAGACTATCATTTGAAGCACAGGAGCAAGGAGTTCATCATCAACTACACATCTATTACCATTTGGAGAGTGGTGTCTCCTAGATTGGTTAGGTGCCACTTGGGAGCCTCCAAGATTGTGGAGTTGAACCAAGGAGTTTGTAAGGGCAAGGAGATCTACCCGAGTGAGGCTAGTCCTTCATGGGCGTAAGCCATGATGGTATAGGCAAGGTTGCTTCTTCGTGGACCCTTCGTGGACTCACACAACCATTACCTTCCATGGGTTGAAGTCACCATCAACGTGGATGTACGATAGCACCACCTATCGGAACCACGACAAAAATCACCGTCTCTTCATTCTGTTTGATCTTCCATCTCGACCCTTTACTTTTTGCAGAATTGCATGCTTTACTATTTCCGCTGCCCTATCTCTAGATATGCATGTGTAGGAAGTCTTGGTGATATTTTAACTAGTGCCAAAATCTGCCTAAGTTTCAAGAAAACTACAAATTGCACCTTTGGTTGGTTAAAAGTCTATTCACCCCCTCTAGACCTATCTTCTCCGATCCTACATCTTCACCACCTCTGTCTTTTGTTATCTTATTTTTATACCATAGGCTTGTACCTTTTTTATATACATATTAGCATCGAATTATCGCACTAATATTTGTACTATGTCTTCTTGAATTATTTCTTGTATAACACACTACACATAATATGGCTCATGGCCACATTCAGCGCAGTCAATACAAAATCTAACTATATTTACGTCAAGTACTTCAAAACAACGAAAGCGCCCGGTAAAATAGTTGGGGCTCCTTTAAACACCTCGGCGCTGAGACCTTGGGGCTCTTCAGATCCCTAGCATTATCAACACCATATTATATGTACAGGGGACGCCTTCCTACAATTCTTTATAAAGCCACAATATTCATCAATTTGACTTGAGATTTTTTGCCAAGCTAGGTTGCCTGGCTCCTGTGCTTACCCTCTATGTTTCTGATGCATTCGTCTAGAGGGTAAAGGGAGCACCTCTGTGATTGTTACTTCTGGGTTAACCGAGTAAGTACCTCAGACAGGTGAAGCCAAAACCTAGTGGTCACAAAAATATGATTGGTGGCACCGAAGGAAGTGAAAATACAAGCTTATGTTCAAAACGGAAGAAAAATGTGATTTCCAGACCCTTCATGCCAAAAATATTCCCTGAAATAAAGGTCCTCAGACGCAAGTGCTGGAGTATTGGCTACCTGGTCGTGGTTAAACTGACACCCCGAGAAAAGGAACTGATAGAGGAACTATTTTTCGCCGAATATGGTACTTGTGTTAAAAAGCAATATAGCATAACTCTCAGCAAGACTTATGTTTTGACTTATGGCTGGATTGCCTTGTTTCTTCTAAGCATGGTCCGTTACTCTCGGTCCAACTTTAGGAACACTCCTCGGCCCTTGGCCGACGAGGTAGAAGCCGATGGCTAGTTTACTGAGTATAACATCTACGAATATGAGATACAAACTAAACGTACATGGATGCATAAAGCTTACCCAAAAAATAGAATAAAATGTTTTACATAAATTCATTCAATACCATCTATAAGAGTGTCTAGGATACAATCCTTCTTAGATAGTCGAGTTGCAGGCATGACATTTTCACAATTCTTGCTGGCTTTTATTTCTTTCCCATCAGGCCCATAGGTCCAACACGGGCTAGCTCCTCCGTCTCTTGCAGACAGTAGCGTGTCTTGATAGTGGCCCAAGCTTTTCAAGCGCCTTCGTGACAATATGATATTTTCCATGTTTGAATTTGATGTCTCGCGCCTTTCAAGCGATCTGTCAGCTCGGCTAGGCCCCTTGGCACATCTTCAATGGTCCATAAAGTTCGAAACACCTTTTCAATCGCCTTCTGCACCTGATCCTGTAGTTCACTAAGACTAACTATAGCATCCTTCAATGATGTGTAGCCGGATCTGCTGGGCTGGTCGGGACCCCGCTCTTTTAAAGAAGATGCATATATAGTACCTTGTGTAGTAGTATTACTCACCAGCAAGAAATTTGCAACCTTCATTGTTTGCCTTTTCGGTGGCAGCTAGCTGCCATTGGAGTCTTTTTATCTCCAGGGCTTGCTAATCCTTCTCGGCCTTAAGCCAGTTGCACTCCTTAATCCGACGGGTATGAGCTCAGTTACCGACTTCTCTTTGTGCATCGCCATCCTAGCAGCTTCTCGAGCTCGCGTCAGGTCTGCTTCGAGTTAACCTATGGTTTCTGCTGCTAATGTAAGACAAATGCATCAAAATTGCACAGGAAAGCTCGATATTGGGGAGTTGGAATTTTTTAATCCTACCATGTGGCCCCGAGTGAATTATTTGATATTGCTCACGTCCTTCCTAGCCTTGATAAGATCGTCCATGGCATTCTTAAGCTTCTTTAAAAGCTCTTCAATTTCTTGACGTGATGCCTGCATAAGATAAAAGGCATATTTTTAGATCTATTGATGAAAAAATCGATCCATATATCGGTCACCTGTGCCAGGCTTGGGGGCTATTGGGCCTCACGCTTCTCATTAAAGCGAGGATGAGGATCCCCTGATCAGGTGTTATCACCCGACCAGTGGCTCTGGGGCTACTAGGCTTCGCGCCCTGTTTTGAACTAAAGCTCCTCATCTAGGTCGAATATCTATTCTGAACTTGTTTCCAATAAATAAAAAGCATAAATGATATATGTTTATTGAGAGGTCTACTAGGTCAGCCATAACACTTTAGAAATAGTAAAAAGTTACCTTTAAACTTGCCGCCAACACGTCAGCACACACCTTAAGCCCTAGTCAAGCTGCATCGAGGTGCGCATCCACTGATTGGAGGGCGTCAAACTCCTCATCAGTGATGGTATCCTCAAGTGATGGCGCATCAGGCTTTAAACCTCAGAGGCAGTAGCAGAATGTGCCGTCGAGGACTCCAGTTGAGGAGTACTCCAAGGCTCTTCGGCAGGAGGTGGCTTTTGAGTGGCCACCTCAACTATAGAGGCGCGTGCACATGAGTCCTGGGGCACTGCTGCATCGGACCAAAGGGGTGACCTGCAGGATCAAAAAGGTCAAGCGTCCTTAACAGACTAAAAATCAAAAAAAGAAGTGTGGCGAGGAGTAAAAGTGACACTTATGCGATGGAAGCCACACGGACAGCGTCCTCGGACACTAGTTTAATGGTCGGGTTAAGACTAGTGCTCAGCGGGATCCTTCGAGGAGCCAAGGAAGCCTTTTGATGCTTCCATCGTCGGCGCTTATTGCAGGGAAGCAAAGTACTAGGAGTGGTGGTCACGTTTGATCGTTTACATGAAGAGACGCGGGGTTCGCTTACTATAGAGGAAGGCAGAAGCCCCAGGTGATCAAGTAGAACCGCCACCTCGGAACCATCGAAAATTAATACGTCTCCAACGTATCCATAATTTTTGATTGTTTCATGCTATTATATTATCAATCTTAGATGCTTTATATCCACTTTCATATCATTTTTTGGGACTAACCTATTAACCTAGTGCCTAGTGTGAGTTGCAGTTTCTTGCTTGTATTTGGCTTTTCAGAAATCAATACCAAAATTTTACAGTGATTTTTTCTAGACCAGAAGGGACCCTAGAAGGTTCGGGAAGAGGCCAAAAGCCCTACGGGAGAGCCACAAGCTCGCACGGCGCGCCCCCAGGGGGGCGCCACCTGAGCTTGTGGGTCCCATGCAACTTTGTTTGACCTAATTCCACTTCTATAAATTCCCGTAAATCCCCAAACCAACAGAGAGCCACCCGTAACAATTTTTCCGCCACTGCAAGCTTTTGTTCTTCTGCGATCCCATCTGCAGGCTTTTTCCGATACTCTACCAGAGGTGGAATCGATCACGGAGGGCTTCGACATCATCCTTGCTGCAGCACCAATGATGTCTGAGTAGTCTACCATAGACCTACGGGTCCATAGTGATTAGCTAGATGGCTTCTTCTCTCTCTTTCATCTTCAGTACAATGTTCTCTTCGAAGACCAATTTGATGTAATCTTCTTTTGCGGTGTAATTGTTGGGATCCGATGAATTGTGGGTTTATGATCAGATTATTCATTGAAAGTAATTGAGCCTTTTCTGAACTTTATTATGCATGATTATTATAGCTTTGTATTTCTCTTCGATCTATCTGTTTGATTTGGACAACTAGATTGATTTATCTTCAGTGGGAGAGGTGCTTTGTAGTGGGTTCAATCTTGCAGTGTCCTCACCCAGTGAAAATAGGGGCAGCGAGGCACGTATTGTATTGTTGCAACTAAGGGTAAAATGACGGTGTTTAATCATATTGCTTGGTTTTATTCTATCTACATTATGTCATCTTGCTTAAAACATTACTCTGTTTGTTATGAACTTAATACCCTAGATGCATGCTGGATAGCGGTCGATGGGTGGAGTAATAGAAGTAGATGCAGGCAGGAGTCGGTGTACTTGTCACAGACGTAATGCCTATATACATGATCATTGCCATGAATAACGTCATAACTATGTGCTTTTCTATTAATTGCCCAACA
This sequence comes from Thinopyrum elongatum, assembly GCA_011799875.1. NCBI lineage: Eukaryota > Viridiplantae > Streptophyta > Magnoliopsida > Poales > Poaceae > Thinopyrum > Thinopyrum elongatum. The sequence continues at coordinate 364,249,231 of CM022302.1, forward strand.
GTAATTTGTCTATCCACCGTATGAAATGTTTATGAGAGAGATGCCTCTAGTGAAAACTATGGCCCCGGGATCTACTTTAATCATATTACAAAAATCAAAAATACCTTACTGCAATTTTATTACTTTTATTTTACTTTGCAATTTATCTACCTACTACTATTAGAGTTAATACTTACAATTAACAAGTACAAGGGGATTGACAACCCTCTTGCCCGCGTTGGGTGCAAGTATTTGCTCTTGTCCATGCAGGTACTGTTTACTAGGTGTTTCTGTTGTTCTGCTATTGGTTTGATGACCTTGGTTATTACTGAGGGAAATACTATCCGCTTCTATATTGCTTCGCCCTTCCTCTACGGAGAAAATCCCAACGCAGCTCACAAGTAGCAGAAAGAATTTCTACCGCCATTTCTAGGGAGACATCATGAAATACCTATAGGTTCCTACATTTACATTATCATTTACTTGCTCTACTTTTATTTGCTTTCATTTGCCTTCTCTTTTTCATATCTCTCCACTTCTCTAAAAAGTCGGAAAACACACAATTTTTTTTTGCTTGTTAGCTATCTTGTTTGCATTGCCACTATATCTCAAGAAAATACTAGGTTGTGTGACTTCTCGAATACTGATAACAATGATTTTATTAGTACTCCAATTGCTCCTCCCGCCACTAGTGTGGAGTCATATGATATTAATGCTGCATTGCTAAATCTTATCACGAAAGAACAATTTGTTGAAATCCTAATGAAGATGATGCATCCCATTTTAATACCTTCGTTGAATTATGTGATATGCAAAAAAGAGATGTGGATAATGATATTGTTAAGTTGAGATTATTTCCTTGCTCGCTAAGAGATCGTACTAAAACTTGGTTTTCATCCTTACCTCGCAATAGTATTGATTCATGGGATAAATGTAAGGATGCTTTTATTGCGAAGTATTATTCCTCCCGCTAATATTATTTCTCTTAGAAATCAAATCATGAACTTTAAGCAACTTGAGCAAGAACATGTTGCACAATCTTGGGAGAGAATGAAATTAATGATTACAAATTGTCCCACTCATGGGTTAAACTTATGGATGATAATACATTTTTTTATGCAGGACTAAACTTTGTGTCGAGAAATCTTCTAGACTACGCTGCATGTGGTACCTTTATGGGAATTACTTTGGGAGAGGCCACAAAGCTTCTCAATAATATGATGACAAATTATTCTCAATGGCACACCGAATGAGGTCCAATAGGTAAGAAGGTAAACTTTGTTGAAGAAGTTTCTACTTTGAGTGATAAAATGGATGCTCTTATGAATATGCTTACTAGTAAAAAATGCTCATGTTGATCCAAATGATGTTCCATTATCTAACTTTATTGAGAAAAATAATGATGCTATTGATGTGAATTTTGTCGCTAGAATTAATTTCAACAACAATGCTTATAGAGGGAATTTCAATCCTAGACTGTCGAAAACAGGGCTCCGGGGACCCAAAGATTCGAACACTGGGGTGCACTTGTTCCTACTGCCCCGTCTTTCCCTGCAGCTAAACCACGGCGAGGCTATGACGAGAGCGCACTAGCGGGAATGAAACGGTGACATAGCGGTTACCCAAGTTCGGGCCACCTCGCGGTGTAAAACCCTACTCCTGCTTGGTTTGTGATTGCTCTGGCTAGAGAGGAAGAGTACAAGGGTTTCTTCGGAGTGGGGGTCGATCCCTTCTACAGTGGCACCCTGCCCTCCTTTTATATCTGCCTTGGTCCTCTTCCCCCGAAAACATTGTTGGGAAGGGTTGCCACACAATGGCAAGTTTGAAGGGGGACAGAAGCGCAGTCTACCCTGACAAAAGGTGGTTTTCGCCTGCAAAGCCACCATCCATGACGCGTCGGTGGGCTCGGGGATGACCTCCACTCTGCACACACGTCGTTTTGGTCTTCTTTCATCGATCGGGCAACCTTTGGGGGTTGCTTTGGGAGCTGGACTGCTGGCCCTGCTTCCTTAGCACAAATGGGGAATCCTCTTCATCCGCGCCTGCTGGCACGGCCTCTGCCGCCGTTCGTCGCTGTGTGCGTCACCCACATGATGGGCCTAGGACCGCGCCACCGATCCGATCAACGCCTGCCTCGCGCGCCTCAGGGAGGGTGCCTCTGGAGGCAACCACGGGGGGCCGCCTCACGAGACGCCCTCGTGAGGCTCTCGTTGAAGCCGCTAAGTGTCGCTTGCTTGCCAACTGCGTGAGGTGGGGGCCTCATGAGGCCAGGGCCTCACTAAGGGTCTTCCTCCTGGTGCCCGCTGGTAGACCACTTGCTGGGCCCTCATCGTGCACCGTGCCCTGTGCTGAAGGCAGACGGGCCTGGGTACCCTGGGTCCCACGGGCCCGACAGTAGCCCCCGGGCCCGCGGCGCACACGTTCCCGCCTATGAGGGGGCGAAACGGTGTGGGCCCTAACCGCCTGCGGGCCAGGCGCGACGCGTGGCGCACGATGGAATGGGGGACGCCCCCACTTCTCCCATGACACATTGATGACCGCCCAGGCTGACATAAAGCCTGTCCGCGCGCAGCACGAAGCCAACATTGCCTTCCCTGCGCGCATCTGTTTTCCTACACCTTCCTTCTCGCGCACGATTCCTCATGACCCCACATATATGCTCCGCATTTTCCCCCTACCTACTTGCAGTTTCGCCATGCCCGATGGCGCCGGCCGGCAAGAAAGGGAAGGCGGCGTCCCCGACCTCAAGCGCATCCATCACTGGAGCGGTGCTCCTGCGCTCCACCATCGCCGACATGGAGGACGTGGACAAGGTGCTCCCGCTGGTAGCCAGTGATCATAACTAGGGGCAAGCGACCAAGATTTGGTCGGGCTCGCGACCACGACGCATCCTGGGGGCGACCGCCTACCCCTTCTTTCTCCATAGTGTTTACGCCGGGTTGGTCCCGCCATTCTCGGACTTCTTCTACGCCATCCTTTCTCGTTATCAGATCCACGCCCTCCATCTCCAACCCAACTCCATCCTTCTCCTAGCCACATTTTCCTTTTACTGCGAGGCTTTCGTGGGCGTGATGCCCTCGGTGGCGCTCTTCCGCCATTTCTTCAGCCCGCGGCTGACCGCGGCGGAGCAGCACTCAGGGTGCATCTCCTTGCCGTCAAGGGAATGGAGGACGACATCATCAGCTTGAAGGCCTCGAAGAAGGTGGAGGGTTACCGGCAGCACTGGGTCTACATGGACGCGGGCCGGTCCAGCCTGCTACTGATGATCCCAACGGACCCGGCCGAGAAGAACCCTGGGTGGGGGCACGAGAAGTTCACCAACCCCAGGATGGAGCCCGTCCTGGAGCGGATTGTCGCGCACTGATGTATACTACACAACTTGTTCTTGTAGACTCGTGTTGGGCCTGCAATAGCAGAGTTTTGTAGGACAGTAGCAAATTTCCCTCAAGTGGATGACCTAAGGTTTATCAATCCATGGGAAGCGTAGGATGAAGATGGTCTCTCTCAAACAACCCTGCAACCAAATAATAAAAAGTCTCTTGTGTCCCCAACACACCAAATACAAATGGTAAATTGTATAGGTGCACTAGTTTGGCGAAGAGATGGTGATACAAGTGTAGTAATGATAGTAGATATTGATTTTTGTAATAGTAACAATAAAAAACAGCAAGGTAGCAAGTAACAAAAGTGAGCACAAACGTTATTGCAATGCTTGAAAATGAGGCCTAGGGTTCATAATTTCGCTAGTGCAATCTCTCAACAATGCTAATATAATTGGATCATATAACAATCCCTCAACATGCGATGAAGAATCACTCCAAAGTTCTTATCTAGCGGAGAACATAAGAAGAAATTGTTTGTAGGGTACGAAACCACGTCAAAGTTATCCTTTCCAATCGATATATAGAGCTATTCTTATAAGTGTCACAAATAGCCCAAGAGTTCGTACTAAAATAACACCATATGATACACATCAACCAACTCTAATGTCACCTAGATACTCCAATGTTTATCCGTGAGTTGGTTATACGATATGCATCAAACAATTTCAGATCCATAATACTCAATCCAACAGAAAGAACTTCAAAGAGTGCCCCAAGATTTCTATCAGAGATACAAGGATGAAAACATGCATCAACCCCTATGCATAGATTACCCCAATGTCACCTCGGGAATCCGCGAGTTGAGTGCCAAGACATACATCAAGTGCTCTCAAATCCAACAAATTATTCAATCCGATAAAAGTGAAATCTCAAAGGTAGAACTCAATTCATCACAACAAGATAGAGAGGGAGAAACATCATATGATCCAACTAGATTAACAAAGCTCGTGATACATCAAGATCATGCCAAATCAAGAACACGAGAGAGAGAGAGAGAGATCAAACACATAGATACTAGTACAAACCCTCAGCCTCGAGGGTGGACTACTCCCTCCTCATCATGGTGGCCGCAGAGATGATGAAGATGCCCTCTGGTGATGATTCCCCCCCCCCCTGACAGGGTGCCGAAACAGGGTCTAGATTGGGTTTTCGTGGCTACAGAGGCTTGCGGCGGCGGAACTTCTCATCTAGAGTTATTTCTGGGGTTTTTTGTATTTATAGGATTTTTTGGCGCCGGTCTCACGTCCAGATGGGCCACGAGGTGCCCACTACCCACCAGCCCACGACCAAGGCCTCTAGCGCGCCCTGGTGGTTAGTGGCCACCTCCTTCACTTTCTGGTCCTCCCATGAAGCTTCTAGTGCCTCTTTTGTTCCAAAAAAATCATCAAAAAGTTCCGTTGCATTTGGAGAACTTTTATTTTTGCACAAAAAACAACAGCATGGTAGTTCTGCTGAAAACATCATCAGTCCGGGTTAGTTCCATTCAAATCATACCAAAACCATATAGAATTGTTGTAAACATGGCATGAATACTTCATAAATTATAGATACATTGGAGACGTATCAACACCCCCAAGATTTATTCCTACTCGCCCTCGAGTAGGTAAATTATAAAAGAAATAATTTATGAACTGTGAATGCTAGCATAGTGCAGAAGTTTGATTAATGATAATTTCAATCACTTTTTCTAGCATCATAACATCAACTCTTTCTCATAAAACTCATCATGATAAAGTAGCAATCAATTCACATGTTACAGTTCAAACAATGCCTTCTCTTGAAACTTAACAACTTATGTTCTTAGTCACCAAACAATTGCAATTCAACTTATTCTCAACAAAGTCTAAGTAAGAGATCCACATACTCAATCATCATATAGTCTTCTATGATTGCTAGTACTCAAAGCATATTTTTAGAACAAATGGCATCCATCGAACACAGAGAAAGATAGGGACTTAATGTTTCGCCTCCCAACTCATTTATCATAGAGATAATTGTCAACTATAATAAATCATGATCAAATATATTTGACTGGCCATATGTGCTTGCCCACCACATGATGCTTGCCAACTAGAGAATAATTGAGGTTGAAATAAGAATGCATACTATTGACTCTTGCATAAAAGTAAATACTGAAAAGTAAAAGATAGGCCCTTCGCAGAGGGAAGCATAGGTTGTCCTGCGCTTTTTATTGTTGGATGCACAATCTCTTAATGCAAAGGAACGTCATGTTATATTGCCCCTTATGATAGCAACCTTTATAATGCAGTCCGTCGCTTTTATTACTTTGCCATCACAAGTTTATACAACGCTTATTTTCCCTTACAATAAAAGATCAAACATATTTAGGAGCAATTTTTATTGCTTTATGCATTGATGACAACTTACTTGAAGGATCTTATTCAATCCATAGGTAGGTATGGTGGACACTCATGGCAAGAAACTGGGTTTAAGGGTTTTTGGATGCACAAGTAGTATCTCTACTTAGTACGTATTTTTGGCTAGCAAAAGATCCTAAGGAAACACCACATGTTAGAGGATCCATAACAATATAACTTCTATGCAAATATACACAACCATAACTCATTACGTTGTCTTCCTTGTCCAACTTCAACTAATTTGCTCAAGTTTTAAAATAATTAATGGTTATTCAAAATCATAGAAGATGTCCAAGATAATATATTTGTATGTGAAAGTTCTCTTCCTTATACTAATCATTCATGAATTGCTTGTATGACCAATATTGTGATTATCAAGCTTCAAAAGATTTCACTTTCTAAACCCGATGTGAAGCTACTACTAGGCATGATATGAACATATAATTTCAACTTCATGATATTCAATTCATTCAACAATTTACTCTTAGGATATAAGTGAATCACGAGAGTAGATGACAAACTACTCCAAAAAGATATAAGTGAAGATCAAACAAGTAGTTAAGTAAATGGGTAGCCATTTGAGGACTCTCTCTCATTAAAAAACTTTCTTCTCTAAGTATTTTATTAAAATAGCAAGCTAAAAAAATAAAATGACATACCAAGAATAGCACACATCATGTGAAGAAGCAAAAACTTAGGCTCAACCGAGGCTAATCCATAATTGTTGATGAAGAAAGGTGGGATGCCTACCGGGACATCCCCAAGATTAGATGCTTGAGACTTCTTGAAATATTGACTTGGGATGCCTTGGGCATCCCCAAGCTTGAGCTTTCGTGTCTCCTTAATTCCTTTTATATCACGGTTTCCCTAAATCTCAAAAACTTCATCCACACAAAACTCAACAAGAACTCATGAGATAAGTTAGTATAAATCAATGCAATAACCTTATCATTCTCTACTGTAGCAAATCACTAAAATTATTATTTAACATTTCATACTAAATGCCTCTGCATATTTAATACTCCTATCCTCAAATAGAATCATTAAACTAGCAAACATATGCAAACATTACAACAATCTTTCTAAACCAGACAGTCTGTAAAGATCTCAATTATGATCATACCTCTGTAACTCTAAAAATTCTGAAAATTACCACACTGTAGAAAATTTGTTATTGCCTACTGTGTAAAAAAATCAAGATTTTTTCATATCTTGACTGTTCACAAATATTCAAGACATAACAACAAACTATCTGTTTTCAAACAGCAACATATAGACTTGCAAAATAAGCATGCTAAAGGCTATCCTTGACACTTTTATTGAAATGAAAGATGCAAAACATTATTATAAATAACAGAAAGCAAATCCTAATAAAATAAAATGACGTTCCAAGCAAAACGCATATCATGTGACGAACAAAAATATAGCCCCAAGTAAGCTTACCGATAATGTTGGAGACGAAAGAGGGGATGCCTTCTGGGGCATCCCCAAGCTTAGTTTCTTGGATATTCCTTGAATATTATCTTGGGGTGCCTTGGGCATCCCCAATATTAGGGTCTTGTCACTCCTTATTCTCCTCATATCGATATCTCACCCAAAACTTGAAAACTTCAATCACACAAAACTTAACAAAACTTCGTGAGATGGGTTAGCATAGTAAAAAAAATCATTCACTTTGGTACTGTCAAAGGCAAGATTAATAATTGTTTCCACATAATGCCTATAGTACTCTATAATTTCCACAATTTATATTAAGCAATATAAGCCATAGAAACCATAAAACAAGCAAACTATGCATTGCAAACTTAATCTGTCAAAAAGAGAATAGTACGTAAATATCTGAATAATTACTATACTTATGTCACTCCAAAAATTCTGATAAATTAGGAAAGTGTAAGAAATTTGTATATAAATCATATGTAAAAAATTTGGAAATTTTTGATGCTCCATTAATGTTTAACAATTCTGTTACTAGGCACAAAAGTTTCTGTTTTTGCACAGAATCAAGTCAACTATCATCCACACTATCCCAAAGGCTTTACTTGGCACTTTATTGAAAAAAAAGCTATAAAACATGATTAATACATTAGCATAATCATATGAACCAACAAAAACAGTAGGGGTAAATGTTGGGTTATCTCCCAACAAGCGCTTTTCTTTAATGCCTTTTTAGCTAGGCATGATGATTTCAATGATGCTCACATAAAAGATAAGAATTGAAACATAAAGAGAGCATCATGGAACACATGACAAGCACATTTAAGCCTAACCCACTTTCTATGCATAGGGATTTTGTGAGCAAACAACTTATGGGAGCAAGAATCAACTAGCATAGGAAAGCAAAACTTTAAAACTCTCAACATAAAGAGAGGAAACTTGAGATTATTGAGATATGTAAAAGCATATGTTCCCTTCTCATTATAATTTTTAGTAGCACCATGAATGAATTCAACAATATAGCTATCACATAAAGCATTCTTTTCATGATCCACAAGCATAGAAATTTTATTACTCTCCACATAAGCAATTTTTTTCTCATTCATAGTAGTGGGAGCAAACTCAACGAAATAACTATAATGAGATTCTTGATTGGCATAATTCAATTGAAAGTTAAAATCATGATGACAAGTTTCATGGTTATCATTATTCTTTATAGCATACATGTCATCACCATAATCATCATAGATAGCAACTTTTTTTTCATAATCAATTGAAACCTCTTTCAAAAGAGTGGATTCATCATTAAATAAAGTCATGACCTCTCCAAATCCACTTTCATAATTATTACAATAAGATTCAACACCCTCCAAAATAGTGGGATCATTACTTCCTAGAGTTGACACTCTTCCAAACCCACTTTCATCAATATAATCATCATAAATAGGAGGCATGCTTTCATCATAATAAATTTTCTCATCAAAACTTGGGGGACTAAAAATATCATCTTCATCAAACATAGCATCCCCAAGCTTATGGCTTTGCATATCATTAATATCATGGATATTCAAAGAATTCATACTAGCAATAATCCAATCATGCCCATCATTCAAAGATTTTATCTCAAACATTTTATTGAATTCCTCTTCTATCAACTGAGCACAATTTTCCGATCCATCATTTTCAAGAAAGACATGATAAAGACGAATAATATGAGAAAACCTCAATTCCATTTTTTTGTAGTTTTATTTTATAGACCAAACTAGTGATAAAAGAAGAAACTAAAAAATTCAATTGCAAGATATAAATATATACCTTCAAGCACTCACCTCCCCGGCAACGGTGCCAGAAAAGAGCTTGATGTCTACTACACAACTTGTTCTTGTAGACTCGTGTTGGACCTCCAAGCGCAGAGTTTTGTAGGACAGTAGCAAATTTCCCTCAAGTGGATGACCTAAGGTTTATCAATCCGTGGGAGGCGATGAAGATGGTCTCTCTCAAACAACCTTGCAACCAAATAATAAAAAGTCTCGTGTGTCCCCAACACACCAAATACAATGGTAAATTGTATAGGTGCTCTAGTTCGGCGAAGAGATGGTGATACAAGTGTAGTAATGATAGTAGAAATTGATTTTTGTAATAGTAACAATAAAAAACAGCAAGGTAGAAAGTAACAAAAGTGAAAACAAACGGTATGCAAATGCTTGAAAATGAGGCCTAGGGTTCTTAATTTTGCTAGTGCAATCTCTCAACAATGCTACTATAATTAAATCATATAACAATCCCTCAATATGCGACGAAGAATCACTCCAAAGTTCTTATCTAGCGGAGAACATAAGAAGAAATTTTTTGTAGGGTATGAAACCACCTCAAAGTTATCCTTTCCGATCGATCTATAGAGCTATTCCTATAAGTTTCACAAATAGCCCAAGAGTTCATACTAAAATAACACCATATGATACACATCAACCAACTCTAATGTCACCTAGATACTCCAATGTCACCACGAGTATCCGTGAGTTGATTATACGATATGCATCAAACAATTTCAGATTCATAATACTCAATCCAACACGAAGAACTTCAAAGAGTGCCCCAAGATTTCTACCGGAGTAACAAGGACGAAAACGTGCATCAACCCCTATGCATAGATTACCCCAATGTCACCTCGGGAATCCGTGAGTTGAGTGCCAAGATATACATCAAGTGCTCTCAAATCCAACAAAGTATTCAATTCAATAAAAGTGAAATCTCAAAGGTAGAACTCAATTAATCACAACAAGATAGAGAGAGAGAAGCACCATATGATCCAACTATATTAACAAAGCTCGTGATAAATCAAGATCGTGCCAAATCAAGAACACGAGAGAGAGAGAGAGAGAGATCAAACACATAGCTACTAGTACAAACCCTCAACCCCAATGGTGGACTACTCCCTCCTCATCATGGTGGCCACCGGGATGATGAAGATGGCCTCCGGTGATGATTTCCCCCTCCGGCAGGGTACCGGAACAGGGTCTAGATTGGTTTTTCGTGGCTACAGAGGCTTGCGGCGGCGGAACTTCTCATCTAGGGTTATTTCTGGGGGTTTCTGTATTTATAGGATTTTTGGCGTCGGTCTCACGTCTAGATGGGCCACGAGGTGCCCACTACCCACCAACCCGCGGCCAAGGCCTCTGGGGCGCCCTGGTGGGTAGTGGCCACCTCCTTCACCTTTTGGTCCTCCCACGAAGCTTCTAGTGCCTCTTTTGTTCCAAAAAATTGTCAAAAAATGTCATTGCATTTGGAGAATTTTTATTTCTGCACAAAAAACAACACCACGGTAGTTCTGCTGAAAACAGCATCAGTCCAGATTCGTTCCATTCAAATGATACCAAAACCATATAGAATTGTTGTAAACATGGCATGAATACTTCATAAATTATATGTACGTTGGAGACGTATCACGCACCGGGCCGCAGAGCTGTTGGGGGCGACGGTCGTCAGTGAGTACCTGCGGTGGCGTATCGTGCCGCTCCAACAACACTCATAGCCTGTGTGGGAGTACATCGGCGTGAAGGACACGATGAGGATGCACGCTGGCAGCCTGAAGCCTGAGGTACTGGATGGGGTCCGGGCGGCCCTGCTCAGCAGTCCCACCGCAGACCCTCCTGAGGATGTACTCCCCTTGTACCGCTATCAGGAGATGGCGGAACTGGTTGCGAAAATGACCCTCTTCGACCAGTGGGGGCTCATTGTCATGGTATTTTCACGGGAGTGGCCAAGGGGCACTGCGTCACGGCAGATGCCACGGGGTGGCTTATCGTGGGTAGAGAAAGGCTACGGCGGAATATCCAGGACGGGTAAGCGAATAGCACGCGGTGGTTTACCCAGGTTCGGGGCTCTCCGGAGAGATAATACCCCTACTCCTGCATGTCTGTATATATGTTGTATATCTGCAGTACAGAGTGCTCCTGGAGCTGTATTTGGAAAGCTAGCTAGCTATGAGTATGCATGCGGCCTTGTGGCCGTGTGAGCCTGGCCATGTGTGGCCGTGAGTGAGTGGCGTGGTGGCCTTGTCCATCCTCCTGGATGGATGGATGTATGCCCTTTTATAGTGTGAGCTAGCTTTGGATGTAAGCTAGGTGGTGGGCATGGGCATGGTGGGTGGTGGCCCACCCACGAACTACACTATTTGGAGATGTCATGCGAGGTGACTCATGACGCGGGCTATAGTGCGCCACTATTGCTCAGCAGTGCACGGGTACAGCCGTCTCGTCCGTGTCGTGTCCGATGGGACGCCGTAGTTGACTTTGCGTAGCAGGCCGACTGGAGCAGTCGAACGGGGAGCCGGCTGGAGCAGCCGGGTGGCGAGCCAGCCGAAGCAGCCGGACTGTGGGGTGTTGGCCACCCCGATGTCGTGAAGCGTTGTTTCGCCTTCTTTGGGGTACCCGTGGGTCATTACCATGACACTCATTCCAGAGGACCCTGACGTAGCCCGCGAGAACCCCCTTGCGGTGGCGTTGGACTCCGGCGGCAGCGATAGCGTTGAAGATTCGGAGAAAACCTCGGAGGAGGGCGCCAACCGGGTGCCGCTGCAGCCCCGCCGCTAGCTCATTTGTGACCTCGGGGGCGACGATGTCGATAGTGCACGACTTACAGCGGCGTCCCCTCGACCAGCTGGCGCAGTCGGCGAAGTAAGGTCCAGCACCGCGGCGAACGGGTCGTTCGCGGTGGGGGTGGACCTTGGCCAGAAGGCGGTCGAGCCCCCATCGGTCGCGATGAAAGTGCAACTAATCCCCGGGTGGTTTTGGTAATTCATAACAACATATAGCTCATTGAACTAATATCCTTTCAAGATATATAGTTCAGGAAGTTCAATGAATGGCATGGGATGGACTAGAGGTGTGGACCCCTCAAAATGCTAAGGACAAATATTGGCAAAAGCTCAAGACTCTTCATCTTTATTTTAGTGATCCAAGATCACATTGAGTCCATAGGAAAGCCAATACTATTAAAAGGAGATGAGGTGTTGCTTAATGGCTTGCTTGCTCAAATGCTTAGTGATATTGCTCCAAATCCCTCAACCTCTTTCTCCATCCAAATATATCCAAAACCTAAAGTCAAACTCGGCCCCACCGATTATTTCTATCCGGCACCACCGAGTTCATATGACATAGGCACAGCCAGAAACCCTAACAGTTCGGGCACACCGATACGGATCTCGGTCTCGCCAAGATGGCCTTGCAAACTCCCTGTGACTTGTTGCATTTATTTCGGTCTCACCGAAATTCCAATCGGTCTCACCGAGTTGGCTTGACATTCACTCAGTTGCTTATTGCTTCACTTCGGTCTCACCGAGTTGATGCAATCGGCACCACCGAGTTGATGTTTGCCCTAAGCCCTAGCACATCGGTCCCACCGAGTTGTTCCAGTCGATTCCATCGAGATTCCTAAAGTTCACATTTTGAACTAATCGGTCACACCGAGTTTAGCTATTCGGTCTCACCGAGATGGGTCAAATGTGTGTAACGGTTGGATTTTGTGTGGAGGCTATATATACCCTCCACCCCCCTCTCCATTAGTGAGAGAGCCATCAGAACATGCCGACACTTCCACTACTCATTTTCTGAGAGAGAACCACCTACTCATGTGTTGAGATCAAGACATTCCATTCCTACCACAAGAATCTTGATTTCTAGCCTTCCTCAAGTTGCTTTCCACTCAAATCATCTTTCCACCATATCCAAATCTCTGAGAGAGAGTTGAGTGTTGGGGACACTATCATTTGAAGCACAAGAGCAAGGAGTTCATCATCAACACAACGTCTATTACCTTTTGGAGAGTGGTGTCTCCTAGATTGGTTAGGTGTCGCATGGGAGCCTCCGACATGTTGTGGAGTTGAACCAAGAAGTTTGTAAGGGCAAGGAGATTGCCTACTTCGTGAAGATCTACCCGAGTGAGGCAAGTCCTTCATGGACGATGGCCATGGTGGGATAGACAAGGTTGCTTCTTCGTGGACCCTTCGTGGGTGGAGCCCTCCATGGACTCGCGCAGCCGTTACCCTTTCTGGGTTGAAGTCTCCATCAACGTGGACGTACGATAGCACCACCTATCAGAACCACGCCAAAAATCTATGTGTCTCCATTGCGTTTGCCTTCTCCAAACCCTTCCCTTTACCTTCATATGAAATGTTTTACTTTCCGCTGCTATACTCTTAGAATTGCATGTGTAGGTTGATTGCTTAACTTGTGCTAGTTGCTAAAATCTGCTCACAACTAAAATTGGGAAAAGGATAGATTTTTATTTGGTCAAGTAGTCTAATCACCCACCCTCTAGACCTACTTTTGATCTTACAAGTGGTATCAGATCTTTGGTCTCCATTAGCTGGATTTCCATAGCTTTGGTGAAAATAGCCTTGGTTTCACAACCTAGGAGAGCATGGCGTCTAGCGAGGGAAATTACCACCATAGAGGTCCTTACTTTGATGGTACTAATTTTGCTAGTTTGAAGCATAAAATGAAAATGCATATTCTTGGTCATAACCCCGCCGTCTAGGTTGTTGTTCATATTGGCTTGCAAGGTGAATACTTTGAAGATGGTAGAGAACCGGATCATGAAGCTACCGCGGATGAATTGAAGATGTTGCAATACAATGCTCAAGCTTGTGATATTCTCTTCATTGGATTGTGCCCCGAAGAATTCAACAAAATCAGCCGCCTTTAGAATGCAAAGGAAATTTGGGATACTTTGGTAGATATGCATGAAGGTACCGAGTCCGTCAAGGAATCCAAGTTGGATGTGCTCCAAAGTCAACTTGACAAGTTCAAAATGAAGGATGGTGAAGGAGTTGCCAAAATGTACTCTAGGCTTGCTCTCATCGCAAATGAGATTGCCGGCATAGGAAGTGAAGAGATGACCGACAAATTCATCATCAAGAAGATCCGTAGAGCCTTGGATGGAAAATATGATACCGTGTGCACATTGATCCAAATGATGCCCAACTACAAAGATCTCAAGCCAACGGAAGTCATTGGTAGAATTATTGCTCATGAGATGTCACTCAAGGATAAGGATGAGCTCCACAACAAGTCAAGTGGTGCTTACAAAGCTTCAAGTGATGCTCCTACAACATCAAGCGAGAAGCAAGTGTCCAATGAAGAATTGAGCTTATTGTTGAAGAAAAAAAATTCTACAAGAATAGAAGCAAAGAGAGAAGTTCCAAGTCAAGGTCCTACAATGACAAAAGATCCTCTAGTCGTGATCGTAATTGCTATAATTGTGGAAGACCCGGACACTACTCCAATGAGTGTACGGCTCCCTATAAGAAAAGAGAAGACTCACCTAAAAGAAGGAGTAGAAGAGATGAATAACCTTCGAGAGAGAGAAGGAGTAGAGATCATCGTTATGAACGAAGACCCTCACGTAGAAGCAAGGATTCGAAAAGGAAGGACAAGTCATCAAAGAGCTACACAAGACGAAGACATCAAGCTCATGTTGGTGAATGGGTTTCTGGTTCCGACTCCTACAACTACTCCGAGAGAAGCTATGACTCCGACTCCGAATATACTCAATATGAAGGCCGGTCTTGCACTAGTGTCAACCAACTCCTACGACATATTTGACTCACCAAATGAAGGAATTGGAATATGCTTCATGGCTAAAGGCCCCAAGGTATCACACCCTCGAGTATCTTGATATCAATAGTGATGAAGATGATTTGCTAGGAGATGATGATTTACTTGTTGATAAAACTAGTGATGAAAACTATGATGAACTTGGTAGTAATCATGCTAATCAAGATGAAACGAATGACAATGATAAGAAGGAGATTGAGCATCTAACTAAAGAACTAAAAACTCTTAAGTTAGCTCATGAAACAACTCTAGAGGATCATAGAGAGCTCCTAAGAACTCATGAGAAGCTACGCTTCGAGAAGCTAAATTTAGAGCAAGAGCATGGGTTTCTAAAAGCTATCAATGATGATCTTCGAAAGAAGAGTTCTTCTTACATTGCCAAGTGTTTACTCTTGTCTACTTATATTCCACAAGTTAAATCTAGCAACAAGAGCAAGAAAGATTCTTCCTCTAGTAGTAATAATAATCATGCTAAATCCAATGTTGTTGCTTCTAGTAGTTCTTTTGATCCCACTAATGATTCTCTTAGCCAACTTACACTTGAGCAAGAAAATAGTTTATTGAAGGGAATTATAGAGAAGGGTGTCTACAAGAGCCTTGCTGGGAGTAAGCAATTTGAGGAAATTGTACGCAAGCAAGGAAGGCACCGGAAGAACCAAGGTGTTGGTTTTGAACGATAGTTCAATGCCAATGGAGTTGAGTGGGATGAAGATCAATACCCCAAGACGAAGTTTGTTCCTCAACAAGAGAAGTATGACCCCACTTCTTTTGAGGGAACACAAGCTCAAGATGATCTTCCACCACAAGACCACAAGCTAAAAGGCAAGGACAAGCTTCAAAAAGATATTGACTCATTTGAAGAAGCTCCTAAGGCCATGGTCAAGTGGGTTCCCAAGACTATGTCAAGTTCTACTTCATCAAGTTCAACCACAACTCCAAGGATTCCCATCAAGGTGATGTGGATCCCAAATAAGAAGAACTAGAGAGTTCTTGAGGGTGACTCCGCCAACATACTTCACCCATATTCATTTTGGCAAGGACTTGTGCAATCAACTTTGATATCTTGCACTAGTTCATGGAGTCACAAACCCTCTTGTTGGTAAGACAAGGGACAAGGTAACCTAATGCTTTCATGGACATCATCATATGTGCAATTCACTCTATGTCTATGGATATCCTTGTATGTTCCTTGTGGGACTAACCCATGTAGGTATTGAAAGTGCAACACTCCAATGGATTGCTCCAAATGATCTACATCAACATTGAGCATCCACATCTTCACTATCTACATGAAGTCAAACCCAAGGTTAGTTCATCCCTCTTAGGGGGGATATCACATCTAGGGGGAGCTTTGCTCTAAGAATTGAGCTAAAGCAACTCTAATGGTGTGAACACATTAATGCTTTATGTAAAAATGGTAAACCCACTTGTGCTTGAACGATGAGTATGACCTATGATCAAATGTTCTCATTTGACTCCTAAGTCAATATACTCATATATAGATGACCTAGTCATCGCCAATTGCTTGATAGATGCTAGAAGTGTTTGTGCATGCTTTGACACATGTTTCATTTACTATCTTAATGTGTGAGCATGTTGGTTGCATAATTTCTCCATTCGAGGACATCCATTTGTTTTTTTGATTGTTTGGTTTTTATTGGCCAAATGGATGGACAAGAATGCCTAAGAACCTTCTCTAGCTATCTATGCTCTTCTTCTCTCAAACTCTATTCATGCTATATCACAAAAAATTGAACAAGTCTTTTTCAGACCCTCCGGGTGAGGAGCACTCGGAGCCACCGATCCATCAAGGGCTGACTTCCAAAACCTTCTGGTGAATTTCAGTCAGACCAACTCACTCATACTCGGTCCCACCAAAACCACTAGATTGATCTAGGTTTTACCTCGGTGCTACCGATTAAAACGACTCGGTCTCACCGAGTTGCAGTAACTGCACACAGTTTTGCATCTCGGTGCCACCGAGACATTTCATTCGGCGCCACCGACAGTGTCTGGGTATATATATCTTGTGTACCCGTACGGTTGAAAATTCCCTCAAACCGCACGAGCCCGCGCCCCAGCACTGCTGCCCCTTGGTCTCCGGATCGTCGCCGTCTCCGCCTGTGCGCCATCGTCACAGGTCTCCACCGCCGTCAACGGGATTCCTCTCCGCCGTTGCCGCCGTAGCGAGCCATCACCAAGTTAGCGTATGGTTCGATCACTTTGTGCCTATTTCCCCTTCTGATTCTTTGCACAAAGTCAATGCCTAGATTCTTGCCACGAATGAGAACCTCCTGTCCAGATAAAACTTCCTTAGATTAGATTTGATGAAAAATCTTAGGGTTAGGTTTCTGCCGAGCTCATCTCGGACCGACCGAAATGAAGTTTTCGGCCCCACCGATTGGCCCTGGCCATCGCACTAAGTACAACTCGGTCTGACCGAAGTGTACTGATCGGTGAGACCGAACGCAAATTCTTAGTGAAACCCTAGCATCTTGGAGTCACCGAACTCCAACTCGGTCTAACCGATGATGTATGTTTAGACTCTGTTAGTGCTTCAGTGTCACCGAGATTTTCATATCGGTAGCTCCGAAATGCTTTCTGCACAAAACTAAAACTAAGTTTTTGACTCAATTTTTACAAAAACCAGCTGCATTTTTGTGATACTCATCCTCTCTGCCCATGCCCATCTATTCACAGGGTCTGTTTGCAAGATGTATGATGCTAGTGATAGCCAGAACAGGTCAAAGGACGAGGTCAATCTCAGTGAAGGCTCTAGCCCATGTAGTAGCTATGATGAGGGTAGCAGAAGTACACCAAGCAATCTGCCAAAAGCTGCCACCAAGTCTAAGAAAAAGAGAACCTCGGACAGTGAGGATGAAGACTTTGTTGCTGATGAGGCCACCTCAAGGAAGAGAGTGCTAAGAAAAGAGTATGTTGCTGCTACTGCCACAAAGCCTGGTCCCCAAAAGAAAGCACCTCCAAGGAAAGTTCTATTGCCTAAAGTCAAAATTCCTACCCAAGAAACAATGCAGTTCACACTTTAATAGTCTGATGATGATGAGGCTGCTGGAGGAAAGAAGAAGAAGAGAGCTAGAACAACAAATGCAAGAGTGCTTGGAAAACCATCTATGAGGAGAGATGATGATGATGAGGAAGAAAAGCAAGCTGAAGCACCCCCTGCCAAGTCACAGAAGTTGATGGCAGATGCCATGAAATCAGCTGCTGCTCCCTCCAAGCCCAAGTCTACACCAAAGACTGCTACTCCTAAGAGATCCACCAAAAACATATCAGTTTCTTAGAAGAACAAGGCCCCAGTGCCAGAGGTTCAAGAAGATGATGAGCCACTAGTGCTCAGGAAATTGAAGCCAAAGATTCCAGATCACAATGATGAACATCTAGTTGTAGAGAACATGAAACTGAGAAAGGATGCATGTCTGAGACAGTGGAGGAAAAGTGATCCATATTTAGTGAGGAGGAGGACTGCTGTTGATTATCGTTTCCATACCAGAGAACAGCAAGACTTCTATGAGACAGTTCTGCTTGATAAGAAGCCCATTGTGTGTGACATCCATTGTGTGTGACATGAAGTGGGTGGACTGGAAGTACATAGATGACAATGAAGATTACTTCCCCCATGTTCATGAGAGCTTCAGGATGACAGGTGTTGATGCTTTTGTTGGACAAAAGCTAACCAAGTGGAATGATGAGATGATAATGCAATTTTATTCCACTGCCCATTTTTACCCAGATGGAAAGACTGTCTAGATGACTGAAGGTACTAGATACCAGTCATCAATATTTGAATGGGATGCTCTTATCAATGCCCCAGAAGAAGAAGAAGATGATGTTGATGTATATGACAAACCCAGGAAGGATCACAACTCTATGGCTCACATGTACAAGACCATTCCTGAAGATGCATTGGATACCCACAAGTTTGGCTCCATATACTATCTGCTTGCTGGATTGACTACCACAAACACCATACTAAGGCATACCATCTTGCCTAAGTTTGGAGATCATAGGATGATACGAGGTCACTCCATCAACCTGCTGCATTTGTTTGACAACCCACAAAAGTTCAAAGTCATGAGCCTGATTGTAGAGATAATCAAGAGGACAACTGCAGATCAGAAGAGGTCATGTGGATATGCACCCCACATTCAGATGCTTATCAACTCCAAGGTTGGTACATACACATATCTGCTTGACAGAGAACATCTTCCTCTTCGGCCAAAATTTGAAGATAATGAAGTGGTGATGGATGCTTCACATCCAACATCTGTTGAGGCCCAAGAGAAGGCGGAGGCAGCAAGAGTAGCAAAAGCAGCAAAGGCAGCAAGTGCTCTAAATGCATCCATTGCGAATCTCAAGACCAAGCAAGATCAAATGTCATATCTGCTAGAAGCCACGGTGAGGATTGAGCAAAGCCTGGCCAACTTAGCCAAGAATCAGCAAAGCCTAGAGCGGATAGTTGAGGACAAGATGTATAATCTAGATGTCAAGGTCACCGAGATTCAGACTATTGTGGAGAAGTTTAGAGATGATGCTGAGGACAATGATGACAGACCTACCACTGACAGATTTCAGACTGTGCCCAGAGCACAAAGGTCATCAGCTGTGCCAGTTGCAGACACCAGGACTACACACTCAGCACCTGTAGCCACTGACACAGTTGCTCCTCCAGTGTCTACTCCACCAGCTCCACAGACATTAGCTGAAGCATTTGCGGAAGGAGTTCTCTCAATGCCATCTACGCACACCGGAGCAACCAGCCAGAAGACCACTTCAGGAGCTCCAGGAGATCGTGCCTAGAGTGCCGTATAGCACTATATGTTTTCAAACTTTTTGGTAACTTGTTGCCAAAGGGGGAGAAAGTGTATCTATCATAGGCTTCGAGAGAGAGAGAGAGTCTTTTGCTTTGTTGGTTTTTATTGCTAGTTGCTACTTCGTTCGTTTGGTTGTGCTACTTATTTACTTTGTGATCGTGAGATACTTTGTGTGGTTGTGTGTTTGATCATACTATGCTTAATGTGTGCTTAATGCCTATCTTCTTTATTGTTTGTGTATGATCACACACTTGTATCTTTGGTGATGCGTGCATGTTAACTCATTCTTATCATTTTGTGGGCTCCACCAAGATGTATGTGACATGGAAGAGTAGCCCATGATCCTAATCGATTGTGCATTTGCATTCAAACGCAAATTTCAAATAATGCCCAAATTTAGGGGGAGCTCTTGCTTATCACATACTTCTCAAAGCGACGATGTATTACATTCATTTTATCATTTGTCGAAGCTTTGATCTATATGTTGTCATCAATTACCAAAAATGGGAAGATTGAAAGTGCAACTAATCCCCGAGTACTTTTGGTAATTCATAACAACATATAGCTCATTGAACTAATATCCTTTCAAGATAAATATTTTAGGAAATTCAATGAATGGCATGGCATGGACTAGAGATGTGGACCCCTTGTCGTGGTACTAGGTCTGACAATAAGGATAGGGGGTACATAGGAGGAGGCAAGGTCCTAGCTACGGTGAGATTGTACACGCGGGTTTACGAGTTCAGGCCCCTCTCGGAGGAGGTAAAAGCCCTACGTCTCGGTGCCCTGAGGCTGGTCGACTGGAATATGCGTGTGAGTTACAGGGGGTGCGAACCCTTGTGCCAGAGGAGGGGGGTGGCTTATATAGAGTGCGCCAGGCCCCTCCAGCCCTCGGTTACACAGGGTTCAATGTGAGTTAAGGCAGGGGCGTTACTGGTAACGCCTGCTATTAATGATCTTTATGACTACGGAGTGAATGCCTGACCGTTGCCATCCTGGGGTGACTGTAGGTCTATTGTACTCCGAGTGATTCTCCGTATGGTCGAGTGACTCTATCTTTGTCGAGTTGAATTGGGGTGTCCGAGTGGGGTAGCTGGTCGAGTGGATTGCACTCCAAGGTGATCTCAATCGGTATGCTTAGTTGTACTTTGAGTGTCCTTGACTCTTGAGCAGTGTCCTTGGGTAGGGCGTCTCGGTCATGCCTATGACCCTACCCTAGGTACATGTCATTGTCATTAGCCCTCGAATGGATTGAGGTCCGAGTGAAGAAGGGTTGAAGTTGGTTCCGACTCGATCTTATGCTTCAGAGGTATCCCACCAAAGCCTGGGTAACACATTGAAACTTTAACCCTGCATCAGTCGCCTTGATCGATTCTGGCTCCTGAGATCGTTGAGTGAATTATGCTGGAAATCTTCGAGTGAATCAGAGCACAAAATCTTTGGTGCGATTGATTGCTCTGCAGTTCCCGGATCTCACGGGATTCAAAATTTTGGAGAAGCGCGTGGGACGGAGTGTGGCGCAGTAAGCGGGACGGGTAGGCAGGAGCGCCTCGATTTCTGCACCGCCTTTTTCGCCACATATCGAGCAAGCGTCTGTTGCGGGATGCGACAGGATCTCTCGGGCCCACAGGTCAGTCACTCAGAAGTGTCGCCATAAAAGTGTCGGGGCCAAAGCAACGAACAGTGCTCCTCATTCGTTCCCCTTTCTCTCCATTTCTCTACCTCACTGCTTCCTGTGCCTTACGCCTTCACTGGTTCCTCTCGAGCTCCGTCGCCATGGTGAAGGAGAAGACAGCGGCCCTGGAGCGCGTGAAGAAGACGACAGTGGCAAAGGGCAAGAAGACGGCTCGGGGGTCGTCGTCGCGGTCCGGTCTGCCGCCTGGTTGGATCCAGGGGGACTGGATCCGCTCCACTATTGTGAGGGAGGACTTGGAGAATCTTGCCGATGACGGCTTGATTGTTCATGGGTCCTGGAGGTTGCCGGGGAATGAATCCGAGCCCCAGCCACGCGAGGGTGAGTGTGTCCTCCTCACCACCCACGTCGATCGGGGTTTCTCTCTGCCGCCGCATCCGTTCTTCCGGGGTTTTCTGAATTTCTTTGGCACTCAGATCCGTCACTTTCCCCCCAACACAATCTCATATCTTGTTGCATTTGTCTCCATGTGCGAGAACTTCCTTGGTTGCCAGCCGCATTGGCGTCTATTCAAACATATCTTCACTTGCCGTTCTCAGCCGGTGAAAAAGGCTAACCCGACTGATAAAAAGACGCACGTGGTCCAAATGTGCGGGGGGCTAGGGATTCAAATTAGAGGTAGGAGTACTTTTCCTCCCATGACCTTTCCCGAGTCAGTTAGAGGATGGCAGTCGACCTGGTTCTACTGCAATGACATCCCGACTCCTGGGCAGTCGACCGGCCTTCCCCCTTTCACTATGGAGAGACTCCGCCAACCTTCTTCACTGGTTGTGAACCCAGAAGAGAAAGGTGAGGTGTCCCTTTTAGTCGACGCAGTCGTTAACTTAGTCCGAGAGGGTGTGACTGGCATGGATCTGTTGGAGGTGTTCCTCAGTCGACGCATTCAGCCTCTTCAGGCCCGTGATCATCTGATGTGGATGTATTCGGGCCCCGCAGACACCTCTCGGGTCCACCAGAGGAGGTTGCCGAGGAGACAGTGGCTCAGTGGCTGCGGAGCATCACTGGAAACAAGGATAACCCCAAGGGATCTAGGAGGATTCTGCCATTCGACGCCGATAACCAGCCAGAAGAGGTCGGACTCAGTATACCGAGTGTTTTCTTTTTTTCTTTCAATCTGCAACTTGCTCTTGACTCCGACTGATACTTGTTAATTTTTGTCATGCAGATTAATACCAAGATGTACTCGATGCCAAACGGAGAGCAGTACCATGAGGGAGTGGAAAGTGACGGCGGAAGTGCTGACTGGCAATCTGAGGATGAAAGTGAAGAGGACAGCGAAGACTCTAGTAGCAGCGAGGAAGTCGACTCGCCGCCCTGCTCTGAGCGGCGCTCCAAACAGTCGCATGATCCGAGTACACAAGTCTCGAAGCGCACTCGGACGTCTACTCCCTAGCCATCAGAAAAGGCTCCAAAGCAGGCCAAAATTGCCGCGTCCAAACCTTGGAAGGCCCTGCCTAGGATCAAGGTGGCTGTGCCTGTCGCTTCAGCGTGAGCATTTCTTCTTTCTGTTTTCATTTTGATCGGGAACTTCTCTTCTTGTTTGACCAAGTGAAATTGGGAACTTTCAGCGCTGCTACTTCTGGGACATCCATGGATATTGACAAGGAGCAAGACGACGCGGAAACTACAGACGTGGCCAGTTCTCGGGCAGGTACAGCTCCACAACCCTTCTCTTACTTTGCCAACTGTTCCGACGGTCGACCGAACTCTTACGGCCGAGTGTTTTGTAGTGCCAACAAATGTTATTCAGCTTCCAGATGATGACGATGATGAAGAAGCGCCACAAAAGAACACCGGGAGGAAGAGCAGGACTCTGAGCAAGAAGGTGCCCGCCAGCAAAGTGTCTCACTCGACATCGACATCAGAACCAGTCATTCCACAACTTAGTGATCCAGTTCGGGCTTCTGTTTCTTTTGCTGATCCTTTGTCGACAGACCAGCCTTCGGTGTCGACTGCCCAAGTCCCTGCTCCAACTGTGCAAGTTCAAGCTTCAGCTCCTCCGGCTACCTTGTCTATTCCAACAACCCCTCCATTTGTTGCCCACCACGTCCCGGAGGACCAACTAGGCGCTGCCAAGGAAGCCATGATCCAAGCAGGCTTAATGATGGACCGAATGAAGGTGGTGTACGACACCAGCAAGGCCGCCTATGATGCCAGCTCTGCCCTTCAAACCAACGTCCGAGTAAGTGGGACTGTAAGTTGATTTCCGATTGGCTTTCGGTTTGATCTTTGCTCTGTTAGGATATGCTACTTGAAAACTGCTGCTTTATTATTCGTAAGATGTTGATCTGTTTCTTGCATCTTTACACCCACTGGGTGCGTCATGTAGCTGTGTGTAGCTCTTTTCACTCGGGTTAGACAGGTCGTGTCGTGTGAAGTTTTGGTCCCGTGGGGGCACGCTGAGTGCACCCACTGGGTGTAGTCCCCGAGACCACTGTTGACCGCTGGCAGTCCGCGGTGGTCTTAAAACTTTCCAATCTCTGGTTTTTTTTCATTCCTTCCACTCGCGCTGGGCAGACCATGCCGAGTGGGAAATTGAACCAGTGGGGGCACGCCAAGTGCACCCACTGGGTGTAGTCCCCGAGACTGCTGTTGAATGTTTGATTCGGCAGTAGTCTTAGAACTCTTTTTGTCGTAATAATCCAATCTTGCATCATTTCATCCGGAAGTGACCGATCCTTGTTTCTGTCGGCTGACATGTCTTGTTTATTGATTGCAGAAATCCTGTGAGCTTGGATCTAAGTTTGCTGATTTGGAGAGGAAACAGATTCAACTCAACCTCAATCTGGAGTTGGCCAAGGAGAACCTGAAGAAGGCTCACGGTGAAGCAGTCGCCATAAGAGGTAACAACTCACTGACTACTTGCCTTGTCATATTTTCCTTTCCATTCTTTGAACCGAGTGACTTCACTCAAGCAGATGTCCGTAGTGAAAACAGTCAACTCCAAGCTCGTCTGAGGAATGTTATTTCTTTAGACAAAATGAAGCAGGCTCTGGAGTAGAAGGATCTTGACCTTGCAGCGGCGCAGAAGATGGCGCGGGAGAAGACTGAACTTGCCGACAAGAAGCTGGCTTTAGTCGGAAAGTTGGAAGAAGAGAACGCCAAGTTGAAAACCGCTGTTGATGAAGCGAAGAAGGAAGTCGTGCAGCTGAAGAAGGAGAAGGTGGCTTTGGCAGACAAGGTTGATGTTCTCACTTGGAAGAGAGATGAACTGGAAACTTATCTGGGAGGTCTTGCCAAGAAGATGTTCCTCATGCTTGAAGGTACTTTCCGACTAACTGCAGAGAACTTTTCCATTATATTACTGTCACTTCAACACCTTTCATGTGTGCAGAATTCTGTCAAAACTTCGAGGAAGAAACTGGGCGGATCGAGATAGGCATGGACCCTATCAACTCTCCCGTCAAGGACGAAGCTGCAATGAACGTGCTCCGGTTGGAATCTCGCCTTGCCAGTGTCTTGGATTACATTTCTCGACTGAAGGTCGCGTTGTCCCAGATCGACAAGGAGTTATGGCCAGAGGATGTGCTCCTGAATGACCTTGAGTCATTGATGACTCGACTCAACAGCATCCCGGACCGAATGCAGGCGTGGAAGAAGTCGGCTGCCCACTGCGGTGCTGACGTGGCTTTGTCACTCGTCTGTGTTCATTGCAAGGAAGTCAAAGAAGAGAAGCTGGCGGCTCTTAAGGTCGCCAACACCAAGAAGCTTCAATTCCAATCCTTCATGGAGACCTTGATCGACGCAGCCACTCGCATTGCAGACGGCATCGATCTGGACAGTTTCATCGAGCCAGCAAGACCTCTTCCCGCCGAGTGAAAAACTTGATAACTTTACCCTCTTTTGCCTCGGAATGCCGAGCGATTCTGTAATCGTTAAACTCTTTCGGGCTTGACGCCCGAGTACTTCCGAACCTTCATGGATTTATCCGTACTTAGTTGCTTTTATTTGGATGCAGTTGCTTTCTCCGTATTTCTTTCAAATTTTTTGACTCAGGCGAATCTAGGATCGCAGCTGAGTCTCCGAGTGAGAGGATTGCTCTCCACTTGGCGTAGACACTGTACTTGTGGCACAGTTCAAAGTGCAATCATGTGTTGTTCTTGTGACGTAGCTCAGAGTGTGCGGCCAAGCTTCCGAGTGGGAGGGTTGCTCCTCACTCGAAGTATTTTTGAAACTTAGGCGAGTCGGGCTCGCAGCTAAGTCCCTGAGTGGGAGGATTGCTCCTCACTCGGAGTATGTCTTTGAAACTTAGGTGAGTCGGGTTCGCAGCTAAGTCCCCGAGTGGGAGGATTGCTCCTCACTCGGAGTATGTTTTTGAAACTTAGGCGAATCGGGTTCGCGGCTAAGCCCCCGAGTGAGAGGGTTGCTCTTCACTCGGAGTATTTTTGAAACTTAGGCAAGTACGGGATCGCAGCTAAGCCCCCGAGTGAGAGGGTCGCTCTTCACTCAGAGTATTTTTGAAACTTAGGCGAGTACGGGATCGCAGCTAAGCCCCCGAGTGAGAGGGTCGCTCTTCACTCGGAGTATTTTTGAAACTTAGGCGAGTACGGGATCGCAGCTAAGTCCCCGAGTGGGACGATTGCTCTTCACTCGGAGTATTTTTGAAACTTAGGCGAGTACAGGATCGCAGCTAAGCCCCCGAGTGAGAGGGTCGCTCTTTACTCGGAGTATTTTTGAAACTTAGGCGAGTACGGGATCGCAGCTAAGTCCCCGAGTGGGAGGATTGCTCTTCACTCGGAGTATTTTTGAAACTTAGGCGAGTACGGGATCGCAGCTAAGTCCCCGAGTGGGAGGATTGCTCCTCACTCGGAGTATGTTTTTGAAACTTAGGCGAATCGGGTTCGCGGCTAAGCCCCCGAGTGAGAAAGTCGCTCTTCACTCGGAGTATTTTTGAAACTTAGGTGAGTACGGGATTGCAGCTAAGTCCCCGAGTGGGAGGATTGCTCTTCACTTAGAGTATTTTTGAAACTTAGGCGAGTACGGGATCGCAGCTAAGTCCCCGAGTGGGAGGATTGTTCCTCACTCGAAGTATGTTTTTGAAACTTAGGCGAATCGGGTTCACGGCTAAGCCCCCGAGTGAGAGAGTTGCTCTTCACTCGCAGTATTTTTCAAACTTAGGCGAGTACGGGATCGCAGCTAAGTCCCCGAGAGGGAGGGTTGCTCCTTACTCGGAGTATGTTTTTGAAAGTTAGGCGAATCGGGTTCACGGCCTAAGCCGCCCCGCAGTGAGAGGGTTGCTCTTCACTCGGAGTATTTTTGAAACTTAGGCGAGTACGGGATCGCAGCTAAGCCCCCGAGTGAGAGGGTCGCTCTTCACTCGGAGTATTTTTGAAACTTAGGCGAGTACGGGATCGCAGCTAAACCCTCGAGTGAGAGGGTTGCTCTTCACTCGGAGTATTTTTGAAACTTAGGCGAGTGACGGGATCGCAGCTAAGTCCCCGAGTGGGAGGATTGCTCCTCACTCGGAGTATGTTTTTGAAACTTAGGCGAATCGGGTTCGCGGCTAAGCCCCCGAGTGAGAAAGTCGCTCTTCACTCGGAGTATTTTTGAAACTTAGGTGAGTACGGGATTGCAGCTAAGTCCCCGAGTGGGAGGATTGCTCTTCACTTAGAGTATTTTTGAAACTTAGGCGAGTACGGGATCGCAGCTAAGCCCCGAGTGGAGGATTGTTCCTCACTCGAAGTATGTTTTTGAAACTTAGGCGAATCGTTCGGTTCACGGCTAAGCCCCCGAGTGAGAGAGTTGCTCTTCACTCGCAGTATTTTTCAAACTTAGGCGAGTACGGGATCGCAGCTAAGTCCCCGAGAGGGAGGGTTGCTCCTTACTCGGAGTATGTTTTTGAAAGTTAGGCGAATCGGGTTCACGGCTAAGCCCCCGAGTGAGAGGGTTGCTCTTCACTCGGAGTATATTTGAAACTTAGGCGAATCGGGTTCGCGGCTAAGCCCTCGAGAGGGAGGGTTGCTCCTCACTCGGAGTATGTTTTTGAAACTTAGGTGAATCGGGTTCACGGCTAAGCCCCCGAGTGAGAGGGTTACTCTTCACTCGGAGTATTTTTGAAACTTAGGCGAATCGGGTTCACGGCTAGGCCCCTGAGTGAGAGGGTTGCTCTTCACTCGGAGTATTTTTGAAACTTAGGCAAGTACAGGATTGCAGCTAAGTCCCCGAGTGGGAGGATTGCTCCTCACTCGGAGTGTGTTTTTGAAACTTAGGCAAATCGGGTTCGCGGCTAAGCCCCGAGTGAGAGGGTTGCTCTTCACTCGGAGTATTTTTTTTTGAAACTTAGGCGAATCGGGTTCGCGGCTAAGCCCCCGAGTGAGAGGGTTGCTCTTCACTCGGAGTATTTTTGAAACTTAGGCGAGTACGGGATCGCAGCTAGGTCCCTGAGTGGGAGGATTGCTCCTCACTCGGAGTGTGTTTTTGAAACTTAGGCGAATCGGGTTCGCGGCTAAGCTTCCGAGTGGGAGGGTTGCTCTTCACTCAAAGTATTTTTTTGAAACTTAGGCAAATCGGGTTCACGGCTAAGCCACCCACTGGGCGATTTGAACACACCCGCTTATGTGAAAACAATCATTATGATACTGCAAAAATCATGTCTTTGATAAGCAAACTGAAGGATTCTTATTACAACTCGCTGATCCGAGTGTTTAGGTATAAAAGCGGCGGAGCAAATCCGCATTCCACGAGCGTGCCTCGTCTTCTTTCTTGGCTACGTTGTAAAGGTGATACGCCCCGTTGTGGAGCACCTTGGTGATGATGAAGGGCCCTTCCCAGGCTAGAGCGAGCTTGTGAGGCCGTTTTTGGTGCACTCGAAGCACAAGGTCTCCTTCATGAAATGCTCGACCTTTGACATTCCGGGCATGGAATCGACGCAGGTCTTGTTGATAAATGGTCGACCGGATCAGAGCCATCTCTTGTTCCTCCTCTAGGAGATCAACTACGTCCTGGCGTGCCTGTTCTGCTTCAGCCTCTGAGAAAAGTTCTACTCAGGGTGCATTGTGCAACAAATCACTCGGAAGCACAGCTTCTGCACCATATACCATGAAGAAAGGGGTTCGATCAGTCGACCGGTTGGGAGTCGTTCTCAATCCCCATAGGACAGATGGCAACTCAGTCACCCAAGCTCCAGCTGCGTGCTTCAGGTCATGCATCAATCGGGGTTTCAGCCCTTGCAGGATCAAGCCATTCGCTCTTTCCGCCTGTCCATTCGACTGCGGGTGCGCAACGGATGCGTAGTCGACCCGAGTGCCTTGGGAAGCGCAGAATGTCCGGAACTCATCAGAATCAAAGTTGGAGCCGTTATCTGAGATAATGCTGTGAGGGACCCCATATCGGAATATCAGCTCTCTGATGAAACTAATGGCAGTGCTTGAGTCAAGATTCTTGATAGGCTTGGCCTCGATCCATTTAGTGAACTTGTCGACTGCCACGAGCAAATGAGTGAAACCACTTCTGCCGGTCTTGAAAGGTCCGACCATGTCCAACCCCCAAACTGCAAATGGCCAGACAAGTGGAATAGTCTTCAAGGCAGATGAAGGCTTGTGAGACATGTTTGAGTAAAACTGGCAGCCTTCGCACTTGTCAACTATATCTTTAGCCATCACATTCGCACGTGGCCAGTAAAACCCCGCTCGGTATGCTTTAGCCACGATGGTCCGAGAGGACGCGTGGTGACCACAGGTCCCCGAGTGAATCTCATTTAAGATCAGTCGACCTTCTTCTGGAGAAATGCAACGCTGAGCTACTCCGGTAACACTTTCTCTGTAGAGCTGTCCACTTATCACTGTGAATGCTTTGGATCTACGGACGATCTGGCGGGCCTCATCTTCATCCTGTGGGAGCTCCTGCCTGAGCAGATATGCGATATAAAGCACCGTCCAGTCGGGAGTGATCACTAAAACCTCCATGATCAAGTCGACTACAGCTGGGACTTCAATCTCAGTCGGATTGGTTGAACTTATCGGTTGTGGGGGTTCCTCTGTAAAGGGGTCTTCTTGAACTGACGGGGTGTTAAGATGCTCCAAGAACATGTTACTGGGAATGGGTTTTCGAGTGGAACCTATCTTTGCCAGATCATCGGCAGCTTGATTCTAGAGTCGGGGTATGTGGTGGAGCTCCAACCCTTCAAACTTCTTCTCTAACTTTCTTACTGCATTGCAGTAACCAGTCATGGCAGGGTTCCTGGTGTCCCACTCCTTCATTACTTGATTGACCACCAAATCAGAGTCGCCGTATACCATCAGGCGATGGACGCCGAGTGAGATGGCCATACGCAACCCATATAGAAGTGCCTCATACTCAGCTTCATTATTTGAGGAGTCAAAGTGAATCTGAAGGACATAACTGAGCTTGTCACCTCTCAGGGATACCAGGACCACTCCAGCACCAGAACCGTTCAACATCTTGGACCCATCAAAAAACATAGTCCAATGTTCCGAGTGAACCTGAGTCAGTTGTTGCTGTTCAATCCACTCGGCGATGAAATCTGCTATTGCCTGAGACTTGATTGCTTTCTTTGCCTCGAACATGATATCTAAAGGAAGGAGTTCCATCGCCCACTTAGCCACTCGACCGGTTGCATCCCGATTGTTCAGAATTTCTGATAATGGTGTGTCGCTGACGACTGGAACCGAGTGGTCTGCGAAGTAATGTGCAACTTTCTTCGTGGTCAAGTAAATTCCGTAGACAAGCTTCTGGTAATGCGGATACCTTTGCTTGGACGGAGTCAAGACTTCAGAAATATAGTATACAGGGCGTTGAACTTTGTGGGCTTTGCCTTCTTCTTCCCGCTCGACTGTAAGCACTGTGATGACAATTTGTCCAGTGGCTGCGATATATAACAACAGAGGCTCTTTGCTGACTGGGGCAGCAAGCACCGGCTGGGTGGAAAGGAGGGCTTTGAGCTCTACAAACGCTGCTTCGGGTTCGGGAGTCCACTCGAACTTGTCAGACTTCTTCATCAGTCGGTAAAGAGGAAATGCCTTTTCACCGAGACGAGAGATGAATCGACTCAATGCAGCCAAACAACCAGTAAGCTTCTGAACGTAATGCACACGCACAGGGCGTTTCATTCAGAGAATTGTTCCAATCTTTTCTGGGTTTGCATCAATCCCTCATTCGGAAATGAGAAAACCGAGTAATTTTCCGCCTGGGACTCCGAATGTGCACTTCGACGGATTGAGCTTGATATCGTATCTTCTCAAGTTGGCAAATGTTTCAGCGAGGTCAGTCAGCAGGTCGGAACCTTTACGTGACATGACCACGATATCATCCATGTATGCTTCCACATTCCGACTGATTTGAGTGAGCAGGCACTTCTGAATCATGCGCATGAATGTGGCACCAGCATTCTTGAGGCCGAAGGGCATGGTGACATAACAAAATCACCCGAATGGGGTGATGAAGGCCGTTTTTATCTCATCGGGTCCATACAGTCGGATCTGATGGTACCCGAAATATGCGTCCAAAAGGGACAAACGCTCACACCCCGCAGTTGAGTCGACAATCTGGTCGATGCGGGGGAGAGGGAAGTGATCTTTCTGGCAGGCCCGATTGATGTGCTTGAAATCGATACACATGCGAAGTGAATCATCTTTCTTGGGTACCATGACAACATTGGCGAGCCACTCGGAGTGGTATATCTCGCGGATAAACTCAGCTGCCAGAAGCCGAGCTACCTCTTCGCCAATCGCCTTCCTCTTCTCCATGGCGGACCGACAGAGATGTTCCTTGACAGGTTTTGCTTTTGAGTCGACGCGCAAACGGTGCTCAGCCAGTCCCCTGGGTACACCCAGCATGTCAGATGGTTTCCATGCGAAGATGTCCTAGTTCTCATGGAGGAACTGGATGAGCGCTTCTTCCTATTTGATGTCGAGTGTTGTTGAGATGTGGGTCGGAGCAGCATTGGAATTAGTCGGGTGAATATGTACAGGCTTTATCTCTCCGGCCGACTGAAACGCGGATTCTGAAGCAGGCTTCTTGGTTCGCAACAAATCACTCAGATCTGCATTCTTCCGATATTCTTCCATCTCTACCGCTGCCATCTGTTCGTCGGCAATCTTTGAGCCCTTTTGGAGGCACTCTTCTGCTCTTTGCCGATTTCCTGTGACTGTGATCACGCATCTGGGACCAGGCATCTTCAACTTGAGGTATACATAACATGGTCGAGCCATGAAACAAGCATATGCGGGTCTGCCCAGAATAGCATGGTAGGCACTGTGAAAATCCACCACCTCAAACGTCAACTTTTCATTGCGGTAATTCTTTGAATCACCGAAAACCACATCAAGAGTGATCTGACCAAGTGAATCTGCTTTCTTTCCTGGGATGACTCCGTGGAATCGCATGTTGCTCTCACTGAGCTTGGACATCGGGATGCCCATCCCATGAAGGGTCTCAACATACAGAATGTTCAAGGCACTGCCACCATCCATCAGAACCTTGGTCAGTCGGGTGCCCCCAACGACCGGGTCGACCACCAACGCTTGCCGCCCGGGGGTAGCAACGTGCACTGGGTGATCGGACTGGTCGAATGTAATGGGAGTTTTTGACCACTTCAAATATGTCGTGGTTGCCGGAGCAACCATGTTCACTTCTCTATTGATAACTTTCAGTCGACTTTTGCTCTTGATGTCAGCAAAAATCATTAAAGTAGCATTGACATTGGGGTAACCGTCATCTTCCTCTTTGTCCTCTTGCTTATCAGATTCTTTCTCCTTCTCACTGGACTGACCCTCCTGGAAACTCTGAATCAGGAGCCGGCACTGTTGAGTGGTATGCTTGGGCAGAATCAACTTACCCTCTTCATCTTTTTAGTGTGTATGTGACACGGTAAATCAAGAACATCGTTTCCCGACTGATCTTTCACTTTTTTAGGGATCCAAGGTCCTTTAGGCTTTCCCTTGATCTTCCCTTGATTCAAAACTATGGCCTCAGCAGGACCTGCAGGTTCAGCCTTGCGCTTGTGCTTCCGACTGGAATTTCCACCTCCGGTGTCTTGGGCGACTGGTTTGTTCTTGCCACTGCGGAGTCGGTCTTCCTCCTCGCCGTTAGCGTATCGAGTGGCTATTTCCATCATTCGGGCCAGGGGCATGTCTCCCGACCGACCGAATTTCAAGTTAAGCTCTCTGTATCGAACGACCTCTTTGAAGGCGTAGACTGCCTGGTGCTCTGACACATTTTCCATAGTATGATGAAGAGTAGCCCATCTCTGGATGAAGTCTCTCAAAGTTTTGTTCTATTTCTGAACACAGTGCTGCAATTTAGTCAGCCCAGCAGGTCGCCTGCAGGTGCCCTCGAATGTTTTGACAAACACTCGGGCTAATTCTTCCCAACTGAAAATACTTCCAACGGCCAACTGATTCATCCAAGCTTTGGCTGAACCTTCAAGCATCAGGGGGAGGTGTTTCATGGCTACATCATCGTTGCCTCCACCAATCTGTACCGCCACTCGGTAATCTTCTAGCCATGTGTCAGGCTTTGACTCACCGGTGAACTTACTCACGCCCGTCGCCAACCTGAAGTTGGGAGGGATCTCAGCAGCTCGGATGGCTCTACTGAAACATTCGGGCCCAGAAACATGTACTCTGCTTCCACTCGGATGGTTCCTGTCTTGTCCTTCTCTGTGTGCCCTACCCCTGTCGACCAAGCTTTGTACGAGGAGTGATCTCGCATCGAATCCAGGATCTCTTTGGTCGACTGGAGCTCTCCGCTCATCACCATACGGACGCCTGTCATCATACCGCCGGGGTGCGTACGATCCGCCCCTTGGAGGGGGCGTAGGCACTTGACGGTGGTCATCACGGGCATATCGATGATCATACTATCCGTGGCCTCGATCCAGGTACTGATCCTGTCGGTGACCACGATCGTCACGCCGCGGAGGCGATCTTGGACTGTGTGCCGAATGAACTATGTCCGCGACCATAGATCTGATGTGGATTCTATTGCGCGACTGAGAAACAGCCGAGTTTTGTTCACCTGCCGCTCGGAGCAGCGCTCGGATCTGCAGCAAACCTCTACCAGCTTCTGAACGAGATGGCTGAATTGACTCTGCTATACGTGCTACAGCTGCAAGATTTTGGACCGGAGTGCGATATACCTAATTTTCAGGCAGGAACAATTGTCGGGGCCGTCGACTGGATCCGGGGATCTGCCGACGGGCACGTTCGTCAAGTGAATGTTGGAGATTCTCCAGAAGCGCGCGCTTAGCCAAGGTAGCCAGGCGTGCTGCTTCTAAGGCCCGAGCCTTAGAGGTTTCCCCAATGATGGGGGTATGGAGCACCTCCACGTTGCGACGATGCAGCTATTCTCTCTGCTCTGAAGTAAGGGCTTGGGGATGATATTCGTCGCGACCATGCGACGGGCCGCCGTCGCCGTCACCACTGCCACCGCGATGAAACCTAGGCGGGCTGCGAGGTGAGTTGACCATGAAGACTTCCGCCGCAGGGTCACAACTCCTGCACTCGGAAAGAGTGTCTGTGGAACCAGTCGGTAGATCGAATAGTCTGTAGAGAGATTCGTCGGTCTCGATTGCCGCGACTTGAGGGGTGGCCGACTGGTGAGCCATTGCATGCTTCACCCACCGCTGGAGCCGCGATCGACCGGATCGCATGCGGCGGCGTACAGCGGGGAGAGAGGATGACACGAGAGCCGACCGATATTGGGTCGACGGCTGCCGCAGGAGGACGCCGCAGGCACTCACACGAAAATGCGCTGCCCCGCAGACGGGAAGGGCCTCGACGTCGAGGGGGCCTTCTTGGAGCTAGGCGGAGTCGTCGGCGACGAAAACGAGCGTGCCGAGACGGATCTCGTGGCCCAAAGCCAAACCACCGCAGAAACCATGTTGATGGAGATCAGAAAAACCGCAACCTCATCGGAAGTCGCTAAGATGCCACCCCACGGTGGGCGCCAACTGTCGTGGTACTAGGTCTGACAATAAGGATAGGGGGTACGTAGGAGGAGGCAAGGTCCTAGCTGCGGTGAGATTGTACACGCGAGTTTACGAGTTCATGCCCCTCTCGGAGGAGGTAAAAGCCCTACGTCTCGGTGCCCTGAGGCTGGTTGACTGGAATATGCATGTGAGTTACAGGGGGTGCGAACCCTTGTGCCAGAGGAGGGGGTGGCTTATATAGAGTGCGCCAGCCCCTCCAGCCCTCGGTTACACAGGTTCAATGTGAGTTAAGGCAGGGGCATTACTGGTAACGCCTGCTATTAATGATCTTTATGACTACGGAGTGAATGCCTGACCGTTGCCATCCTGGGGTGACTGTAGGTCTTCTGTACTCCGAGTGATTTTCCGTATGGTCGAGTGACTCTATCTTTGTCGAGTGGAATTGGGGTGTCCGAGTGGGGTAGCTGGTCGAGTGGATTTGCACTCCAAGGTGATCTTAGTCGGTATCCTTAGTTGTACTTTGAGTGTCCTTGACTCTTGAGCAGTGTCCTTGGGTAGGGCGTCTCGGTCATGCCTATGACCCTACCCTAGGTACATGTCATCGTCACCCCTCAAAATGCTAAGGACAAATATTGGCAAAAGCTCAAGACTCTTCCTCTTTATTTTAGTGATCCAAGATCACATTGATTCCATAGGAAAGCCAATATTATTAAAAGGGGATGAGGTGTTGCTTAATGGCTTGCTTGCTCAAATGCTTAGTGATATTGCTCCAAATCCCTCAACCACTTTCTCCATCCAAATATGTCCAAAACCTAAAGTCAAACCCAGCCCCACCGATTCTTTCTATCTGGCGCCACCGAGTTCATATGACATAGGCACAGCCAGAAACCCTAACAGTTTGGTCACACCGATATGCATCTCGGTCTCACCGACATGGTCTTGCAAACTCCCTATGACTTATTGCATTTATTTCGGTCTCACTGAAATTGCAATCGGTCTCACCGAGTTGGCTTGACATTCACTCTGTTGCTTATTGCTTCACTTCGGTCTCACCAAGTTGATGCAATCGGCGCCACCGAGTTGATGTTTGCCCTAAGCCCTAGCAGATCGGTAACACCGAGTTGTTCCAGTTGGTCCCACCGAGATTCCTAATGTTCACATTTTGAACGAATCGGTCACACCGAGTTTAGCTATTCGGTCTCACCGAGATGGGTCAAATGTGTGTAACGGTTGGATTTTGTGTGGAGGCTATATATACCACTCCACCCCCCTCTCCATTAGTGAGAGAGCCATCAGAACGTGCCTACGCTTCCACTACTCATTTTTTGAGAGAGAACCACCTACTCATGTGTTGAGATCAAGACATTCCATTCCTACCACAAGAATCTTGATTTCTAGCCTTCCCCAAGTTGCTTTCCACTCAAATCATCTTTCCACCATATCCAAATCTGTGAGAGAGAGTTGAGTGTTGGGGAGACTATCATTTGAAGCACAAGAGCAAGGAGTTCATCATCAACACACCGTCTATTACCTTTTGGAGAGTGGTGTCTCTTAGATTGGTTAGGTGTCGCTTGGGAGCCTCCGACATGTTGTGGAGTTGAACCAAGAAGTTTGTAAGGGCAAGGAGATTGCCTACTTCATGAAGATCTACCCGAGTGAGGCAAGTCCTTCGTGGGTGATGGCCATGGTGGGATAGACAATGTTGCTTCTTCGTGGACCCTTCGTGGGTGGAGCCCTCCGTCGACTCGCGCAGCCGTTACCCTTCGTGGGTTGAAGTCTGCATCAACGTGGATGTACGATAGCACCACCTATTGGAACCACGCCTAAAATCTCCGTGTCTCCATTGTGTTTTCCTTCTCCAAACCCTTCCCTTTACCTTCGTATGCAATGTTTTACTTTCTGCTGCTATACTCTTAGAATTGCATGTGTAGGTTGATTGCTTGACTTGTGCTAGTTGCTAAAATCTGCCCACAACTAAAATTGGGAAAGGATAGATTTTTATTTGGTCAAGTAGTCTAATCACCCTCCCTCTAGACCTACTTTCAATCCTACACGCAATCTTCCAGAGAGCCGAGACTCCCCTGGCCCTCAACGAGGGTGTCTCCGCGACCGGGCTTGCCGAGAGCCGCCCTGAGGGCCCGGAAGACGGTGCTAGGGCGGTGCCTAGAGACGGCGGCGACATGTCACTCCCCGCGGAGAAGAAGAGGAAATGGACCGCCAGCGATGAGTAATTCTCCATGCCCATCCCCGTGACTTATGGTTGCATTTCTTGCCTGAATTCGGGGCTGACCCCCGTTTGCAAAGGAGGTCCGCCAGTGACCAAAACAAGAGGAAGAAGGCTGCGGTGGCGCAGACAGCCCATGGCACGAAGGAGGCACCGGCGCCTGCTAAGTGCGCCGGAAGGGAGGACGCCGCCCGCCGCCTTGACGCCGAGACGGGGAGCGAAGGGTTGAGGAGCTGGTTGCCTCTCCTAAGCTGCGTGTGGGCGTGATTTCCAAGGTCGAGGTGGTCAGGCCTCGGGCCCCCTCCTCCGGAGGTGGAGAGATGTCCCTCGTGGGGCCCGACGCGGGAGAAGGTGCGGTGACGGGGAAAGCCATGGTGCCCATCCTCCTGCCTGACGCCTTCCTTAGTGCGGTGGCGAACAACGCGGGGCGCGCCACGGAAAACCCTCAAGCCACACCCGCGCGTGAGGCCTCCGCGGCTGGACTGGCGAGTCTCTGCCGTATGCCACTGCTGCCGGGGGCGGGGGAAGCCCTGGCGAGCTCCCCGCTCATGGTGAGCTACGTTGGGGCCTCATCGGCCGTGACAATGGTGGCCAGTGAGGGGCCGAGCCCGGACCGAGCCCTCATGCTCGTGAGCTGCCGTGCCTTGCTCAGGCGTGGAGCCTTGGGTGACGCGAAGGCCGCGCTCGATCGGGTCAGGGCGGACTTCCAGGATGCTGAAGTGCGCCTTGCTGAGGAGCGCCTGAGGCTTGCAGAAGGGTGGCGCCAACTCGATGTAGCTGCCCAAGTGGGCCAATGCTAGAACGAGGCCATCTGTGCGAAGAGCGAGAATGAAGCTGCCGAGGCAAAGGTGGCCTGCGCGGCCGCGCTAGCGGAGGCTGAAACGTCCGCCAAGCGTCGCGTGGAGGCGGAGGCCCGCTTGAAGGAGCTCCAGGATCAATAGGTTGCACAGACGCAGCTTCTCCGGATGCGGGAAGATGACCTTAAAGCGTGCGAGGCAAAGCTCACGGCCCATGAGATGGACCTTGGGAAGGTGTCAACTAAGCAGGCCGCAGAGTGTGAGCGTCTGGAGGCGCTGGGACGCCAGGTGGCTGATGCTCAGGAGGCCCATGCGAAGCACGTCTCTGAGGCCAATGCCCAACTGGAGGCCAAGGAGAAAAAGGCCCATGCCGACGCGAAGGCAGCAGCGGATCGAATAGTACTCGCTGAAGAGCATGGCAAGGAGCTGAAGAAGAGGAAGGACGCCTTCGAGGCGGAGCGCGAGAAGCTCCGGCAGGAAATTACCTGTCTCAAAGTGGCACTTGATGAGTCGGAGACACGCCGGGTGTCCGCGCGGCATGCCCAAGCTGACGCCAAGGCCGAGCTGGCCCCCTTTCGGCCTTAGGCGGGGGTCTCTGCCATCGCCGCCAGGTAGGCCGGAGGCGAGGCGGATTGAGAGCGGGAGCAGCAGCTTGGACACCCCAAGGCGCTTCCCTCTCTTGAGCTTCGAGCCCGCAGTGCTCTGAGCTCCATCTATAGGGAGAAGCTTGAAGATCTCATCGTGCCCCGCGGCACCGACTACGTCGAATTCTACACCAAGCTCATGGAGCGGCTTGAAGATGCGGCCCAGAAGGTGGATGGCTTCTTGGAGGAGGAATGCCGTGACCTCTTCTCTTAGGCAGTGACCCACATCTTCAGCCACCTTCTCCACGGTGACCCCAAGATCAACTTTGACAAGGTGATAGCCCCCGTCCCCGAAGAGTTTGGTGATGGCCTCGCGAAAGCCGTAGAAGGCCATGTGAACGCACTGCTTGGGAAATTCTCCTACGACAGCGACGAGGGCTCCGGCAAGGTTGGGGAGAACAAGGGTGACGGCACCGACAGTGGCGGCAGCGGTGGCAGCGACGATGGTAGCGCTTCCTCCAAGAGTCCCTTTTATTATCCTGTAACAAACCAATCTGACCTCGTGGAGGTGTGAAGACAATGATTTTTGCTTAAGTATTCAACAATTTGCAGCAAATGCGTGTTTGCGCCCTCGTGAAGCTACCTCCTGAGGCTTGTTTTTCCTTTTTTGCTCACCTTTATGCTCTACATCGTTAGGACCCAGCCCCTGCGAGGGCCTCAACCATCACTAGTATGTTAGGTCATGATACCTGAACAAGGCCAGGAGGTGAGGGGCACCAGGGGCAAGTGAGGGCTCCTGAGGGGCGATGCTCAGGGAGCCCCCCTTTGACGCACAAGCAGCTCACGCGAAGGAAAATGCTAGCACTTGTGAGGTTGACCTAAGGGGAGGCACGAGAGATGATGGGGGTGGCTCACGAGACATTTGGATTTAGCTTTTGCAGAGTGCAGAATCTAGTGGGCTGCCGCTGGCGAGGCGTGCCTCGCGAGGCTCCAGCTCACAAAATCTCCTGCTGAGACGACCACCTTGGGTTGGCTCCCGAGGCAACTACACAAAGAACATCGCGCACAGAAGGTTGCATCATGATGGGGCAGTGCACACTCGTTGGCTTGCTCATGACCGTTTCGTGAGGAAATAAGACACGAAGGACCTTGCTGGGGTGGCGTGCATGGGAGCAGGCCCATGAGCCAGAGCCTGGTTACTTGTGTTTTTCAGCGTTGCTGGCACTGACCCGAGCACAGGCACCGTGTCTAGCCCCCGCTCGCATGAGGCTCAAGATGGAGGTCGCGAGCATGCGTTACCTGTGAGGCAAAAACACAATGAAACACACCATGAATGGGAACCAAAGCTTTACCGAAGCAAGATCACAAATTCCATTTCACAACAAAAAGAGATGCGGTTGCCGTGTCTGGCACGGATCATCTTGAGGTTAGTGTGGCCCGTGGGGCGCCCTCAGTTACACATCCAAAAGAAAAAGAAGGGCTGCCGTGTCCCGCATGGGTCAGCTTGAGATTGGTACAACCAGTGGGGTGCCCTTAGTTGATTGTTCCGCCAGCGCGGAGCATGGGGCTTCCACCGGGATGTGGGTATGATCGCGGCTCAATCGTTCCGCCAACGGGGAGCATGGGGCTTCTACTTGGGCATGGGCGGGAGCTCTCACGTGCCCGTCAGGCGAACGCATTGAGAGTCTCTGGGGTGTGTACAACCCCATTTCGTTCATATGTGTGAGGGTCAAGGATAGAACTTGCGGAGGTGTTGGATATTCTAGACGTTAGGCACAGGAACTCCGTCCTTCATCTCTAGCCGGGCGGCGCCTGGTCTGGAGACATGAGCAACCCTGAAAAGGGCCTTCCCACATGGGTGAGAGTTTGTGGAGTCCCTCTCTGGAGAGGATCTGACGCAGGACGAGGTCCCCGACCTCAAGAGTACGAGGGAGGATGTTGTGGCTGTGGTAGCGACGCAAGGCCTGATGGTACCTCCTCGAGGAGCAGCGGGTCGTCCTCCCACAAACCATCCTGCCGCGCCTCATCAAAGGCAAGGAACTACGGGGAGCCGTGCTTAAGCTCCGAGGGGAGGACCGCCTCAGCCTCGTAGACGAGGAAGAAAGGGGTCTCGCCAGTGGACTTAGTTGCTGTTGTGCAGATGGACCACAGCACAGACTACAACTCGTCCAGCTAGCCTTTGCCGCAGGCTTCGAGCTTCTTCTTGAAGGTTCTTGTCTTGAGGCCCTTGAGGACCTCAGCGTTGGCACGCTCGGCCTGACCGTTGCTTCGTGGGTGCACCACAGAGGCGTAGCAGATCTGCGTGCCTAGGCTGGCGCAGTAGGACCTGAAGAGGCCGCTCGTGAACTGGGAGCCATTGTCAGTAATGATGCGGTTGGGGACGCCAAATCGGCTCACGATGCCCTTGATGAACTTGACAGCCAAGCTCGTCGAGATGGTATGGACGGGCTCGACCTCCGCCCACTTAGTGAATTTGTTGATGGCGACGTAAAGGTAGCGGTAGCCCCCAGCCGCATGAGGGAAGGGCCCCAGGATATCCAGCCCCCAGACCGCGAAGGGCCATGAGAGGGGAATCATCTGGAGCCCCTGCGCTGGCTAGAGGATCTGCTTGGCATGGAACTGACAGGCTAGGATTGGACCAGCTCGGTGGCATCACGCAGTGCAGTGGGCCAATAGAAGCCACTTCAAAACACTTTGCCGGCGAGGGTGCGCGACGAGGAGTGGTGCCCACAGTCTCCTCCGTGGATGTCAATGAGCAGCTCGCGTGCTTGATCTTCTGAGATGCACCACAAAGAGACGCCATTGGGGTGCCATTGGTACAACTCGCCATCTTGCAAGCAGTAAGCGGTCGCTTGCCGGGCCACGTGCTCCGCCTCCGAGTCCTTCTCTGGGAGAGTACCATGGAGCAGGTAAGCCTTGAGGCTGGGCCGCAGTCTGGCGCGCCCATGGGTGGCGCGGGTGGGAGCTCTTCGTGAAGCAGCGTTGTGCCAACGGTAGGTGGTGCAGCTGATGGCCCGAGGAGCCTTTCGTCGAAGATGCCAAGGCTCTAGGGCTCGCGGCGAGACGCTCGTTTGGCGATGTCATCAGCCTCCTTGTTGACGCTGCGCGGAATGTGCTGCAGCTCCAAGCCAAGGAAACACTTCTCAAACTTACGTACCTCTTCTAGGTAGGCTGCCATGTGCTCATCCTTGGGCTTGTATTCTTTTGTTGGAGAAGTTGACGAGGAGTTGAGAGTCACCCTTGATAGTGAGGCGCTTGACGCCCATGAAAAGATCGAGAAGAGGGGTCTAGAGCGGGGGTGATTAGACCCTTAACAAGTAAAAGTGGCAGTTTTTAGTTTCTTCAAGTTAAAGTGGAGTTTAGCACATATTAATAGGCACACGATACATTTTGCACAAGCATAACAAGAGTATGAGTAGCGGAAAGAGTGAAGCATGCAAGTGCAAGAATGTAAAGGGATGGGATTGGAGTGTGCAAACGCAATGGAGATGCGAAGGATTTTTGGCGTGGTTCCGATAGGTGGTGCTATCATACGTCCATGTTGATGGAGACTTCAACCCACGAAGGTTAACGGTTGCGCGAGTCCACGAAGGGCTCCACCCATGAAGGTTCCACGAAGAAGCAACATTGTCTATCCCACCATGGTCATCACCCACGAAGGACTTGTCTCACACGGGTAGATCTTCACGAAGTAGGCAATCTCCTTGCCCTTACAAACTTCTTGGTTCAACTCCACATCTTGTCGGAGGCTCCCAAGCGACACCTAACCAATCTAGGGGACACCACTCTCCAAAAGGTAATAGACGGTGCATTGATGATGAACTCCTTGCTCTTGTGCTTCAAATGATAGTCTCCCCAACACTCAACTCTCACTCATGGATTTGGCTATGGTGGAAGAAGGATTTGAGTGGAAAGCAACTTGGGGAAGGCTAGAAATCAAGGTTCAAATGGTTGGAATGGAATCTCTTGATCTCAACACATGAGTAGGTGTTTCTCTCTCAGAAAATGGATGGTGGAAGTGTAGGCACGTTCTGATGGCTCTCTTCACTTAAGAAGAGGGGGTGGAGGGTTATATAGAGCCTCCACACAAAATCCAACTGTTACAAACTTTCGACCCATCTCGGTGGCACCGATTGTGAAACTCGGTGGCACCGATCAGTACAAAAATATGAACGTTAGGAATCTCGGTGGGTCCAACGGGAACAACTCGGTGGGACTAATGTGCTAGGGCTTACGGCAAACTTCATCTCGGTGGTGTCGATTGCATCAACTCGGTGAGACCAAAGTGAAGCAATGAGGAACAGATAATCTATCTAGCCAACTCGGTGGGACCGATTGCATAAACTCGGTGAGACCAAAGTGAATGCAACAAGTCACAGAGCATTGGCAAGGCCATCTCGGTGAGACCGAGATCCGTATCGGTGTGACCGAACTGTTAGGGTTTCTGGCAGTGGCTATGTCAACATGAACTTGGTTGCTCCGGATAGGAAGTATAAGTGGGGCCGAGTTTGGATTTATGGTTTCACTAGTAGAGGATTGGCCATTAGTCCCGGTTCATAAGGGCCTTTAGTCCCGGTTCACCAACTGGGACTAATAAGTCAGGACTAAAGGCCCCCACCCTTTATTCCTGGTTGGCCACGACCCGGGACTAAACCCCTTCCACGTGGCCGGTAGCGCGCGTCAGGGGCTGGGGACCTTTAGTCCCGGTTGGTGACACCAACCGGGACTAGAGGTTTAGGGTTTTATTTCATTTTGTGTTTTCCATTTAATTCTTTTTCATTTTTGTGTTTTAGGGTTTATGGTTTAGTGGCTGACATGACAACACCTCCACTACTACTACATACTGTAAATGTTATGCATATATAATAGAATTTCTCGTAGAACCAATCACATATATCATAGAATTTCTCGTACGACCATGCATACACACATATATATATACAATTTCTCCTACAATTTGCAAATTATATGCAGGCATTAGGTGAAATGGTATTCTCCTTCGGGATCTATGACCTGGTTAAGAAAAAATCTCACCATTTCCTCTTGAAGTGCTCGTATGTGGTCCGTTGGTAGGAGCTGATCCCGCATCTGTTGCATCTTTATTAAAGAAGGAGATCAATATGAATATATTAGTTGTGTGTATATATTAGATCATGATAAAAAGAATTTTTAATTGTGTTTACGTACCAAAAGATTTCTTGCATCTTTGCTCCTTTCGGTCATAAAGCGAATGTTCTCGAAAACGTAGTATGCACATAAATTATTCCCTGGAGCCTGCCTCATGCACTTTGCGAGAATAGAATTCAATCAGATAATAATCAATAATCAAGCATGATAATGGTATTGAAATTAGAATTAAAGAGATGCGCAGACGTAGCTATTACTACTTAATTACCCTGGGTCGCCACCATTTCAGCGTTGGTTTCCATGTGCCGACAACCTCTTTGATGAACTTTTGCCAAACCCTGCCCGGCAAAGAAAATGAATAAAGGAGTTATTAATTACTTGATATCAAGAAATGAACTAAAGAGGCCGACATAGTGCGATAATGATTGAAATTACCTGTCGAGCATCAACTTCAGGTTGGTGTATTCTTTAGGTTCTTTAAGTAGTGAGTCCAGTACTTGAACTTTTCCCTCGTCAATTTCAATGATTAGCAGGATCCAGTGGAAACTGCATGCACACATGTTTGTATAAGCGGGCATGTGCATAACTCATCAACTACACTTATTAACATCTAGTAAGCAAAATAGAATTTGTAGTACAAGACAGTAACACTCACCCGAAGTTGTAAGGAAGTAGTATTTCTAGTTTGGTATTTAGTTCCTTCAAAAACATTAGCAAGCTACTCTCTGTGTCTTTTGCGCTGATTTCCACACACCTTCATTAACGGTATTTGGGTCAATGAACCCAATGCCATAGACTCCATCTCTTTTCATTTCATAAATCTTCATTCTGCATAATACCACACAAAATAATATAGTGAGGATAATTACAGGCAATGAACGAGCACAGCTAGAGACTTAAATTGCAGAAATAAATCACTTATAGACAATAGCAAATGACAAGAGATTTGTCGAGTACATCTTGATTGAATAACTGAAACATTTCATCAAACTCAACCCACACATCTTTTCCATGGAGTAATGCTCTGGCTTGACTTTCACCATGAGGCTCTCTCGCCTGTTCTTTATTTATCTCAGGTGCCAGTCATGCAATCTGCGCATTTGCGTTGATAGAAACGGGACCTCCTCAGGCCTGACCAGAGGGTTCCCGGGGACATATTTCCATGCTAGTTCATTCTCAATCGTGGGGAGATCCTCGATGCCTAGGAGTTGTTCAATAGTGACACAGGCCTCTTTAGCCATCTGTCTAGCAGCATCGGTTATTACCGGCTTATCGGTGGTACTCACCTTGAGCGGGGGGGTCGATTGCACTGCCTGTTCTCCCAGCTGGGGAACAGTTTTCTAGCTTTTATTACTACCTGTAAGGCTTGACTCCTTATCTTTTCGTGCATGATATGACTTCTTAATAGATCGTTCATAGTCTGTTTGCGTTTTCTCCACAGCCAGTTTAGCAAGATCCAGAAAGTGTTGTATGACTTTCTCAGGTATTTTCTCCTTTGGCGGCGGAGGCGGTTTCGGTGCAAAATGAGCCTTCACTTCGGCATCCACTATGGCCTTGTTTTCCTCGTCACTCCTCTCTTAAGCCAACTTCTTTTTGGCAGGAGGCTAATCGGGTTTCTTCGTTGGTGCTCTCTGCCGCTTTGGAGAAGGCTTGCACGCCTGAGATCAATATTGCGGACTCGCACTGGGCTCTGTCTCGGGGTGGGCTAGAGTCGGCAGACGTGGCGGACTTGGAGGAGGAGTCGGCTGACGCGGCAGACTTGGAGGAGGAGTCGGCTAACGCGGCGGACTTGGAGGAGGAGTCGGTGCCCTTGGCGTCGAGTTTGGAAAGACGATGCAATCCTTTCTCCATACAATGATACCACATATGGCTTCTCCCAGTGTGTCCTCCCGTTGACCTCCAGGAAAGTCAAGCTCTAGTGAGTTATATACCGACATCAATTCATCCACCCCGACACGAGCATAGCCAGCTGGAATCGGATTGCCATAGAAGGTTGCTTCAGGGG
This sequence comes from Thinopyrum elongatum, assembly GCA_011799875.1. Taxonomy (NCBI): domain Eukaryota; kingdom Viridiplantae; phylum Streptophyta; class Magnoliopsida; order Poales; family Poaceae; genus Thinopyrum; species Thinopyrum elongatum. The sequence goes on from CM022302.1 coordinate 364,294,175, forward strand.
GATTTGGTAAAGCATAGCCGCCCGCCACCTTCATGGATATGTTCTTCAGTTTCGTGTGTAGCTCGCAACTTGCACTACAAAAAAAGACACATCCGTGACATTTTGGCCCGAACAAAAAAAAATTCTATCATGCTTATGACACTTCTATGACAATAATTGTGACAAAACCACGTATCATCATAGATGTGGTGGCCTCCTACTTCTATGACAAAAAATCATGACAGAAAATGGGCTATTCGTCCTGGGCGGGCCGGGGACGCACCTGCACGACATTCTTTGGGCCATCCATGATGGAAAAAATCATGGTAGAAGCAAGGGCGAGGAAAATTTCAGGGAGTTCCCGGTTACGGTGGTTGGTCGGGGTCGAGCGATGCACATGAGGTTTGCGCATTTCTCTCGTACACGTACGCGCATGTGTGCGAGGCATTGGGCTCTAACTGAACCCGAGCGAGGCGTTCGCTTACTAAACCCGAGTGATTGCACTAGCTAGGTTACTGAACCCGAGCGATCGATCCCTTGGCTGTTAACTGAACCCGAGCGATTCCTTTGCTACTGCTGCTAACTGAAGCCGATCGAAGCTGCCTCTTGATGAACAGTGACCATTGTTGGAGGTTGGATGAATAGTTCATGGTGGGGGTTGGATGATCAGGGCCCCGTGGTAGTAGAGGCCGCTGCCGCTGGATGAACAGGACCCCGATCGAGGAGGCCGCCACACCCGAGCCGGTTGGGGGTGGATGAACAGGACCCCGTGGAGGGCTGGTTGAACAATAGCTGGTGGAGGCTGGATGAACAGTAGCCCGTGGATGAACAGTAGCTGGTGGAAGTCGACGGTGGATGAACAGTAGTGGGTGGTCGACGGTGGATGAACAGTAGCCGGTGGAGGCTGGAGCGAGGCACTAGACGGTGGATGAATAGTAGCCAGTGGAGTCCCGTTTTGAGGTATGCCACACCCCTCCCGATGAACAGGACACCGTTTCGACCGTAGGTGCTCCAACACAAGTCCGTTTCCTTCGTTTTGCGGTACGCCACACCCCTCCCAATCAACAGCTCCCTGTTTCGATCGTAGGAGCTCGAACACAAGTTCGTTCCCTCCGTTTTGTGGTACGCTAGACCCCTCCCGAAGAACAGGATCCCGTTTCGACTGTAGCAGGTCGAACAGAAGGCCATTTCCTCTGTACTGCGGTACGCCAGACCCCGTTTTGGCTGTTCCGTCCAAGCCGGTTGGCTCCCGATGAACATGACGCATTTCGTTGCCTCCCGATGAACACGATGCAATTTCTCCGTTCCGACCCAGCCGGTTGGCTTCCGACGAACAGGACGCCGTTGCTGCCGTCCGTTGCCTCTCCATGCACACGTGCCCCGGCCATACATATGTGCGAGTAGCTAGGCGTTCGAGACCCCGCCCGTATGTATGTACGTGGCCGTATTTTTTGGCATGTGGCTGTACGTACGTGTACACGGTTTAGAAGGGACCGATCGACCAGTATGTACGTACACGTTCGCAACCAGACAGAAAACGGTACGTACGCTTCGACCGGGTGGGTCCCAGCTGTCAGGGAGGATAAGGACGCACTTCCTTGCATGCGAAGATATAGCTGGTGGGTCCGAGCTGTCAGGGGGAGGATTCATTATTTTTTCGTAATATGGAGGCACTTCCTTGTGTGCGCAGATGTAGCTGGTCGGTCCCAGCTGTCAGGGGGGAAACATTTTTTTTTCACAAAATACAGTGGCCCTTCCGGTGGGTCCCTGCTGTCAGGTGGAGGAATCATTATTTTGCGCGTAATAAGGAGGCACTTCCTTGCTGCGGCCGTGGACCCAGCTGTTAGCCTCTCCATGTACAGTCCTCTTCCGATGGAAGTCGTTCCTTGACCACGTTGACCACGCCGCGCCGAGAGCACCAAGGCGGTGGACGACGGCGAGGCCTAGGAAGGGAATGACCTGGGGCCGGGGAAGACTCGGCAGTTGTTTCCCACGCGGACAAGTGTATGAGGGTTTACTAGTTCGGCTGCAGTGTGAGGTTGCCATCGCCGGAGAATAATAGGATGGCTAGGCCAGCGATGGGAGTAGGATGGGGTGGTGAGGCCTGCGCGGCAACACAGCCGGCCACGGGAGGAGGGAGCAGGCAGTCCCGCCGGCGCTGGTTTGAGCGGCTGGAGCAGAAAGAGCAGAGATTGAAGAAACACGACGGCCGTTGGATGGACATCCAACAGTCACTGATCTCGTGTGTTGACTAAGTTGACACGGCCTTGCATGCGCGTCAACCTTTTTTTTAGGAAAGTGTACGCATCAACCAAGTAGGCCCACAAATCAGCCTGAAATATGTGGAAAGCAGCATACAACCCATCTGCCGTTATAGCTAATAAATGTACAACCCATTGGCTAATTCTTAAGGATTTTTTTGAAGCACATATTCTTTTTGTTACCATTACGACCCATATTCTCTCCACTGTTAAAAATTCAATGAAATTTTCATATTTCGGTGTGGTCCGAACTGTTTTTAATCCCGAAATTTCGAATCACGTTCAAACTAATTTAAAAATAATAAATTTATATCAATTTAAAATCCAACATAATTTTCCCCGCAAAAAAAGTAAATTCGAAATCTTAAAAAAAATGATATTTGAAACTAATTGCCGGTTTGCTGTGTTTTTAAAATTTACATCACATTTCTTACTACTTCATTTTCCGGGCAAGCGAATACATCGCTCTCGTCTTGAAAGATTTGCAGCCTAGCAGGGCTGAGAAAGCAAGTAGGCCTCCGTTGGGTATTTCTTTAAAAAACTAGAACTGGGCTAGCCATTTTCAGAAAGAAAAAAACACAACTGGGCTCATCATGTGGTAAATATAAAATAAAACCCTGGCTAGACGGGCCACAGCCCCCGCACAGCCCCGTTGTTACCATGATCCGTCTCTAAAACTAGTACTAAATAAAAACTGCTTGTTGCTAAAAAAAAGTAAATAACAACTGGGCGACCTGCTATTCCCTGGTGTCAGCCGCTCATTGTGTAATTCTCTCGTTTATTGACTATGTTGACAATGGCGTGGGACCCAGATGTCCAACCATTAGGAGGAACCATTTTTTTGGGCTTGTAATAACGAGGCACTTGCTTGCGTACTGCCATGACACTGGTAGGTCCCTACTGTCATCCTCTCCACGTACAGTCATCTCCTTATTCCTCTCGGTTGTTGACCACGTTGACAACACCAGACGGCGGCACACCGCGCACGGCGAGCGAACCAAGGCAGAGCATGATGGGAGGCCTCAGACGGGAACGAACATGAGCTATAGAAGATGCGGCAGAGTAGTTGCAGGCGGAGGGGAGTACGAGGGTTGACTGGTTCGGGTGCGGGTGCGGGTCGGGGCTGACATCGCCGGAGAGTAACAGGACGTGTGGGGGAATAGAGGGGATGGACTGGCCAATGTTTGAGTGTATGGTACGGCGGTGGAGGCGCAGCAGCCGTGTAAGGCGGGAGCAGGCGGGACCGATGGCATGGTTTGGTTTGGGCAGCTGGAGGAAGAAGACAAGAGATAGAAGAAACACGACAGATGTTGGATGTCAATCCAATGGCTGGAAGGCAGAATCGTTTGTTGACTAAGTCGACACCGCCTTGGATGCTTTTTCCTTGTGGGCCCCAGATGTCAGAATCCAAATCTGTCACTTCCATGCAGCCTTTCTCATGAAGAATAAAAGCCTATTTCATGTGCTAGCTGAAAATAAGTTTGTGGGTGCTGGCGGGCGCTAAGCACTTGGGTTCTGTAATGTAGAATGAGCTCAAGCAACTGACGAGAGTGATGGTATTTCCCTTGGTTGGGATTTATTACAATATTTCTCTCTTTAATAAAGGAAATGGCAAGCCATTTGCCTTGTTTCAAAGAAAATATGACAGTCACAGCCGAGTTGAAAAGGGCAACAACATCTAACTCAAGCTTACAAACGGTACAAAAACCCAAGGATTAATTGTTCATCAGGTTTAGACAAAACCCAGACTAAACATGCATGGCAATAACATCTAACCCAACCATTGTTTTTGGCAGTCACAAACAAATGGGTTGGTCTGATCCATAAAATCAACATCCTGTGCCAAAAAGTTTACTGGCATATGACGACAAGTTGTTGTAAATAGAAGCCGAGCACGTTCAGAAGCCCATTTGTCGACATGAAACTTCTTTTTTTGCTGTTCAACATATCCATCCGTGAGAAATTTCTTGTTGAAAAACTTAAGCCTCATGGACAATAGTAACCTCGCACTCAACAGGAAGAATGTGACGAAGTTTCTGTTTGCCCGATTGGATGCATAACCTTCCATTGTTATTCTCCTCAAACGAATGTCATGAGAACTGAGAAAATCCCGGTATTTCTTACGCCACCGATTGGTTATATGTTTTTCTCCATGTGTTGCTGCCTACGTAGACAAGAAGATTGAAAACAGTTAAGGTCTAAAAAAAGAGTATGTCGATAGAGCGACAGCCAACGGTAATTCTAGTACAATATATATGGGCTTTCAATGTGCATGAAATAATCACCTCTATATACAAATTCTCCAGACATGGAAAGCATCGCAGCAAGCCAATAATTTTGTTCAGATCAGTACTAAACATTCTGATATATAAGATCTTGACAGAATCCAAAACCATTGGTCGGCTATCGATGGACGAACTCTTCATTGAGCATATAACATAATATTAGTATCCAAAGTATGCTCCAAGATGATATAAAACTTATGCGCACAAATGAAAAATGCAGCTTGTGATTACAAAAGTGTAGATGATAATATACAGTACATGAATAAGTGTGGAGCCAAACACCATGTCGTGATGTTCAAACGAATCATGAATTACACCCAAGACCTCAAGTTTAGGCGCAGAGACGACAGTTATTTGTGAAGGTTTATAAAAATAATCAAGGAGCAACCTTTGAAGTGAAGGGGCATCTTTGATGATGAGCTGCTGTCCTTCGAAACAAATTCCAATGCTTTTAAGGTGAGGCGACTTTATTTGGAGACAATGGATACGGATTTCTAATCCGAAAACAAGCAGCAAGCGCTACAGGGCAGGGCAACCGGATTGGATGATGCTGTGTAGTGAGGCCTCCGACAGATCAACCACCACAAGCAAAAGTCTTTTTAGTAGTGGGGGTCGAATCATTAGTACCAGATTGTCTGGTAGATGGCACCGGGCTATGGTGAGGGTGTGGAGAGAGGAGGAAACCACAAGATGGACAATGGTGGTGTGGGCACAAATACATGGAGTTGGGGTGGCGGTATGTATTTTTCATAGTAATGGTAGAACTCAAGCTGCTGGAGCTTTTCGAATTCAGTGGATGTCAGCCAAGCGTCCACCGTGCAGGGTATGGACAGTAGGTCATGTGTCAGGATGCAGAGGCGTTGAACGGGGCCCTGGTGGGAGGAGACGATGGCTCTGAGGAGTTCAAATTCAGGAAGGACATATATCTGACAACAGTCGAGATTAAGAGGCATGGTGTGCCAGAGAGTGCGCAACCGAGATCCAAGGACTTGTGTGCGGCAGCAATCCTTGGTGAGGAGAAGGGAGATGATCTCCCCAAGGATGGCGTCTGGGAGATCGCTGATGCGGTCCACCAGAGATTCTACGGGTTCCTCTGATCTGGGTGGGGGGGGGGGCTTGCCACTTCTCCCCGCGCTGCCGGGTGCGGGATCTAAAACCGGCGTCGCCGCTGGTGGGAGCCTCATCTTCTTGGCGTTGGGGCCAGCCAACTCCATTTTCCTTGCGGGCGTCACACCAAGCTCACGGGTTTGAGCAGAGTAGCGAGAGTCAAGCCTAGTGGCAGTGCGAGTAGGGAAGAAGGATGGCTGGGGTTTTCTGTAGGAGCGAGGAAGAAGAGGAGCAGGCGTTTTCTGTGCGAGTGAGGAAGAAGGTGAGTGGGGGTTTTCTGTACAAGTGAGGAAGATGGGGAGCGGAGGGGATTGGGGGAGACGGAAGCGGGAGAGTCCAGCGAGCTGCAGTAAGTGGAGGCGAGGAGGAAGGAGGGTTTTTCTGGGATCGCCCCTCTTCAAGAAATATGGGCTTTTCCTCGCCAAAAAATGGGCTTTAAGATGGATTTGCTATTGCATCGGCCTGGTCGGCTGCCGTGTTTCGTCCTGGACTGTCTTAACACTAGAGGCAGCCCATAAGAGACACTCTCCAGCTCTCCCAGCTTACTGCGCATTCAAAAGAAAAAAGAGACGCCCCCAGCTTATGGCTCCTCATTAGTAACCTTTTTCAACTTTAAAAAAGGTTATGGCTCCTTCTCGGGCCTGCTTGGCATCCACCAAATTAGAGGATGTGGTAATGCATGCAGACACTCACACTGGTCGTAGCGTAGCAAAACGAGGTGTCAAATAACAGGCCCACAATATACTTACTAGTAGATTGTAAAGGTTCACAGGCTAGTCAACATTCACCTTAAACTAAGCTTCAGAAGATACGGTATGCATACTAACATTCACAAGCACAAAAGTTCAGCATGTTTATGCATCTCAATGATTCACCATACTATAACCAATACAAGCTATGAGAAGGTGTAGAAATAAAGAAAAACGATTGATGCTTCTCTGAGCAAAGGGCCTCCCTGCGCACGCATTAATTTCATGGGCATGCTTGTTTCTTCTCAATGTTGCGAGCATTTTGAGCATGTTGGCAACTCCACAGCTAGCTGGCTACCTCATCTTGCAATTGATGCTGACACATTTGTAGCAAACACAGGAGGCAATAGAGATGACTCAACATCAGACCATATTGTGCAGTTCCCCTGAAATCATCTTCATTGTCCTGAATCTGAAAAGATAGGAAAACAATAGCTATACTTAAACAGTGTTGCAAAAAAGTAGCACATATCAATAGCTCGGCATGACAAAACACGATCATCTGGACGAAGGGGATACTGACCTGCCTGAGGAAGATTATAAATAATTTATAAGTCGTTAGTTGATTTCCACCTTCGGGTCTCATCGCATGCCATGGAGGAAATTCTATCCAATCGATCAGTGCAATTCCTTCCGTGTGGCTATAGAAAATTTGTGACACACCCCAATATCTTTTTTGTGCAGTTCCACTAAAATGATGCACCACTGTTTGCACGACCCCTACTCGCCGGCCAGACCGTATATGACTCAGGACTCTTTTATCTTGCGTTGATGTTGCGGCTGCACTGCTTGTTTGCTCCTCCACACAAGACAGGATCGTTCCGCACTGCAATCAGCAAGTCAACGTACGAATAAGCTTATTTCATCTTGCGGTGGTCATTGTACCTAGTTACGAATGTAGGAATACCTGGAGCACCATGAGGTTAGCTCACAGCAGGTAGATGCAGCCATATAATTTTGTGCGGTGCTACCAAAATTGAGGTTTGTGTCCCTTCCCCTTCTTATGAGAATTCTTCTTGAAGTTGGTAGAATGTGACGGCTTGTTCTTTGCATCAAACTTGCCTTTCCCCTAAGATTTGTTCTTGTTTTTTTGGGCTTGTTGGGCTAGAAGTCTTCTCATGTACCACGTGAGCACTAGAAGCCCCCTCAGCGACTCGAACACGTGTGTATTTTGCTCTCACCTTCTCTTCAAAATCAAGAGTGCTAATGAGATCCGAAACGGAAAACTCATGTCTCTTGTTTTTCAGAGAAGTAGCAAAATTGTTCCACCAAGGTGGAAGCTTGGCAATGATGGTCCCAGCAACAAATTTGTCCGGCAACACACACTTAAAGTACTCAAGTTCCTTAGCGAGTGACTGTATCTCATGAGCCTGCTGAACAACAGAGCGCTCATCAGTCATCTTGTAGTCACATAATTGCTCCATGGCGTACAACTCATTGCAAGTGCCCGAGGCCCCAAACATGGCCTCGAGTGCAGCCCATATGTCTTTGCCGCTGTCAAATGACATATATGAATCCACAATGGAATCGTCAAGAACACTCAGAAGGGCAGCTTTGAAGAGGGTATCCATGTTCTCAAAAGCTTCCTGCTGTGCAGGATTAAGATCACCCTTAGGTTTGCCCTTAGTGGCGTCATAGCAGTACATGATTTAAAACCAGTATACTGCTCTTGTGCGCCACCTTTTATATTGCACCCCCTTAAAGGTAGGCGGCTTCAAAAGCGTAGCAAAACCACTCGGAGTAAATTGCCTATAATCAGGTTTTTGGATTGGATTGTTGAATATATGAGCAAATTACTATGAGATTTAATCCGAATCAACAGTAAATAGATCATGACGACAATTGCAAAGATCAAAGTAATGATGCGGACTAAACCAGGAGGACAGAATCACATACTGTGTAGCGGGAGCAGAACCGCTGTGGTTGATATCATCACTCATGTCATTGATGAAGAGGTTACCGAGGTAGGGGAAGAAGGTTGTCGTTGAGGAAGTCGTCGCTGGCAGCAGTCGCACGAGTGTGCTCCCCAAAAACCTGATCGCCCCTCTCCCGTACAGGATCAGGAAAGGCAGGGTTCTGGAGGACTGCTGTCCCTTCTCGCGGTGCACACTGGAAGGAGGGATGGGGAAGACTTGCGTGGCGGCGCTATGATCTGGAACAGTGCAAAACCATATGATACAGCAGCGGCTAGGGTAGAGCCTGTCAGGTTGGTCGTGCGAGTAAGAGCAAGTAGGCCGGCCGAGCAAGTACTAGTAGGCCTTTGGCCCAAACCCCCACATCCAAGTTAATAATAGCCCCACTATCCAAAAGAATCAAAACGGCTGAGTAATTAAGGCCTCCGTTAATTATTAATTAATGACTTAATAAATTTTCCGGCCAACAAAAATATAGACCACGTGCATAGCTTTTGTCCTTGGATAGGCTCATTTCCGAAGAGCGCGCGTGTAGGTTTCCTATTATCATGCTCATCCAAGTGCTAGAATAGATCACATTATAAAGTGGTGCAACTCACACTCACCTAGCAGTATGGGACTAAACTTTAGTCCCACTCACACCACACCATGCTCTAAAGTTACTCTCCACTATGAGTAGTCTAAAATGCCGGGCGGGCAGCAGGCGGCGTCCTCGACCGGCGCGCCTCTTCAATGGCGGATGCAGTGAGAGGTCACGTCGCCCTGACTTGCCATCAATGTGGAGCGGCGGGCTCAGCTGGCGCAGGGCGGGAAGCGCGCGCGGGAGGGGGGAGGGGTTTTTGGTGGGCTAGGAAAGGTGAGAAGTCAGCTTGGGATCGGTCCGGATGGGGAAATATCAGGTGCTCCCATCCTTTCGGTGCTTCCATTCTCCAACTGCTAGTACAACTATAGTACTACAATAAGTGTGGGCTATGTAGAGGGTGTAGTAAGCAAGCTTCTCATCGTTCTGCGAGTTGACATGACACATCAACACTGGTACAGCGAGGTGCTATACAAATGGTTTTTAACCCCTTTCCGCGACGGCATTCTGAACCGTCGCCGAGTGAGTGTGTGCGATAGGGGGGTCCTTCCAATACGACCCAGAAACTGTCGGGGATAGGCCCTCCTGGCACACACGCTCGGCAAAATGAGGTCGTGTGCGACGAGCGAGCGATCAAATACGGTTATACATACAGTTGTGCTAAAAAATACAATTATACAGGCCTAATCGTTTCTGGTCGTAAGTACATCCCACGCAGTCAGTCCCGGCTAAACGTTTCCGTTCGTATGTACATTCCACACAGTCAATCCAAGGAATACGTTTCCGTTAGTGTGGACATCCCACACAGTCAATCCAAGAAGTACGTTTCCGTTCGTATATACATCCCACACAGTCACTCCAAGGAAAATGTTTCAGTTCGCAGGTACATCACACACAATTTTCCCCATTAGATCGTTTGTGTTAGCGTTACCATTGCACACGATATTAACAATTTTATCATTTGCATTGTTGAATGCATCACACACGGTGCGTAGAAGAAACTGTGTGGCATAGGCTGTCCATCACACACACTTTTTATGTGGTAAACGTTTGCGCATGGTGGCCTAACGCAAACAGTTTTCAAGAGGAAGTCGTGTGTGATTGTTCATTGATCCAACACATTTTATTCCTAGAAACTGTGTGCGTTGTCTGAGGTCATCGCCCACGGTGTTTTCTCAATAACCGTTTGCAATAGAAAACCCCAATTAGCAGCCTAATTAGCAATTAGCAGGCTAATTGTCCTATTATTAATAATCCATTTATTAATTGACATTTCATATTAAGCACACAATATATTTCATTTTCGTGTTAAGGAAGCAGGATTTGATAATTGAAATACATCAGAGTACAACATCATATAGCTTCAGCACTCAGCTACCCCATTACACAACTGCACCAGCACCAAGTTTCACATGTAACATCTATAACCTTTGGAAATTAGCATCATATACGGTATATAGACAGATGAATCTCATCTGGAAAACTGCTGAAGCGGAAGGCGAATATTGAGCCTTCATTGATGTTGAACGTCTTTGCAACTTTAGGCCAGTGCATGTGGATGATTGACCGTCCATCCTTCATCCTCTTCAGGAAGACTTCAATATTGAACCGTGGGTGTTGTATGAATACCTTCCTCGCCTCCTGACCATACAGGTGGTTTGAGAGGTAATCATCAGTGAACTGCTTTGGAAAGGCCTGAAAACAAGGATATGCATAAATATCTTCTCTAGATTTGAAATGGCGCAAAGGAATTAAAAAGACAAGGTATAATAGTTAGTACCATGCTGTAGTGAACAAATGTCTTGTTCATTGTGCAGACAAAGATCTTGTTGTTTTTTGTCGCTAATTTGTTTCTCCTAACAATCTTTCTGAGTTTCTTGACTTGACTGATATTCATGGACAACTCATTCCACATATGCAAAAAGGGTCGAACAGTGGGTCAAAACCTCTGGCAGCAGGACCTACATGTGCAAGACCAAATTGTTAAAAACCTAATATTTAAAAACAAGAAGTGGAAAGGTGTGTTATTAACTGCAACAGTCCTAATATTTAAAAACAAGCAAACATAGTCATTCAAACTTGTATTATGCAGGTCTAAGTACACTAGTTATTGGCCCTGTTTGGATCCATGTGTTAGAGTTAGTTTGAGCTAGTTTGGGCTCAAATAGCCCTAAAGTATCCAAACATGAGGGCTAGTTTGAGCTAGTTGCGTCTAACCCACCCAAAACAACTATGCCACCCAAGAGGTGCTAATTGGGGCTAGTTCTCCTAGTGCATTTATTGTCAATCTAACACTGTCATCCAAACACCTCTTTGGCTAGAGTTAGTTCAGGGTTAATCATTGTTGAGTATCATTGTTATTTAGGAAACGTAGGATAGCATAGGATTTATTCTACCTTGACTTGTACTCCAAGATGACCATGTACTGCTGTATATATGCCCACGAGGTTCAAGCAATACAATCAATTATTCCACCAATCTCTCTCTCCCTTTTAAATGTCATGAGCTAGAAACTAACTCTAACCTCTAGCTAAGTTAGAGTATCCAAACAGTGCCATTGTTAAATCAAATGGAAAGGCGTGTTAAATACTCCCTCTTGTCCTTTTTACTCTGCATATAAGAATTGTCTGAAGTCAAACTTCATAAAGTTTGACCTTATTTATATGAAAAAATATCAACATCTACCATGCTAAAGTTATACAATATGAAAATTTAAGTCATGACACATGTACTGATATTGATTTCATATTGTGAATGTTGGTATTTTTTTCTATAAAGTTGGTCAAACTTAACGAGGCTTGACTTTAGAAAAATCTTATATGCGAACTAAAAAGATTCGGAGGGAGTACAACATGCTTAACAACAACCAAATATAGTCATTCATAGAGCTATTATTAAAATTGGTATTGATGAAATTGAACTGCACAGTTAATACTAGCACATATAGAACATCACACTATTAATAGCTGAAATAAACAAGGCATACTACGAACAACCAAAGATGGCAATTGAAACTGGACATATGCTAACTACAAACAACCGAACAACCGAAAACCGTAGAAATAAACAAGGCGTAGTGCAAACAACTAAATATAGAAATAAATACTGGACAGGTTCTCACTACAAAAGGGGTTCAAGAAAACAAATTATGGGTTTCCTCACTTGTCACAGATTGGCTCCTCCTCATGGTTGCTGTCGATGAGGTCTGACTTGCCAGCTGAGGATCCCAAGCCAGCGTCACAGAACCTGTCCTTCAGAAATGACAAAAGGGGCTCCATGGCGATGAAGGATGGCAAATTGTTCATAACGAGCCGCAGGAGATTAGCAGCAGGGCCATCGATTAGATCGACGACTGTCGAACCCGAAGGGTTGGGGGTGGGCAACTTAACTTGGGACATAGCCCGCATCAAGCCGTCAGTGTCGACGACCTCGATGTCGTAGCCGGCGACCGCGACATGCCAGAATACTTTAGCCCACTGATTGAAAGGCTCCATCCAGGTCCAATCATCGTCATCAGCTTCCTCAGCGGCCACCTTGCCGACGTCGGGCGAAGAGGCCGCGGTAAAGCTCTTTTGGGCCATTCGCTCCTCGAGCTCCCCGGGAAGCGTAGCCGGGCTTAGGCTGCGACGCTCTGGAGTGGGGAGGGGGGTGGGGATGGGGATCTCTGGGAAAGGGGTCATTTCGCAAGCATCATCTAAGAAACTCAGGGCGGCGAGGGTATGTATATCGGTGGTTAAACTGCAGGGGTAGACCGGCAGAGGTTGATGATGGAGGCGGCGCGGCGGCAGTGGCGACGACCTAGCTAGGTTTCGAGTGAGGGAGGGGTGGTGTGTATGTGTGTGAGCGGGGGATTTGGGGGGTGTGTGTGGAGGGGGTCCAAGGTGGTGTTTGAGGAAATGCCGCGGGTACTGAAAATTTTACTAGGCGGGAGTAAAATGGCGAGGCTACCGAAAATTTGGATCAAGGGATCGAAAGCAGAGCGGGGCGGGAGTAACGAACATCACACACGGTTAAAACATAATAATCGTGTGCTATCAAACAGAAAACCACTCCAGCCGAGCAAAAAATTTTGAGATTGCAAGGGATGCAGGCGGGAGTAAAATGCCGGGGCTCCAGTTAAAAAAAAAACGGGGCTACTGAAAATTTGGATCAACTTATTGAAGCAGAGCGGGAGTAACAGACATCTCACACGGTCCACACATACGAATCATGTGTTATCAAACAGAAAAACCCTCTACGCGTGTAGATATTTTCGAGATTACGAGGCAGTAGATATTTTTGAGAGCGGGAGGCAAGCCTCGTGGAGCCCAATCTACTGTGCTTATGTGAGTGACTGCAGGGGCACGGGCGTGGCACACGGGTAGTCTGGCCGAACCATGTCTGTTGCGTACCCAATCGCAGACGGTTTTTGCATCCAACTCGTGTGCTGTTTATAAATTTGGCAAAAAGAATAATGCGGGAAAGGGTCAGAACACGAACACACTTGCATGTGGACCAAATATATGTATGAAAAGGGTGGTTTGATGTTCGAAAACCCAATGCACAACTTTGATGTGGCACCTGTCCCACAAAGCGCACAGTATTGCTAGTCAGCCACCCCCTACGAACCCCACTTCATGTCGGCGGTAAGGGAATCCTAGCTACGAATGCATGCCCCCAGATAGTTAGGTTTGAAATCTCACCCTACCGTAACACAAAACCTATAGGAGTCCATCATATATATGGTCAAACTTCCTCGTTTCGCTTCCGGACAAAGGTGGACCGTGTGCCGACCCACAAATGTGTGTTTATGGCGGGAGATGGGTGAGACCACATACGAACCACCTACAGATGGCCCTAGCTATACTATATGTATTAAAAGGGTGTGGTGTGATATTTAACTACCATTCACAACTTTGATGTGGCATGTGTGCCTCGCAAAATAACCGGACTTCCCCGACCCCACGGAGGTTGCGGGTAGTGCGAAGTAACCCCCCCCCCCCCCACACACACACACGTGTCAGGGGGAGGGCATCTCACCAAGATGTACTGTAACACGGACCAAACAGAATCCAACTTGATCGTACAACCTCTCTCGCTCGTTGTTGGTCAAAGTGATGGACGTCCACGCGGCCCCGCAAAATGGGCTAGCTTGTCGCCGATAAACTTGCGAGGGAGTACTGTCTAAAGACAAAACTCACTCTGTGCATGTGGCCCAATTATGTATATGGAAGTGGTGTGTGTGGTGTTTGAATACGCAATGTGCAAATTTGATGTGGCACCATGCTTTGGAACCGTAAAATCCCGACACTGATCGAGGGTTCACGATGCGTAGCATGCATGCGCTCAAACTTAATTAGGCCTAGAATGATCAACCTACTATATGGTAACATGAACCAAAGAAGAAGAATCCACCCTGGTAACCTTTCTCGTCGTTGGTCGAAATGATGGACATCCATGCGGGCCCACAAATATATATAGGGTTGCCGCCCATAACCAAGTGAGTGAGAGTGTGCAAAGACAACCATTGCATGCATGTGTCCCAAACATATTTATGGAGCTAGGTGTGTGATGCATGCATATGTGTTGAATACCTAATGCACAACATTGATGTGGTGCATGCGTTCAAAATCGCCCAGGTCCCCCACACAGAGCAAGATGTTCATGATGTGTCGTGTGTTTGCCCCCCCCCCCTTCGATCCAGCGGGATGGATTCATGTGTACACATGCGCTATTATATATGTAATCTCACATCATGACCTATATCGCGAGACAAACAAAAAATTAATCCCCTCCTAAGTCAAAATAATTAACCTCTCTCGTTGTCGGTGAAAGTGATGGACCAAGCGGGCCGACAGATGGAAGCTTCACCGATAACCACGTGAGTTAGTGCCATAGGACAACCACCATCGCTTGCATGTGTGCCAAAACATAAATATGGAGAGGGTGTGGTTGTGATGTTTTTGAATACCTAATGCACAACCTTTGATGTGGCATTTGCCTCAAAAACCGCAAAGTCCCCACACAGAGTGAGGTTCATGTGTGACACCTAGTATATGTTGGTCCCATCTCCCCTTCGACACGTACTATATATATACTCCTACCCTAACACAGCCCTAAAAGAATTAATTATCCTCCTTGTTCGCCAAATGTGCCTCTCTCTCGTTGGGTCAAAGTGATGGAGGACGAACTCGCGGGCCCACACATGGAAGTGCCGCACGTGAGTGAGTTCCTATAGGGCAACCACCGCCTGCATGGTATTGTGTGATGTTTGAATACCAATGCACAACTTTGATGTGGCACCTGCCTCGGGAACCAGAAAGTCCCCACATGGAGCGAGGTTATGACACACACACACACACATATATATAGAGAGAGAGAGAGAGACAGTATACATGTTGCCCCCTCTTTGACATGTACTACATACTCCTACCGTGCATATACCTGACACAAAAAAAAATAACCATCCTTGTTGGTCAAATTAACCTCTCTCTCATTGTACATTCAATTGATCAATGAAGACCTCGCGGGCCCACAGAGGGTCACATGCGAGCGAGTGTCATAGGACAACCACCGCGTGCATGTTGTCGTGTGTTGTGTGATGTTTGAATACCCAATGCACAACTTTGACGTGGCACATGCTTCGCAAACCGGAAACACACTACACAGAGGTTCATGATGCGTAGTAGCTAGCCCCCTCGCTTCGAGCTGGTGGGAGGGACCCATGTGTACGCACGTGCCCAAACTTTGATATGGAATCTCACCATGATCCACACCATAACACACATGCCAAGATGAATCCACCTTCGGTCCGATGCCTCTTGTTGTCGGTGGAAACTGAAAACCTTTGCGGGCTAACGAATGGGCATGTCGCTGCTAACCGCATGAGGGAGTGTCCGATAGGACCACCAATGCATGCATGTGGCCCGAACATGTATGTATGAAAGGGTTGTGTAATGCTTTAAATAACAATTTCACGACTTTGATGTGGCATATATACATGACTCACAAAATGATCAATAATCCCACGTCACGGAGGTTCACGACTAGTAGTATACTCATGGACCCCCCCCCCCCCCGCGACTAGTAGTGTACAAATGGACCCCCTCCCCCCCACACACACACAGACACACATCCCGCACCACCACCTCCACTCTGAGGCATGCATGTCAAACTTTTTCTACAGTGAACATGTGACCAAAGGAGTGTCGTGTTAAAGTTTGAAAAAAAAACAGAGATCATTCGACCCGTTTTATACATTGATTGATTTCCTAGGGATTTAATGTGCAAAAATCAAATTTGAGCTACATGCGCACCAAAATGGATTGCAAAATCATATGTGTGTCCCTCGGTGCATGTTTCCCCGTGAAAAAAATTTCAAAACATTGAGAATATTGATTTTTAAAATTCAGTAAATCCAAAACTTAGTTGAAATTCATGAAACTTATCGTGGTGTCATATATGGACACCAGTAGACTGTGATATTGTATTTTTTCGTCAAATTTGAGACAAGTTTTGATATAATCTACTTACAAATGGGAGATTGTTAATAACTGGCAACCAAAATCTCATACGAAATATTTATTCGGACTGTGTGCGTTAGACCGTGCCATGCTTCGGTTAAACGGTAAAGCGGCAGAATGAATCATCAAAAAACAAAAAAAAAATATGCGTGCCATGCACCCTGTGTGGCGTGTGAGCAGGCGTGAGTTGACGAGACACATGCGAGCAGTCCGCCGCGCAGGCAGACCGGGAGGCGTGCGTGTAGGTGTGTGAATTGACGGGAGGCGTGCTCGCTGCACAGTGTCACCGGGAGGCGTGCGAGTAGCTGTGTGAAATGATGGTATAGGAATGCCAGAAGTCCGCCGCGCAGGCTCACCGGGAAGTGAGACAGCCTTTGACCGCCGTCTGCCTCGCTCCCACTGGTCCATATTAATGGCGCACCCAAGCGGCCGCACCCCCATCCTCGCCACACACACAATCCTCTCTCTCTCTGCCGCATCCTCGACGCCCCTCTCAGTCCTCAAAGCCGTCAGTGTATGAGGATGCCACCAAAGCACCCCATCGGAGGGAGTGGCCATGCCGGGGCTGCTGAAGCACCGGAGCACGGCGTGAATATGGAGACAGAGCTTTCCGTGGCTGCCGACGAGGTGGAGAACCAAGCTGCCAACAAGCGGAGGCGGTTCGAGAAAGAACCGCAAGCGACTCCAGCAGGCCTAGACTTCATCAGCTGCCTCCCCGATGATATGTTGACAGTCATCATATCCCTCCTCCCAATCAAATATGGGGCAAGGACAACTGTCCTTTCCCGGCGGTGGCGCCCCCTATGGCTCTCCACCCCTCTCGACCTCCTCGACGCCCACGAGCTCTGCCATGGCTATGGCAAAAGCTTGGATGCGTTCTCCCAGATCCTCGGCAGTCACCATGGCCCAATCAGAGGCATTATCACGGGCAAGTTCCGTTCCAACGGCAAGGACCGAGCCAAGCTTGATGAGTGGTTTCGATCCCCCGCGCTAGATCAGCTCGAGGAGCTTAGTTTTAATGATGGGCATATGCGCTCGCTGCCAACATCCGCGCTCCGCTTCACGCCCACGCTGCACCTCGCCAAGTTCATGAACTGCCATTTCCCCCCTTAATGACGCGCCCGCTCTTCTTCTACCACGACTGAAGCACCTTGAGCTCGTCATCGTCTGCATCCCAAAGGATGACATGGAGCGCCTGCTCCGCGGCTGTACTACACTCGAGTTCCTTCATCTTCAGGCGATGAATTGGTCGAGTAGCTTCCACGTCACCTCCATGACTCTCCGGACTATTTATGTGTGTTGCTGGTGCTGCAACGAGAGATCACGAAAAGTGGACCACAATATGGTCACTGAGGACACACCTTAACTTGAGAGATTACTTGTAGTTGATCAACAAGGTCCAACAAGAATCGATGTCATTTCTGCGCTGAAATTGGCAGTGGTGGGCTACTCGTCTGTCAAATACTCCGAACTTGTTATTGGATCCACACCCTTTCAGGTACAACAGTCGCCTTCTACCTCTCCTTCTTGATATCAAAATTATTTCTAATTTTGAAGATCTATGTTCGTCTGTCATCCAGAAAAGCTTGACCCAGATTTTGCACATAGTGAAGGTCTTGGCACTAGAATCTATCGGCCCCAACCGGCACGAAGTTGTCAGTTTCCTGAGATGCTTTCCGTGCCTGGAGAAGCTATATATCGAGGTGATGTTCCTTTCCTGTTAAATGTTAACCATAAGGGAGTTCAATTTTTGGCACCTTTTCCCAAGTTTACAATGACAATGTACTACAATTTCTGAAGGAATTTTGGAGGATTTCAGGACATACATCCCTCCCACCCCACCCCATATTGGTTACTTGATTCATATGGTTACAATCCATAAGCATTTCTCCTTTGGATTCATCTGTACTAGTTTTCTTAGGGAATTTTTCATCCACTCCAACCTCTTGTGAAGAAGGCTACATTTTTCTAGACTGTAATCAAATGCCCATGTTAATCATGTCAGATCAAAGATGGCACATTGGTGCATTTTACAAATCCTGCAAACCAAATAGGCCTGTAGTAGTGTTCAAAACTGCATGTAGGCACTAACACGTTCTCTTCTTTTGCAGATAATAATAGGCCCGGTGGTGGATAATGTGATACAATATAACGACAATCACATCGAATGCCTAGATCTGCATCTCTCAAAAATTACTTTGAACTGCTACCGAGGGACCTTACCGGAGATTATATTCGCCAGGTTCTTTGTTGTCAGAGCAAGGGTGCTGAAGGTAATGAGGTTGAACATGCATTTATATAGAAAATATGAATGGTTTGTTGATCAGAGCCGGCAGCTACTGCAGAATGGAAGAGGCTCCAAAAAAGCTAAACTTCGTATTGGAACTGCATATGACAGAGTAATTGGAAGTCATTGTGTCAACCCCATACATGACTTGTCAGCGGCTGATCCCTTTGCAGAAATGACGAGGTTTCAAAACCATCCTAACTGTTTCTATTTTTTGTTTGAACATCTCTTACATCCATGTTCAGCTGATTAGCACGGGCGTTTGCAGCTGAATGAGCTGAATTTCATTTGTAATATCAGTTTGAACCTTGTAATCTTCTAATTTGAGCCATGTAACTTTGGAATTTGAACCTTGTAATATTTCAGGCTTTTGTGGTACAATAGTTGAAATGGCATCGTATGAGACTCGTATATTGGTAGTAGTATTTTGACCTTAATATGCAATAGACTTAGATTTTATTAACCATTCACAACCAGGGATCCAGCCAGAAGCAGAGCAATGGCAAGCATAGTCGCAACAAGATGTAGATGATTAGATGCTCGTTTCTCCTAGTTTAGTATGCATGTAATTGCTTACTTTGGTGTGTGGAAATGTTATGTGTGTAGTCACTTATGTAATTGTATGCTTAATTAGGTTATGCAATGCTATTCTTATAAGTATATATGTTGATGTTCTGTAGACAGAGCATGTCACATCGCACAAGGACCACACTAGGGAACCCGTCGGTGATGAATTCATCAATCGCAGACGGTTGTATACCAGCAAGCGTTTTCCCACAACACACATGGCTTATTCCATCACAAACAGCTCGGATGGATCAACTGTATGCCACATATCGCACACGCAACTCTAATCTGATTCGTGCTTGATGTCTCTGACATCGCTCGCAAAGTTCATCTTATTTGCCATGTATCACTGTGCCAGCCTCAGCTCGCGTCCCTCGGCAAGCTGTGCTCGCCGTTAGGCGCCGCGGCGCGCTCTGCTCGCGTACCTCCACGCACTCGGCTTGTGGACCGCCATATGCATATATATGGTTGCTCGCCGTTGAGGCGACCGTGGAGCGCTCTGCTCGCGTCCCTGCGCGCGCGCTCTGCCAGCGGTTGGGGCCTACGAACGATCACGTTGGGGGCCCATATGCATGCGGTTGCACCACGCACGTCGCCACGATGCAGTTATGTGCGGTACGATGGAGTTACGCGCTGCAAATTAGAACTGCCATCCGAGCGTGTGGATATTCCAGGCCATCCGGCTTCCCCATTAATTCCCGCGGCCATTATAACCTTAGTCTCTTCAACCTTTCGATCTCGCCCCACAACACAACAAGCACACCCATGACGACACATACAGAGAGGATATCTAGCGGCGCTCCAATGGAGTTCGGTGAGCATAAAGTGGAGAGCCACGCGAGGGAGATGGATCTCTCAGTGGTGTACATCGTCGACCCGGCCGTGGTGGAGGACTACATCAACACCGTGGAGCAGTTGCTTGCTCGAGACAAGTACAAGGTGGTCGGCATCGACCTCCAGTACACCAGCGATCATCCCGGCAAAGATCAGAAGGTAGCCGTCGCCCAGTTGTGCATGCGCCATCATGTCCTCATCTTCCACTACTGCATGGCCACAGAGCCTTGCGACCGTTTTGCCAGGTTTGTCAACATCACCGACTACAAGTTTGCTATGGTGGAAACCGGGAACGATGTAAAGGCACTCATGGTTATGGGCTTGGCTTGCAAGAACCTTGTCGAAATCCGTGACCACTATAGGGTCTGGGGTAGCACGAAGAACGACTCGTTGGTTGAACTCGCCTCGGCCATCATCGACCCCTACTACGAAAAGATGAAGCAGGATGCCAAGAGAACAAATCCTGTATCCTGGCACGAGGCCTGGGCGCGGCAACTGGATGAACCTCACCTCAGGTTCGCGGCCAATAGCGTGTACACATGCTACGAGATGCACAGGCGGATCATTGACATGAGGAAGTGCCTCGTTCCCAAAATCGATGAGGCCGGATCGAGCCACAAGCAGAGCAGTAGCGGCAAGCGTCACAAGAAGTAGATGATGATCAGATGATCGTTTATCCTAGTTAATTATGCATGTAATATATAGTTTACTTTGGTGTGTGGAAATGTCATGTGTGTAGTAGCCACCTATGTAATTATGCATGTAATAGTTTACTTTGGTGTGTGCAATTAAATGTCATGTCTCAGTGTAGTAGCCACCCATGTAATTCGATGTTTAATTTGGTTATGCAGCCATGTCCTTATAAGTGTATATGTTGTTGTTCTGTATGCAATCCCATCGCACAACACACATGTCTTATTAGCAGCAATCGTCTGTGTTATTATCAGTCTTCGCACACATTTCTAATTACACACCTGTTTGCCGCGTATCACACACATCTTGTTAAATTAAACCGTTTCTGTTCTCTTGGTTCAACGCAAATAGTTCATTCGAGTGAACCGTCTGTCGTATATCACACACATCTTGATCTGGCTGACCGTTTCTTTTGTGTTTCCTAATCACAAACAGTTCATTCGAGTGAACTGTATGCCGTATATCGCACACACCTTCATCTGGCTGCCCGTTTCTGTTGTTCCGCCTCATCACAAACAGTTATCCGAGTGAACTGTATGCCGTATATCGCACACGCCTCCATCTGGCTGCCCGTTTCTTTTGTTCTGCCTCATCACAAACTGTTCATTGAACTGAACCGTATGCCCCGCAACGCACACGCAACTAAAATCTGAACCATGTTTGATGTATCCGCATCACAAAGGTTTTGCATCTTTTCTGACGGTTTTTTTACATCACCGTTTGCGATTAATGCATCATACACAGTTTCGACTAACGGTCTCTGATTGTAATGTCGCGTTAGCAGCATCCTACAGTAGTGCAAAGTAGTAGTTTTTTTAAACGTACATCAAACTACTGGTGTAGCCAAAGAGGGCCGACCATGTCCATGGTTACCATCCCATCCCATGCTCCGTCATTGAGTACGCGCATGATTCACGTGCCATTCAAGAAAAAAAAACTGCATACGTGCCATTGAAGAAAAAAAATTAAAAACAAACACGCCACCGCGTCATGGTCGAACTTTGATTCGTTCACGCGTGGTTCCCGACCCTCCACTAAGTGAACAACTACAACACGCATCAAATTATCACGTGAGCTGCCTCTTCATCCAGAAATGAGCTCCACCATGTACACGCGCGTGTGTGTTAGGGAATGAGGCACAGAGTATGTGCGTTCGTGCGTGCAATTCTTCTCTTCATGCACGTACTCCTTTTTTTGCGGGTGATTCGTGCACATACTCGGCCTACGTTGGTGACCGTTGGTGAGTCTCACTTATCTCTACATCTCTACATGTACATCTGCATCTACGTCTACACTACATCTACATCTACTATAGTACAGGAAGTTTTAAACATGAGACCAGCCATTTTCTTGCATGACACGACCAGCCCGTATCTTTTCTCGCTCCTCGTCTTTCTCAAAGTGCGTCCAGCAGGCGATTTTGCCGTCGATTGAGGTCGGTTCGCTCACACTCGCTCCCACATGTTATAAATCTAAAAATAATAGTGATATGACAATACGGAGCGCTCTGACCGGCGGCCCAAACGTGACGGGCGTGCCGTGAGTGGGTCCAGTTTCTCGTAAGGTGACTTATTATGCACCTCGACGGAGGAAGCACCTTGCTCAAATCTGGCACTTTTCTGGGCTCATTATGTGTATTCTCTAGACATTTATTAGCCTAGATACTCCCTCCGTTTTTATTTACTCTGCATATTATATTTGACTGAAGTCAAACTTTATAATGTTTGACCAAGTTTATAGAAAAAAATATGAACATTTACAATAGCATATCTATATGATGGGAAAGTGTATTCAATAATGAATCTAATGGTATTCATTTGTTATTGTATATGTTAAATTTTTTTTCTATAAAAACTTTGTCAAAGTTCACAAACTTTGACTTTGACCAAAGCTAATATGCAGAGTAAATAAATATGGAGGGAGTACATCAAAAACCCAGCTACAGCTACACGGGTATGATGAGAGGGACATGGATTGCCGTTCGATCGTGGTGCATCCTACGGTGCACACCCGCGATCAGCGTGCCTGGGGTTTCGGCCAATCACAACGCAACCCCGGTCGGGTGAACGCACACAGTTTCTAGAGGCAACGAAAATGAAGCGCGTACGATAGTAAATGACCAAGATTGTAGGGGAATCTGAATTTCCTGCGTCATTTGTCCTTGAGCTCTAAAAAACCACCGCACTGTACGATTGTCCTTCCTCTCTCACAAAATGTCGCCCGCTTCTCTTCTCCCCCCCTTCTAGTTTACAATCCTAGTACAAATCAAACAACACACATAGGAAAAATTCCTAAGGATTAGAATCCTCCAAAGTTCCTTTGAGAATCCTTTGAATTAAATAAGCCCTTATAGGGCTCAATTAACAAATCTCACCAACCATTGGCACCGTGTACTTAGAGCAAGTACAATAGTGGGCTTATAGCCCGCTTACACAGCGTTTTTGCCTATGTGGAGGAAAGATATGTGAAAAAGTATGGTGAGTGGGCTCTCATGCAAGAGCCTAGCTATATACGCATTCCTAGGTAAATGCAATAAATGTGAAGAAAGAGATAGAGAGAAGATGAAAAAAAGTACTAATGTAATAGCCAACCTTATAGCCCACACTATTGTATGAGTGCATATAGATGATGGCTATAGATGACATGGCGGTTCCTTATAGCCATCAGTTGGCTATATTTTTTAACCATTCTCTTATGGTTGCTTCGTCCGAGCAACTTACTCTTGGAATATTGGAGTACGAGCGCATTCAACGAAGACTGAAATGATGGTTGCTTCGCCCGAGCAACTTTTACTAGTACTGCGGGAAAGGTGGGGCTCTGTGATTTGACTGCTCATTAGTCATTATTACTGCGGTGCAATGAGCGGGGTGAATCTCACCAGCGGTTGTGCACTCAAAATTGGCGCATGGCACGTGGACCCGGATTCTGGCTGTCCCACATGTGGGCGAAAGGAAGTTTGAATGATTTGTGGCATTGCTATCAAGCTTCCGGGATATGTTTATATGTACACATAATTTTCCAGCATAATGAAATTGTCCTCTTGCCTCCAAAGTTGTCTCGTTACAACATTCCATCAAATAAGGAAACTAACATGCATGCTAATGCATCTCAATGATTCGCAGATCAGCGTCAAAATTTACATCACAACTGAATACAAAGTTGTGAAAATCTATACAAATAAAGAAAAATAAAAAATTGAAGGATGATGTCCGCAGGCATGGTTCCATTTCCTGGCGTTCATTTGTTTGCACCTAGTTTCACGCAGCTCTGTGGAACTAAACAAGACATGTTAGCCAAGAAAGGATTCTATGGTGGACATGGACCATCCGATCATTTTGTGCAGTTCCACTAAAATCGAGCTGAGCATCCCTGTTTGCAAAGATATTAAACAAGTGTGATTACATTAATAGTGGCACCAGTAGTAGTTGATGAAACATACACACACAAGTAGAAGCTGGTCACCTTTGCAATCTCTCATAAAACTAACCACTTGTTGGAGAAGATTAGGCTCGGAGTTGGATGAGGAGGATAGCAAAACCAATCTCCCTTTGTGCAGTCGCACTGAAATGTAGAGACGCTGTCCGTGTGACATTTTAGTAGAACTGCACAAGACACTCTTAACAAAAAAGTGATTTGTGCAGTTCACCAAAAGGTCGCAATAGCAACGAGGTGAAATGGATAGCGCTGTTTGCAAAAAAGAGGTAGAAAGGAAACAATTACTGGCCAATAACAGTTGATGACACATACGCCTATAAAAAAGAAGCACATTCCTTGTCCTAAGGGAAGATAGCAGCATGGTTGTTTATGTAAAATAGTGTGAGGACGAGATTGCAACATGGAAAGTATGCCGGCCGAGCTACATTTTGGGCAAAGAACTAGGGAAGATCCACATGCAGGATTTTCCACATGCAGCAACGTGGGAAGATGGGTAGTGGAGCAAGGCCGGAGGAAGCTGTACCTGAGGGTCGTCGGGATGTAACTAGGAGGGCGTCGGCGGCCGGGATCTACCCATACTGCAGCAGCGAGCAAGTGGCGAATTCCCTACCGCGCCGGAGCTTGGTCAGAGAGAACGGCGGGTACCACAGATCGGGACGTGCTGCCTCGACGGCGTCAAACGGAGAAACGATGCGCATCCTTCCTTTCCGCCGGCGAACGGGATCCGGCCTGATCGGTGACCAACAGTGAGAGAGAGGCCACCACCGCCTTGTGTGAGATAGTGTGACGGGAGACAAACCCCGGCAGGTAGGCTCCACTGTAGTATATAGTGGAGCGGATTTCTTTTTTCTCAATAACAATTGTTTTATATTCTGTACTTGCCATTGAGGAATATAACTTTATTTAAAACTAATGCGTCAAGTAAAACTTTGTTCCGTGTACGCGTGGTACATGACCCTCCTTCAAGTACATGGGCTGCCTTTTCGTACAGAAATGAGCTCCACCATGTACACGCGCGGGTATGGCCGGGAACGAGACATGAGTACGTGCGTCGTGCGTGCACCTCTTCTCTACGTGCAGGTACCCCACGTACGTGGTTGTGTGTGAGAGAGATGGTTTTTTTTTACTCAAAAAAAAGATGGTTTGTGGAAACCAGAGGCAATGTGTCGATGATATCTCAAACAAAAAAAATGTAACATATGCAATGTGTGTGAAACAGAGGCCTGGATATATCATATATAGAGGGAGCGATCCACGAGAAGTGAGTGGATGGATCATCGGCGTGAGATATCAATAGAATCAAAGAGAGGGGTGAAGTGTGTGGGTGCGCGATCGACAAAGAGTGCCATCGAATTTGTGTTTGCCCACATCAAAGATATAGGGTGGCTGGCCTACTGGAATGTGAGAGGGGAGAGGTGCATTTTGTCTCTATGGCATGGACACCTACCTTCCGCGTTTGACTATCGGTGTGGGGGGAGGGGCGCAGAGACCACACTATAGAAAGGTAGATCGACTGGTATATGTGTGGAGAAGGAGAGAGATCTAGCTATGTATTAAGGGAGATCGATCGGCATCCATGCATATGTGTAGCAGAGGAATAAGGTTTGAAGAGAGACAAAGCTAGAGTGTCGGAGGGTTGCTGGTCGAGTTGCTTCTCACAAATGGCAGGAGAGGCCTGCTAGACAAACGGAGGGTACGACTGCAATATCAATAAGAGAGGGGATGCGTACCTGTCTGTGCACGTGCGTGTGAGAGACGGGTCTGGAGGCATGCAAGGATGATGAGGGGGACGATATGGCTAGGGGGCGATATGACTGTGGTAAGCAGACGTAACTATATAGGAAGATTAATCGTCATGTGTTGGAGAAAGGAAGAGACATAACTAGTGAGGTACGTTGATCGGTGCGTGGGGAAAAAGAGTTATAGTCGACCTAGCTATATGTAGGGAGATCGGTAGGTATACATGCATGCTTGTGTTAGAAGCAAACAACGCCTGGAGAGGCGAATAGAGAGAGAGGGATGCGGCTAGGAGGTGGTGCGAGAGGCCGACTATATCGAGGGGGGAGGAGTGTGCGAGTATGAGATCAATGAAAAGAGGGGTGGGAGTGTGCACGTGCGTGGAACCGTATTAGACAGAGGAGGGCATGGACGGTGAGAAAAGAAGAGGGAAAGCGTGTGTTTGTGGTAGGTTCACCTGGCTAGAGAGGTATATTGATGGGTTTGTGCCGGAAAGAAGGAGCTGGAGGGCCTACACACACCGTGGGTGAATGACCTAAAGAGAAATAACAAATGTGCGTGATGGAAAGAATGCCGAGGGAGGATGAGAGGGAGGTGGGCGTGTGCATGCACAAGCGATAGTTAGCACTAGCTACAAAGAGAAGAGGATTGTGTGGGTGTAAAAGATGAACAAATATCATAATTCATTATAAAAGTGGATCGAGATATTTGAACAAGAGATCACAGTGTTTTAAACCGATGCATATGCATGAATATAATGGTGATATGCATGGTGTGGTCATGAACATGTTATACTACATATTTTTTTTTTTGAATTTGTGATAATGTGTGGCTTTTGCAGCTCAGGGCTAAATACTTGTCATAATGTAGGGGGCGGGGCACTATACTTTGTGTGATAAATACAGTATACATATGAAACATGGTTTAGATTATGAAGATCTAGCTAGTACTTCAAATGTATTATTATTTGGAATCAACATCAAGTGTATTCAAAATTTTGAATTCGAGTTCATATATATAGTACACATAGTTCATATCTAACTCTATAGTAATCATGTGGTGTGTTGTTAAGATAATATACAAATGATGGTTTAACTTGGCAACAATCATGATTGTAGATTCTTATTCAAACAGAGAAATGAATTCAAATTTAGTTCAAATTGCAGCGCTAGTATAAACATTTGGAATGCACTAAAATGTTCGTATGAGTAGATTACATGCATTATACAAGTAGCAAAAAAAATTAATTGCACATAACATGGATTCATAGTTTTGAACAACATTTATTTGTACAGTACACGGGACAAGACTCTCCCTTTGTGTGGTGCGAATAGTTTTTGTTTTTGTTTTTTTTTCATCGAGGGAAGTGCGAATTGATTTGGTTCGTACATTATTACACGTTAGGCTTGTCCCAAAATTTTAACCCGCGCCTTATTATCCCAAAAATTCAGATATCGCTATGTCTGTTTGTGCTCCGAAAACTTGCGCCTTCACAACCCATGCCTTGCTATCCCGAAATTACAACGCGCGCGAAAACTCCCTCCAGCTGCAAAATCCCGACACGCGAAATCCCCCTTCTAACCCTGAGCCGAAAGGGCCGCTAGTTCAAATCGGTGGGGGTACTTTGGTAACACACCCTACATTTTGGACAAGCGCGTCTCCCCCTAAGTCATGGTTGGCCCCTGCCATCACCTCCTTTTCGCCATTCGAAAACCCAGGCCGCCATTACCTCTCTGCTCGAGCCGCGAAACCCCACCCTCCGCGGTCCGCCACCCCACCGCTACCCAGTCGGAGCCTCTTCCCCGACGATGTCGTCCGCCACAACAGCTCGACGTGCCTCATCCACCACCCCTGATGAGGATCCGTCATCGATCTCATCGTCCCACCGGTTCAGCCGCCCCGTCCTCCACCTCCAAGGAGCTGCTCTGATGATTGCCTCATCTATCGCGACTGCTCCATCCCCACAGCGCTGCCTTAACCTGCTCCACCAGAACCGCATCATCCTCACCGACTCCTCGGACGAAGCCGAGGCCTACTCGGCGCCACCAAAGAGGTTGTACACTCATCGCATCGTACCTTCTCCTTAACTTGACCTCCCGGAGCCGCCGGTGCTCGATCCCACTCCCCCATGGCGTGGCTACCTCGTAGTCGACGCTGCCGGTGACATCTCCACGGCGGCTCTCCCCCAGTGCAAGGCTCCCTCGGCGGCGGCGTCCATACCAACCGGAGTTGTTGCTGCTGCTCTGGCTCTCGCTCGCTCACGCTGCTGCTCTGCTGCTACTGCTGCTCTGCTGCTACTGCTGCTCTGGCTCTCGCTCGCTCGCGCTGCTGCTACTACTCCGGCTCTTGATTGCTTGTGCTACTACTGCTGCTGCTTCGGCTCACGCTGCTGCTGCTGCTCCGCCTCTCGCTCGCTTGCACTGTTGCTCTGCTCTTCCCCTCGCTCATGCTGCTGCTCTGCTCTTGCTCTCGCTCGCGCTGCTGATGCTGGTACATGGGCTGCTGCAGCTACACGAGTTGCTAGTTTGGCTCTAGTTCGCGCTGCTGCTCCGGCTGCTATCTGCTACTGTGTTCCATGTCGATCGCCTGCTGATTTAGATCATTGTTTCTCTACTACTAGTGCTCGAGCGGCCTAAACTACATGTGAAGTGTCTATCTGCTGGAGCCGGATCCTCTAACTTACAGAAGGGAAGTCATGGTGCTAGAGTGCTCTGACATCCCTTGTGTATGTTAGAGGATCCAGCCTGATCCTCTAACTTAGAGAAGGGAAGTCACGGTGCTATAGTGCTCTAACATCCCTTGTGTATGTTAGAGGATCCAGTTCCCTGTCTGCTACCAGTGCGTTGAGTTTTGACAGTAACATTCAGATTCCATAGTAAATTTCAGTTTCGACAGTTAAGTTCAGAGTCAACAGTTTTTACCTCATCTGTTGTAGTCAGGTGTTTTTTGGTGATGTAAATTTTACATCTACCACTTTTTGGTAATGTATTTTACATCATCTATTAGAGATGCTATTAGAATCCCACTTGAGATTAACAATGTCTGTCTTGTGCTGCTTCAGCCTCGACGTCTTACGGCTTGTCAGAGCTGCTCCAACTACAGAACCATCCATCATAACAGAGCAGTACCCTGGACGCCGTCTACAGATGCCTCAGATCTTCCACCGCACCTTCGACAACCACCTCTGCCACAACTTCTTCAGTGACCAACCCAATGATGTTGAGGTTGACACGGCTACGCCAAAGAGGTTGTACACTTGTCGCATCACTTATTACTCTACATTCATGTCGATCCATTAGGGCTATTTTGGTTCAAAGGAAAACATGAAGGAAAAACATAGCAATAGGAAATTTTCCTATGGTACTCTACTATTCAATTATTCATGCATTTGGTTGAAAGGAATGGAGCAAAACATCCACCTGGACCTACTTTTCAAAATCCTATGCATGAAAACAAGCCTAAGTGCATTAGTGGAAGAATAACATTCTAACTGTACACACTTTCATATGGTTTCACTTTAATTTGGCCATGTTTCTTTGCATTCCTCTGCTCTTCCAATTCCTGTGAACCAAACACCCAAGTTGACAGAAATCATGTGTTTACAAATGCTCTATTTCCCACGTGCATTCCTATCCTATTTCGGTGTTTTCCCTATACCTGTGTTTTTAGAATCCTGCAAGCCAAAGGAGCCCTTACAGAATTACTTCAGTGACAGATTGGTGTCGAAGAAAACTTTGTGTGGTTTGTCCTGCTCCTGCCACGATCTCGTCCACCTCACCTGAGCTACTCCATTGATAGAAGCATCCACCATACCAGACATCACGACTCCCGACCGTCTTTCGCCGCCTCAGATCTCCTTCCCTGCCGCCGGCACCCACCGCAACTGCATCACCATCATCGACTCAGCAGATGAACCTGAGGAGTACATGGGTCCATAAGAGATCCACACTCTTTTGTTTCTGTTTATGTTATGCATTGCTTAATATTACCTACTACTTTATCGTCCTGTTCACCTCTTAGACTCCAAGTCAGGTCCGGATTAATGTTCAAACTTGACTTTTAAAATGCTTGTGGGGCACATATCGAGGTAGCAATGAATAGTATCTTTGTCTATTATCTGGTTCACCTAGTGTATGTCTATGTTGTTCATCTTGGGTTGGAAACAAACAGTAAAGCAATCATCATCTGTCTTTTTATTAAAGTAAAGCTATCATCAGCCTGCTATCATTATTTTTGGATCTATCCACTGGTTGTTACAATCACTCTAGATTTCTGCATGCTCTCCTTACATAATCTCACTATATTTTTTTCGTATGCATGTCAGATATTGTACACAGACATGCTGAACATGTAGAGAAAAAGAGAAGAGTTTTGTGCGGCAATACAATGTCATGCAGACATCGCCCCATGGTGGGTGCAATGGCAAACCCTCCCCCCCTCCAGATTGTAATCCAGAGAAAGATATCTGTTCTGAGGCGGATTCAGACAGAGCTGACCACTCCTATTTATCCCCCGAGGTGTTTGCTCTAACTTGGCATGATGATGTTGGTCATATCATGCATATGTTGCCTTGCAATGCCTACTTTCGACATCATATATGTCATCTGCTTAGTTTAGACATGTTATGTAATGCCACCTGTTTAGTTTCTATATCATACATGTGAATTACGCAATCTCATCTCTTTTAGCCAGCCATAATATATGTGAAATATGCAATGCCATCCTATTTAACTAGGCAACATACATTTGAATTATATCTTGCCAATCCTTTTCTTCATTACATTTCCATTTGTCGACAATGTTTGTAAATTCAACTACTCTTCCTGTGAATCAGCCATTTGAGTGGGTGATGGAAAAATGTGGAGTGAAAAAAAGGTCTTCAGAGCAGACAGTGCTACCTGTCGAAGCAGGTCTCTTGCTGGGTCCCGATAGCTCCTCAGAGATGGATTCAGAGACAGATGACCAGTCCTATTCCCCCACCGAGGTGTATGCTCTAACTTGGCACGGTTATACTGCTCATATCATGCATATGGTGTCTTGCATTACATAGTTTAGACATCATATACACAATATTCAACACCATGTTCTTAGTTCAGACATCATATATGTGAATGCCCTCTGCTTAGTATGTAAATCACATGTGTGAATTATATCTTGCGATCCTTATTACTTAGATAACATGTGTGTGAATTATGTCATGCGAACCTGTTTACTAAAGACATCATATAATTATCTCATGCCATCCTGTTTAGTTAGTAATCATATCTTTGCATTATGTCATGCTATGCTATCCAGTTTAGATAGACATCTTATATGTGAAATTATGTCATGCTATCCTTTTTAGTTAAACAATATACATGTGAACTATTTCATGCCCTCTTTTTTCCACACTATCTATTGCATCTGTCTCTCATACAAGGTCTGTACATTCAACAACTTTTCTTGTTTATCAGCCATTTGAATTGGAGGGGGTGATGTCAGTATCTAGCGGAGTAAAAACACGGTCTTCAAATAAAATAGGTCTACCTCTTGGTGGAGATAGCACCCAGGTTGTACATGCACGAGAACCAGCCCTACCACACATAACCCAGACTCTCGCAGATGTACCCCTACTCCGATGGATAGAGAACCAGCTTCACCCAATCTAACCCCAACCCTAGCAGAGAGTAACCCAGTTCCAGTTGACAAAGCACCATCTCCAGCATAGAGCTCCCAAACAAGAGCAGTTAGTATGGCAGCTCCAGTGCCCAAAGTGCCAGTACTACAACGGCGAACCCCAACTCCACCATTTAGTACACCTATTCCTGTGGATGAAGCACAACTAGCCATTTGTAGTTTAGCATCTATCACATTTGATATTGTTAAATCCTATGTGCATATCTTCCCATCATGGAAATATTATACTGAAGATGAAGGAAAAAGCCAGTTGCAGGTGTTCGTCCAGGAGTTATGTGTAAGTAATGTTATTCATGGCAAATACTTTGCTTTGTCCCATACATTCTACCTCCATGCTGGTTATAATACAGCAAATGTTCCCATTTTTCTCTATAGAGAAGGACTGATTTGGAAACTCAGGATGAGGTAACCTGTGCTAATACCTCTGCTATATTCAAGAATGCTTGGTGGCAGTATCGGAATTACCTGAAGAAAACGTACTTCACTGGTAAAGAAACTCATCAAATTCCCTTACTTTCTCCTGAGACACATTTACGGGACGATGACTGGGAACACCTTGTTCTATACTAGTCCCGAACCAAGAATGTGGTAAGGTCTATGAGCTCATTTTTTTATTTTTAAGTACTATATGCATGCGTCTTACTGTACTCTGTTCATGTAGAACAAGTGCTTAAACCTGAAGAAGAACTGTTCTCATTTAAGATTCCATTGCTATGGTGCATACTGCTTTGCTCTTGTATCACTGTATTTACTCATACAAACTTATTTTTAAATTGAAGGATCAATCGAAACTCCAATGGCACAACAGGTATGTTTAAACATGTTTCTTTAACAGGTTTGCTCTTCTAAATTGCTCTGTTGATTTCAATTTCAATTGTGTATACAGTTGACTTCTCATATCATGCACATTACTAGCATCATAACAGAGCCAATAGTGTTGTTGTACATGTATACCCGTGTTACCCATCTGAAATCTTGTTGTGCCATGTAGTTTCCCACACTTGTATTCTTTCAATGCTGCTTTGTCTTGAACTAATATGATTTGAATCGTGTCTCTATTTTGATTTGGCAAGACAATGTAGTGACCATAGGACATACATATATGTTTGTTTGATGCTTTTATTATGTACTACTTGGCAATAGAAGACTTGGTAGTTTAATCCTGTCCACCTTACTACTGAACTGGTTCACCAAAATGAGTTTCATATACTACGTGCTAAACTTGTTATGTGTCTACTTGTTTCTTCTTTTAGAACGCTGACAGAATATTTGGGAAGAGTAACTTATTAAGCAATGGTAAAGGAAGTAATGCAGATAAGGTTCAGGATAGTGAGACATCCTTGTTGGTCTCCAACAAAGCTGATAAAACAGCTAAGAAAAACTATCTTGAAGACAGTGAGACAACCCCAAAGTCCTGTCTTGATGTAGTGTTCGAGTTACTGGCCACTACTGCTGGCACAAGCTCTTCG
Organism: Thinopyrum elongatum; assembly: GCA_011799875.1. Lineage (NCBI taxonomy): Eukaryota > Viridiplantae > Streptophyta > Magnoliopsida > Poales > Poaceae > Thinopyrum > Thinopyrum elongatum. Next base: position 364,327,249 of record CM022302.1, read on the forward strand.
AACTCACTGTCTGAATCAGTTTGGTTTCTTGAGTCTCAACTACAAGCTGAAAGACATCGATCAGCAGTGCTGTGACAAGAAGATGAAGGACTGCGGAAGTCCCTGGAGAATTCAGATGCATACTTTCTGGTGCAACAGCAAGCGTTGGAGGATTTTAGCGCTAAATAGGAGAAAGCTAATAAGCTTGCTAAGCTTATTGCCAGCATGGTGGATACCCAGGATAATGTTTCTTGAGCTCTTGTGAAGTTGTTTCAGTTATGGACTTGTTTTGCTACCGCGTTTATTTGCAGTGGTGGGCAATTTAGACGGCCAGTGTATGTAATATGCTGCTTTGTTCCCTATATTTGCACTGGTGGCGAACTTTGATGCCCAGTGGATGTAATATGTGTAATAGCCATAATAGTCTAGCGTTAGTTGCTTGCTTATTTATTTTCTTGTTGTCTTGTTTATTTGTTTGCTTGTAGTCAGTGCAGTTCTTTTTCCGCGGTTTGCTAGTGGTCGCAATAACCTATTTTTTAAAACTAGGCCACAATAACCATGGGGAACATACGGACCATTGCCACAATGGTCCTGCTATCTGCTGTAGTAACCATGGGCCTCCTACGGGCCTTCTACGGTCCGTATGATCGATTGGCCAAACGTGGGCCAATAACGGACCGCATTGTGGGCCGAAATGGGCTAGAGTGAGAATCGTCCATTCATGGGCCGACTATCATGGGCCGTTAATAGGCCGATGAGTATAACGGGCTCAATTCTCTCGACAGACATAACAGGCCGTTAATGGGCCGCATTTGATGACGCTATGAAAACGGCCCAACAGATTAACGGGCCACAAGCGGGCCGACTTTAACCAGGGGCTGAATTTGACCCACAACTGGAATAGGCCACTAACGGACCGTAAGTAATCGATTGCTGCAAATCAGCCCAAGAATAAATGGGCCCTTAGAAGGCCGAAAGATAACACGGGCTTGAAACGGCCCAATGGAATAATGGGCATAAAGTGATATACTGTTCATTATGGGCCAATTTCACCACGGGCCGTTAGTGGGCCAAGAGTTACACAGGGCCTCATATGGGCCGAAAGACGTCATGGGCCATACATGGGCCAGAAGTTACAACAGGCTGAAATCATATTGGACGGCCCAGATGACTCTACTGGGCCGGCACCTAATTCGGATAGGCCGTAATGGGTCGTGTGTTAGCGGGCTGTAAATGGGCTATATGCGAACAGGCCGTTAACAGGCTTTCAGTGGGCTGGACCGTTACCTTTTGACCAGGTCAAATGGGCCGACCTTTTGACCTGAATGGGCCACTGTTGGACCAACCCACGTGTCGACGTATCATAGGCACGTCCCGTCCATTCGCTGGATGACATCTGTCCCAACGCTGAGCCGACACGTGGATCTGCCGGCGAATGAGAATTTTACACATGGAAAATCCCCATTGGTCGTTGCTATTAATGGGTTAGCGGATCCAAAACTGGACCCGATAGCTTAACGGCGACCCGTTACGGTGGATGGCACGTGTTGGTTACCCTTGATGAAAGCACTTCCATGACGCGTCATTTATCGTCATGGAAGTGAACACTTCCGTGATGATAATTTTGGTATTGTCATGGAACACTTCTACGACAGCACATGTATGACTATCTTGATTCTGTCATAAAATCATCATGGATGTACATGCATGACAGAAAACGTGACCTACTATGACAAACACGTATCATCATGGAAGTGTATTTTTTTAGTGTTGTCCTATCTTCGATATCATCCACGGGGTATCTAGCTAGCAGTGCATCATCGGCCGGGACACCCATGGAACCCATGCTGCTTTTAGGCATAGATGGGACGGTGCTATCCAATACTGGATCTGCTTGTTGCTGCTGCTGAGACGCCCTTTCCAGGATAAGTGTGTCGATCTGCTCCTGCTGCCGCATGAAAGCGCGTTCCAACTCCGCGTGCTTTGATTCAACCTGTTGAAGCCGGTCTGCATCCTGCTTCTTCTTGTCTTCCTCCTGTTTCTTCTTTCTCGCACGGCTTCTGTAACTGCCGTTCCACTCCGCAAACCCCTCAACCCACGGAACAACACCTTTGCCTCGTGTTCGTCCCGGGTGTTCAGGATTCCCGAGGGAGCGTGTAAGCTCGTCGTTCTCTCTCTCTTGGGCTGGAACGCCCCCGTTCCAGCAGCTTCTATTACAACAAGTAAAGCGTCTGAGGCTTCTTTAAGACTTGCCTGCACCATAATCTCCCCTGTCTTTGGGTCCAACTTTCACCCATGCGCATAAAACCAAGTCCTGCACCTGTTGGGCCAACCCAATGTTTTTGGAGTGACCCCTGCAGCAATCATATTTTCCTCATATTCATCCCACTTAGGCCGGCTAGTCTTGTAGCCACCTTGCCCAGAACATGGTGAAACTTTTTTTCTCAGCATTGATCTTGTTTTTTCCTCGACCGTTCCTTAGCTACTTCCGATTCCTTGAACTCTAGAAATAAGTCCCAGTGATCTTTTCTTGTGGTTGCAGAATTGTGTGGCCATCTTCTTAAGAGCACTCTTCTTGACTTTCTCCCGTTGTGCATCTGTGAAATGCTCTGGTAGGGTGAAATGTGACATGAGCGTTTCCCAAAGCAGATCTTTTGCTCTTTCATCGACAAAACTAACTCATGGATCTCCCTTTGGCTTATTCCATTCTTGAACGGAGATCGGGATTTGGTCCCTGACAATAACTCTGCACTGATGAGTAAATTTGTCCGCATTCTATTTAGGAGCAAGCGGTTCGCCATTTGGTTTGATCTCATCGATGTTGTACTTTATGCCAGCCTGCAACTTTTTGGTCCGGCCTCGTACTGCCCTACTTGTAGAAGATTTGCTCGATCCGGAGGGCTAAAAGAAGAAAGATTTGTTAATATATATATATATATATATACATATATATATATATACATAAACACTATTCTGATCACGGGATGATAATAATATTCTGATCACAACCTGAACTGCCTGAGTTACACAACCTGAACTTCCCTCTGTAGGAATCCGACCTTCGATCTATCTTCGCAACCATGCCTTCCCCCGCAAATTATTCTGGTCAGTCGTGTTGTTTGTGATGTAGGTGTAATCCAAATACCCTTGCTTGCATCTAAATGGTCGTTTTGATTCGGAATTTCCCATTTTGGCGGATTTGCTCTCGGGACGGATGAACTTGTGTCTGTTTACAAGTTTAATGCATGCACTGGATGTTCTCGAACCTCTAACATGATGGGAATTGGGTATAGGTATGAGTTTCATGGACAATTTGTCGTTAATTTCAACAGATTTGATTTCGGGTTTGTGTTCTTCGTCCGCGGGAGTGGTTTCCGCCGCTTCTGTGGATTTCTTGTTTTTCTGTGAAGATAGACGGCGGATTTGATTGCAGTAGTGAGATTGAATCCTTCATACATTGTTAATTTAATCGGGCAGGCGTGTACACTATGAAATCAGGTGATTGGATCTTGTTTCCGCCCGCCTTGGTTTGGTTCTTCGATGAGACAGCTTGGTGGCGCATCGTTTTGATGTTAGGGGGGAGTAGGATATCGTTCGAGGTCACAGACTGACAAGGTGTAGTCACCCAAGTGATTAAATCTGGAAACCAAACTCGATAGTGTGTATTTTTCCAATCATTCTACGGTCTGTTTTACAAGTTGGACTTCTACACCTTTCGTGTTAGAACTTCTGTCGTTTTTATGCATGTTTTTAGGTGATGCTGCAATACGATCCGTTCGGTTGGTGTTGTTATAAAAATTTTGTGTATGTTTTTTTGTTTTTCACAATAGTCATATGTGTAAATGTGGAGCTGGTCCATAGACACACGCATCCTCTTTATCTTTAATCTGTCTTTGGGGTTAGTTTTTTGGATCATCCACGGTCTGTAGTAGAAGTTGGACTTCTATGGTACCAGTGATTGAACTTCTGGGTTTTCACATTGCAAGGCGGTGCAGCATTGTGCTCTATATTTTCTTTATTCATTTTTTTTTATTTTCAATTTTTGAATTAGTTTTTAGTTCATCCCGTGGGCAACCATGGGAATAGTCCCAAGTATGCATGCATACTTTTTTTATTTTTTTGTAACATGTTTGCATACTTCAAACAGTGGTAGAACTTCAGTATGTATTTAACCTGAACTTACTAGATTTTTGCTCCTGTATAATTTGCTTTTTTTTGACATGTTCATCTGATGTTTTTTCAAACCCCCGAACTTCTGTGTCTTTACAATTTGAACTTCATCAATAAATTTTGATAATTTTTTTGGATTTAAAATATTTAATCATTGAAAACCGCATTGCGTCCTATCAAAACCTAGCGCGCAGCAATGCGGTAGCGCGAGGCCGAGCCGAGGGGGGAGGGGGGTCGGCCCTCCCCTCCCCCTACAAGGCCGAGACAGGAACGAGCCGGAGCAGGTGACGACACGGCGTGCCGCGTCGTCGCATGCGGAGGCGAGTCCATCACATCCGTGACCCCACTATCTATCTTAGGGGTGTGGCTCTGGGGTGTGTGCGGTGGGGGTGGAAACAGAATAACCGCATTGTGTCCTGTCAAAACCTAGCGCGCAGCAATGCGGTAGCGCGAGGCCGAGCCGGGGGGAGGGGGGTCGGGACCCCCCTCCTCTCCCCATGCGAGGCCGAGACAGGAACGAGCCGGAGCAGGCGACGACGCGGCATGCCGCGTCATCGCATGCGGACGCGAGTCCGTCACATCCGTGACCCCACTATCTATCTTAGAGGTGTGGCTCTGGGGTGCGTGCGGTGGGGGTGAAAACAGAATAACCGCATTGCGTCCTGTCAAAACCTAGCGCGCAGCAATGCGGTAGCGCGAGGCCGAGTCGCATGTGTACTTTGTGTGTATTTGAATTTTGAACTTCTATATTGTTTCTAAGGTTTGTACTTTAGTTAGATATGGACTTCATATGTTTTTGTATTTGAACTTCTTCTTCTTGTTTCTTAGTGTTTATTTATTCATATGCCTTTACCTCGCTAATTAGTGTACTTGAACTTCTGTTCTTTATTTTTTGAACTTCTTTCTTTGTTTGTAAGTGCTTATTTGTGTATGTATTTTTCTTCCCTTGGTAGTGTACTTGACCTTTCTGTTTGCCATCAATTTTTGGTTTTAAGGGATACCAACAGATTTGTTATTTGATCTTATCGTTTTAAAATAGATGCATTCAAATGGTGCATTCATTTACCAATAGATGCATTTACTTTTTTAGTTGTTGGGGGGTAAAACTGTAATTACCCCGGCGCTCCAACACCCACTACAGAGAGGCATTAAGTGTCCATCTCTCTCACGACCACCTGTCAGAAATCCCCCCTCCCTGTCGCTCGCTCTCTTCTCCCTCTCTGACGCTCCGCTGCCTTCGTCGCCTCCAACCTCCCCCGACTTCTCCGCCGCTGTCTCCTGCCCTCGTGAGTGGAGTAACCGGCGCCCGCCCCGCTCCTATTTCTGCCCCACGCCCCGCTCTCCCTCGCCCAGCCCGCTCTCTTCACCTCTGAAGCGAAGCCGCAACTGCCTGCGCGGTTCCAAGGTGCGCGTGGCATCGTGGGGGTGGAAGAACCGCCGCAGATTCGTGCGTCGGGGTCGTTTGGAGAGGTACAAATGCTGCCTCCCCCAAATGCTTGCTCTTAGTTTTTGCCAGATCTATTGAGGCCACTCTGTTTCTTTTGTGTGCTCTCGCATCCGCCTCCTACCCTTTCTTCTGATGGTTCGGTGGGAGATTAGGTAGGGTTCTTGTGCGTGTGGTGGGTGGATTCCATTCCCCCGTGGTCAGATTTATCTGTGAGATGCTTGTGTGTGCTATTTCTCCCTTCAGACTTGTTTGGATTTCATTTCCCCTTTGGTGATTTCACCAGTGAGATGCACGTAAGAAGGGTGTGGTGTGATGGTTGATGCTGGATCTGATGTATCTAAATGCCTTAGTGCTATTGATTTCGTAGTCTAGATTGTGTCTGTCACATGCTAGTTAGTTTATGGATACTTTTTTTGTTGTTCTGGCCTAGATGTGCTACTGTTCATCTTTCATAATTGTTGATGTGTTTTAGTTGTTTCATCCTAGGGTTTGATTTAGTTGCTTTTTGTATTTGTTGTATGATTTTCTACTTGCTAACTATATGCAATTTCTCCCCTGTTTTTTGTAGGTTGTTCTAGGGTTTGGAGTTCCAATCATCAAGGGGGTTTCGTTGTCATGGCTTCAAAACCTTCTCCAGGTATTTTAATGTAGTTGCATCTTGTATTTTAAATAGCAGTTTTCTTATATATGTCTGCCCATATCTTCACTTGGTTGTCGTGTTGGACTACCCATTCTTAAAAGTGTGAACTTCTAACAAAGGTGATGTGTATGCATTTTACCCTTAGTTTAAGTTAGTAGAGTGTTGCTTAATTTTTATTTGATGAATTGCTGGTGAACTATGTCACCAAGTGTTGTTGGACTTCCCAAATGTTTCATATTTATAGTGTATATCTTTGTTTTTTTGTGATCATTTTCATGGTATTGATAATTAGTTTGACTGTGAAATAGTATTTCTACTCATGCTACATCTTTTTTATGTGCTACTTGCTTGGGTCACATAGTTGAACTTCTGGTTTTAATTATTGTTGTTTATAATGAAATTTGGTTGAACTTTCTGTTCTGCGCATTTGTTTTACTGCTTTGTTATATATTGTTGAAGTTCTGGACATTCATCTTATATGTAGTACTCCCTCTTATGTAGATTGTTATATCTTTAGTATGTAAATTGTAGATTGTTCATTGTTTTACTGCTTTGTTAGGTATTGTTGAACTTCTGGATATTGGACATTCATGTAAAAGTAGAACTTCCTTTGGTGTAGGTTTGCGGATTAGAACTCAGCTGCCTTTTTACTTCCATTTTTTGTAGTTGGTGATGAATTGAATAGTTCTGAAAAAAATGCCTGCGATCAAGATGGAGCTTCAGAAGTTAATACTGATGCTCCAAGATCTGATGCGGCTAAAACACCTATTATTCCTTTGACTGTGATTGCTGAGGTTGCTTCGAGCCTTGAGAAAAATTTAAGCCTCGAGGATCTTGCTTCTGCAGCTCTTGCTTCACCTAGTATGTGCAACTCCTTTTCTTTTTATTTTAAATTCTTGAGCCATGGTTTTTTAACTTGTTCCTGTTGTGTGTTTTTGTATTTGTTCCTGACTATTTTCCTTTTTTGCTATGTTTTTTGTATTCTTGCAGATGTATCCACAGAGGAGGAAGCTGTGAACACCATCAATGATGTTCTATCTGAGTTGGGTGTGTCAGAAAACACTGCTGCGGCCGAGTAGGGGGCTCCATCAGTCGAAGGTTGTGATTCCGTTCTGGAGCCTTTATGCTCTCTTCAGATGTCAGAGATGCAGTCGCAGTCTGTTGATGGCACTGAACCTGTCATGCAAGCTGAGGATATGCCCCTTCAACTTCTTCTAGAGGACCAACGCAAGCGGAAGAAGGAAGAAGATTTTGACAAGAAGATGGCGGCCCGCCTTCAGAAAGGTTCTGATGTTCCTAAATCTGTTGATGTTGCTGGGCTCACGGTTGGGCATTGCTCTGTTGCTGAAGAAGACGTGCCGTGTGGCACTGATGGCATGGTTGTCCCTGTGAAGAAGAAAATCAAGAAGACCGCGGCGAGGAAGCATTTAGTTGGTGAAGTTACTCCTCGGAGGAGCCCATGTGCTTCAAGGGCTGCAGAACTTGCTGAAGAGGAAGGGCAAGCCATCGGTGGTACGCCACGTCGTAGTCCTCGTGTGCTTGCCACTGCGGCGCCTACACCTTCTCCGCTTGGTGCTGGTGCATCTGGTAAGGCCAAGAAATGCGGCATTAAGCGCAAGGTTGCACCAGAAAAGGTTAACAAGGGTTGCAAGAAGCGTTCTCGTGTTAATCCAGAGGAGAAGGATGATGCTGATTTCAACGCTGATGACGAGGATGATACTGCTGCTGCTGTTCAGGTATGAATCTCTCATGTTTACTGCTTTTGAGAACATTTGTAGATTTGTTGTTATATTTGTGTTTGTAGCACTGCCCTGGTGTACATAGCTGACCTTCTGCTTCATATACACGAATAAATTAGCTGAACTGCTTGGCTTATATGGTATTACTGCCTTTTGTGTACATAGGTGAACTTCTGGATATATACATGAAGAAATTAGCTTAACTTCTTGGTATACATGTTTTTTAATGCCTTGGTGTACATGGTTGAACTTCTGCTCTGTAAATTTCTAACATTTTGAAAGCATTTTAACTTCTGGTCATACATGGTTGTACTGCCTATGTAGACATAGTTGGACTTCTGAAATGTACTGCCTATGTAGACATTAGTGAAATTTTGGTGTAGTTTGTCTATCTCATTGTTCTGCCTTTTTTCCTTGTCATTGTATTTTTTTCAGTATCAGCTTGTGGAGCGGCCTGAGAAGAGGAAGAGAGGAGGCAAAGCAGCCGAAGAAGGTGATGAAGGAGGAGATGAGGCGAAACGTTTTAACAAGACGGTTCGCTGCTCACTGAAAGAGGTCAAGACGTGCGCAAAATTGCTACAACTTAGGCACAAGGCGAGGGTTATCAAGGCTGGTTTTGGTTGTGTGTTTGACTTGAAGGTTGATTCCAACATTTCTCGTCCTTTGATGGGCCACATCTACACGAGGATTGACCCTAAAACTATGATTTTGGACATGGGTGAGGCGAACAAGGTTTTGCGTATTACAAGTGATGCTGTTCACCATCTTTTTGGATTCCCTCAATGTGATCGTACCCCTCCTAGGCCCTCAGAGGATGGGTTTGATAATGCTGTTATGAGGCTGAAGGCCAAACTTGGCTACAATAGGAGTGATGACATCAAGACAAAGGATCTACGGAATATCCTCGGGGAACTTGTGAAGGATGAGAAGAAGGATGATCTGGCTCTGCAGGTGTTTTACCTGATTCTTTTCATGAAGGTTGTTATTCCTGGTACGTCTACACGAGTGTCCAGGGAGGCAGCAATGGCTGAGAATCTTGTCTTTGAAGATATAGCAAATATGGACTATTGCCAGTTGGTTGTTGATGACATTCGAAGGGCTGTTATTAGGTATCAGCAAGGGACTAGCAGAGGAAAAGCTGTCACAGGCTGTGCCATCACGCCGCTTCTTATGTATCTGGACTGCCTTATCATTGGCAAGACGTCTAATCCTGACTTGAGGACCCCTCGCATCAATTTCATGGATCAGGACAAGCTTCTTGAGCTTGCTGCGGCTGACTTGGTTAAGAAGGGTGATGATGACCCAGCCAACTGGGTGTTTGGGAAACTGCCTGTGAGTGTTTCTATGCATCATTCTTTCCCGTGTAGTTTAACTTGAACTTCTGATACTGTCTTCTATATTTTGTTCCATGTTCCTTCATTTGTTTTTCGACGCGTTGACTTTTGTTTTGTATACAGTGGAAGACACAGGCTGAGGTTGTGTCTTTAGGCGTATCGAACGTCATGTTCTTACTATGCCTCGTGCCACCGACCTAGGGAGTGGAACTTCCCCAAGATTTGAATTCTCCCGGGATGTCAATACTGGTGCCCCCCTGTAGATCCAGGAGGTTCTTCTGCCCGTGTGAGTGCTGCAGGTGGCGTGTCTTCTGAGGGTTTGTTTGATGCTGCCAATCTTTCCCAAGTTAGGATTGATGGTCTTCTGGAAACTGTTTTTGGGGAGATGGCCCATGTTCCGACAACTGTTGAGCATCTTAGTCGCGTTGATGGGATTCTTCCTCCCGGCCACGGTTTTGATGTTGAGTCTGCGAAGGAGGTTTTGTCAATTGAAGCTAGATTTCTTGATTAGCTTTGTCAGAGCACTTCCCACCTCCGGACTAGCTTTGGGCTGTTCAAAGAAATGCAGGATGCTCGTTGCAAGCCTTTTGAAATGAGGCTAGTGTTGTTGTCAGACAGATTCAAAGGCAAGATTCTGTTTGTTTGGGTCGTGAAGGAGGCCACGTGGAGCATACTGAAGAGGTTTGTTTATGTTGGCTTTTGATAGTTCTTTGCATTAATGTTCATTGTTAGCTTTCAGTCATTACTGTTTTTAGTCATAGGTGACCCTTATTGATTTCATGTGTTCTAAACTTCTTCTCTTTAGTATTAGTGTTTTCCTAGGTGACCTTCTCTGTTTACAGTGTCTGAACTTCAAGGGCTACAGCATCTAAACTTTTGAGCTTTCCATAACTGTCCCTTTTTGTTCACTTTTGTATTATAGTAGTTTGATATCTAACCTTCTATGTTTACTGTATTTGGACTTCCACTATGTGTCAGTGGTCATAGCTGACCTTCTTTTAATTATGTAATCTGAACTTTTGCTGATTAGACATTTGTGTTCTATATGATTTTTTTGTAGGCTGTTGATGATGGTGCTAGGGTTGAGGAGGATGTTTTACCTGAAAGTGCAACTGTCCCTGTGCATGAACCTGCTCCCGCAAATGATATATTAGTTGATGAGGTTCATGGCAGTGATCATAAAGTACCATTTTTCTTGTCCATTTGTTTCATTTTTTATTTTACTTGTTGTACATTTTATCACTATGTGCCCATTTGTAATGACTTACTGTTCTTGCTGCAGAATGACGATGCTAGTGTTCCTCCAGAGAAGGTTGCAGACAAGGCCGTGTCAGGCACCGGCTGCTCCGATGGGGTGGACCCAACTGAACCTCAGTCGTCCATTGGCGCTGGGGTTTCTGATGCTGAGCAGGGCAAGACAGCTGGAGATATCACTTCGGAGAAAGATCCCATCGAGGCTGCTGTTGAGACTGGTGGTAGTGCTGCTGCAGGCCTAGAGAAGTCTCCTACAGCAGAGCCATCAGTTGCTGTTGATGCTAGTTCTCCAGCTCTTCCTAGTGCAGCACAACCAACAGTTTTTGTTGTTTCAGATTCTCCAGCTGCTCCAGCTGCTGCTGGTGTCCTTGCCGACGACACTGCAATATCTACTGGAGATGATGATGAAGACACTGAAAGCGATAGCTTGGGAAAGGAGATTGATCATTCCAGTGCTGCAACTGGTCTAGGCAAGAATCCATAAAGAGAGGAGCATGCTTCTCTCTTCTTTCCCCATCCCCATCCCTTTTGTTGTTGGTTTTGGTCCATGATATCCCTGTGTACTGTCTGTGTGGTGCAAGTTGAACTTCTGGTTTTGTGCTTTGTCGTGTGGTTTGTAAATAAAGTGAAGTGAACCTGTTTCTATGTGGGGGAAGGTTTGTAATGCATGGTTTGTGATGTTTATAATCCTGTGGTTTTATCTTTATGGTGTAGCAGCTGAGATGTGCTTGTGTTTGTTTGTTGCTCCTGTCGTGATCTATGTGTTTGTATGGTGCTCTTAATTTCTATTTCTTTTGCTGAGCAGATAGTGAACTTGCTGTCATCCGAAAGAAGGTTGATGACTTTTATTTCAGTGTAACTAGGCTTAAGAATGATCGTTCTAAGAGGTAAGTGCATCTGGTCAGAATTTATATTCATCTACCCTATGAACTGCCTGTTGTTTTATACCTGAACTTCCTTACTCTCTGTTGCTGAACTTCTTTTGCTTCTCTGGTGCTGAACATCTCAGCTTTTTGTACTGCCTGTTGTGATGTAGCTGAACTTCTGTGCTTATATGTGTGATGAACTTCTTGAGTTCCTGATGCTGAACTTCTTTTACTTTCTATTGCTTGTTTTAGATCAAAGATTCAGTTCCAAAACAATGAGTGTGAAGCTACTGTTGAAGATGTAGCAATATCTTTTTCTCCTCGCGGAATGCTTCGATCTAATATAGCTGAGGTTGCACTGTATTGTCTACGTGCCAAATACCAGGGATCAGATAAACTCATCCTGCCGTATTGGGTTTGTGTAAGTCAACCCTATAGTAATTTCTTTTCTATTTTGTTCTTTAACATATTAGTTAAAACTTGTTTGTCTCATTGTATTTTCATATGTTGCTTTTGTTTGCATTATTTTAGGACAAGATTTTCAGAGGTCGGTTTGATTCCCGTGTGAGGAAGTACTTCTTGGCGACTGGTCCAGATAGCATGGATGCGCATGATTCTGTAAGCAATATCTTGTTCTTTGTCTCTGTATTAGTTTGCACTGTGATCCACTCTGTTTATATTGTTTTATTTTTCTTTGTACCGTTGATATTAATTTTCAGTTTTTAATGATTTGTGTGTTTATCTTACTTCAGGTTGTTTTCCCCACTTTTGACCCACCTGAAATTCCTGCTCACTTGGGTGGTGTTGGTCATTGGGTTTCGATATTTCTTGACCTGAAGAATTCAAGGTTCCAGCTTCTCGACTCCTACTATGGACCAAATGATGACTGTGCGGTACGCCTGTTTCGGCGGATGACTGATAACATCAAAAAGCTTTGGAACGATGCCAGCAATGACAGGGAGACACCCTTCAGCCTCTTTCTATTGACCATTTCCCTTTGGATTAGATTGATGTTCCCCAGCAGACTAACAAGTATGAGTTCCACTTTCTCTCTATCACTTCTGTTTAACTGTAGTTGTACGTAAGCTGCAACGTCTTTCATTCTTTGGCTTTCTTTTTGTTTTAACACTGTTCTTTTTTTGTTTGATGACAGTATCGACTGCGGATTCTTCATGCTTCCGAATGTTAATTCGTTTCATGAAGGGGTTCTTGCAAACTATTCCCATGATAATATCGCGGATATCAGGAAGACATGGTTGTACTCAATTGCATCTTCTAACTTGTTTGACACAGACTTCCATGGTCTGTTTGGCTACTATACATGTAAGTGTTGAAACTTGGACTGCATCTTTTATTCTACATGACTTTCATTTTATCTTTTTATTTTGCTTGTGTATTTTGTTTCAGTATTTTTTTCCTTTCATTGCTTACTTGGACAGGAGCATTTCTTCTACTTGAACTTCAGAGATGATACCTTTTTATGCTTTTGTTAGCTGTAGTTGAATGTTTTCCATTTCATCAGTTTATCTTGAACTGTGCCTTGGGTTGTGCCTGAACTTCATTTAGTTTTTAAATGCAACACATTTTTTTAGGTCAGCTTGAGTAGTAACCATGTCATCTATATTTGTTGGACTGTACATTGTGTTGTACCTGAACTTCAGTTATATTTAATGGTCTTTTTTTCTTGCTTTTCTTTGACAGTGGAGCCGTTGGACTTGACCAATTACCACTACTCATTCCTCGGGTCATAGGAATACCAGCCTAGGGAGGAATCGATGAGTACAACTCCGAGAGAAGACGATAGCTCTCGAACCCTTATTCCTTCCAAGTTGGGGAAGCAGGCTTTCGGTATTTGTGCTGCTCCAAATACCCCTTGCTCAAGGAAGGTTGGTGCAGTCGAAGCAGAGGTGATTTCGTCGGATGATGATTTTGAGAAGATTGCTTACCCAAAGAATGGTAAATCTACTGCTGGTACTGTTGTTGGGAGAGGTGGGAAGAATGCTGTCATCACCAGGAGGAAACCGGCAGTTGAGTATGGCAACATAACTTCCTCGAAGAGAGCATCAAGATTGCCTATGAAGTGGCGTTCTGCTGTCGCTCCCCTAAATAAATACAGTTACCCACATCTATCCGAGGCCCGGAGGTTGAAACAGTATGTGCTTAGTGAAGATGGTCTGAAGAAGTATTCTGAGTGAGTATTTTCTTCTTGTTTTTGTTGCTGCCAGACATGCTACTTGTTGTGAACTTCTGATGTTATAGTATCTGAACTTCTATTCATTCTCCTTGCCTTGGAGTTGCGCTTCTAATATTTTTCCCATCCTTTTAAATGTGCAGCACAAGCTACTGCATGTTTACCATCCCTGGGAATGTGATTGACCTCACATGACGTGTCCTTTATACTCTTTTGGGTGAAGGGCAGCAGATGGAGGGAGACGTAATGGATTATCTCATAAACTTGTGGAATGATAAGCCGGAGACCTCTGAGATCTTCTCTTGTGCTGACAGGGTTGTACTGAGTCCCTACTTCATACAGGTTTTAGTTCTTTGTAACCCTATCTCCCTTTTTTGCTCTAGTTTTGGTGTAGTGACATTTGGGAGGTGTTTTAATTCTGTTTTTGTGAATGCAGTACTGCGTGGAGTATGATTTTTTCGCTGCAACAGTTCCAAAATTCGATGCAAAAAATCGGTTAAACACCTCCCAATGTTTGTTCGCAAGGAAGAAGACCTTCTTAACGCAAAGCTGGTTAGGTTTTCATAACTCTTGCTTTTTTTAATTTTATGTACATCCTTTTGCTGAGTTTGTCAAGAAGGTTTTGTTCATCCCTGTTGTTCAATACTTATGCTTTATAGTTTGTGTTCACCATTTCTTTCATTCTTGGCAGGTTTTTTTGATACTTTTCAAGCCAATTGACAAAATAGCGCACTACAGTGTGTATGTGCTGAATAGATATCGTGGGAGCATTGACATCCTTGATTCACTTCCTTACACTAATAGGGGAATGTCACGAACAAGTTTCCACGGAGACTGCCAAAATATCGTGAGTGTTTCTTAGTCTGAACCTCCTGTCATATTCTCTTTTTGACACGAAGTTTATTATGCCTTCTGTTGACAAAATATTTTTTCTGTCTCTGTTTTGGTAATACTGCTTGGACTGACTATCATTTGACAGTTGAACTTCTGGTATCGTTTAGCTGGATTTTATTCAAGTGTCGCTTTATGTACTCGAACTTAACTATTTTGGTTAAGATGTTTTTGATTTCATCTTATTTGTCATTTCTGGCAGATCAAGAGATTTGTTGGGTTGCTCGAGGAGATGTACGGCAAGGCTGCGTACAAAGCGAGCAAGCAGCCTAACTGGGTGAATATTGCAAAGATGCCGACTTTTATTGATGTTCCAAAGCAAGTGAATAGTGATTGTGGTTTCTTCTCCGTCAAGTCCTGCTCTACATATGATGGCGATGAGCTTGTTGAAGATTTTGGTGATGTGCAAGTATGTTTTGTCCTTGTTCTTGTCTCATCATCCTTTCATTTTTCTTGTGTGTTTTTGCCAAGACGCTCCTGCTGTGGTTTTAGTTATCCTTTACTAAACCATCCTTTCATTTTTGTTTGCAGGCTGCTGTAGATGACTGGAAGGCCGAGTTCATGCACACTCTAGTCTTTAGCGAGAAGAATGAAATTGTGCGTGGAGAGTACCTGCCGAGATACAGTCCTTGGGCCCGTGAATTCGAAGCATTAGTTTTAGTGTAGATTTGATTTCGTAAAGATTTGGTTTTGATAATGATTGGAACGATTTCGTAAAGATTTGGTTGTAAGAATGGTTTAGTAATTTGTGTATCTATAGCTGCAGCACTGTTATTTATGTTATTTGAGGACAAATGTATCTAGTATGAAGAATGATTGGCTTGTGAATTTCAATGTATTGCATCGTTTTCAGTATTCCAGTGTTGTATGTTTTTTCCCCAGCATATGTGCTTGAACTTCTGTCTGGGTTATGGTTGAACTGCTGGTTTTTTTGTGTAGTTTAATTTTTGGCCCCAACATATAATCTTTGACTTGAACTTCTACTTGAGATCTGGCTGGGCTGCTGGTTTCAGATGGAGAGGATTTTCTGTGTTGTGTAATGTATTGTTATTTTTCAACTCAACCAAGATGTAGCCTTTTGCATAGAATCTATATGTGCTTTTTTGTGATTTTTTAACTGTGAATGGTTTTCAACTATAACTTCATGTAAAAATATTCTCATACACTCCTTTACATTTCTTTATCTTTTGTCGGCATTCTACGTGAACTTCTCCATGTATCCAAACAGAACTTCATATCTGAATGCGTTGTCTTAGGCTTACTAATATTAGTTTGTACAGCAATACTTATTTGTCAAGCATATTTTTTCCTACATCGATTTATATACCAGAACTTCTTCTGTAAGCTGACTTGAACTTCATACTGTATATCTTTCATTTTATTGATGCTTGCTCTTTTATGGAATACAACACCAGCACCTCCTCTCATAATATACCAGAACTTCTACTGTAAGCTTACTTGAACTTCATAGTGTATATTTTCATTTTATTCCTGCTTGCACTTTTATGGAATACATCACCAGCGCAGCACTTCCTCTCATAATATACCAGGACTTCTGCAGTAATATTACTTGAACTTCACAATGTATATTTTCATTTTATTACTGCTTGCTCTTTCATGCAATACATCACCAGCACCTCCTTTCATAATATACCAGGACTTCTGCAGTAAGCTTAATTGAACTTCTACTGTATAATTTCTTTGAGACTTCAACAATAGAAGTTCAAGTAAGCTTCTCCTAAAATACTGTTTCAAAAGTGGAATAACATTCTGCACATTGACTTGACATAAGTTTGCTTTGTTTAATTGACCTAGTCTAACTGTTCATCAGCCTTGCGCTCCTCCTAGGCTTTGCTTGTAGTGGTTTTTGCTTGACATGTGCCTCTTCCTCTTCATCTTCCTCTTCATCTTCATCTTCCTCTTCCTCTTCGTCTTCCTCTTCTTCAATGATGTCTTCATCTTCGTCTTCCTCATCCTCCTCTTCATCTTCCACCACTTTCTTGTTGCTGGCTCTAGGTTTTGCTTTCTGTTTCTTTTCTGGCTTTTGGCTTGTCTTTTCAGCATCTGCGCGCTTCGGGCATGTTCTTGCATTGTGTGGTTCATACTCCTTGCATATGCTACAAAGCCTACTGCTTGCTTTCTGTGGGTGTGGTCCCTTGTTTTGTTCTATAACTTTGGGCTGTTGTTTTTGAACTTTGGGTTGCTCAACCTCCTCGGCATCGTTTCTTTCTAAGAGTGTTGGACAGGTGAGTTTGTTGTGTCCTGCAACCTTTTTGCAAACACTACATTGCCTGTGTCCAAGTGGCACTCCGTTCTCATCGAGCACGATGACTCTATCTGCAGATGGTGCCTTTATTTGAGCTCTCTTGTCACTTTTCTTTGGTGCAGAAAGTTTCTTCCTACCCTTTGTTTCAGAGTACAGAGGCAGTTTCATCATCTCTTGTTGCCGCTGCTGCATTAATTGGTCAACACCCTGCTTGCATTGGTTGGCTTGAGCAGCGGTCTGGAGCATTTCAGCTTCATAATAATGAAGGTCATCTTCAATTTCAGCATCCTCTTCAGCCATCCTTTCGTCAGCATCCGCTCGATTTGCTGAATGTATTGCATCAAGTTCTTCCACGAGCCTCTTGAGAACATAGAAGGCTCTGTCATATTGCTGGTCACATCTCATCGCTTTCTTGTTAACCTTCAAATTTAGCTGCAGCAAGATGTCTTGCTTCGATAGTCTTGAGCTGCCATCCGATGCAGTTGTGTTGTAGTCCCTTGTATCAAATGTTGGTTGTGATTTTGCAGTCTTTGTGTACCGTTTGAGGATATACTTGTCTGGAAATTTGTCAGGCTTTAGGTAGTCCAGTATGTTCATGATGTGAAGGCAGAACATGCCTGCATTTTGTGATGAATGCAGAATACATAGTTTGTGAGCCAGCAATGAGTTTCATATATTTGATATGATACTACTAGTTTAGCTATTTAATGAGTTTGTTTTTCCGCTCACCTGTGTGTGTCCAAAGCTTGCATTTACACTCGTATATTTCATTATCTGGGTCAGCTACAACCTGGAATTCATGCTTTGACCAGGCAAATCTTCCTTCATCATCATGGCCAGCCTTGTTGTGGTAGTACACAAGGTACTTAGTGGGCTCTGTTGTAGGCTTTGCGCGAAATAGTGTGGCTTTTCTCATCCTAGTCCTCATCTCGCTGTACACGGCTCTCGTGTACTTGATAGCCATGTCTTCCTCGTAGCTGTAAGTTGTTTTTTCACAGGATTGGTCTGCACATGTCAAAAAATAAGATATTAGTCGAAGCAGAGTTATGGGTTTCATTTTTTAAATACAAAGTGCACATGTTGAAGAAAGTCACAATATGATGGGGGTGTGTTTTTTGTCTTAATACCATGCTGGTCATTGTTTGCTCGTTCTTCTTCTGCATCCGAGTTTGTATGCAAGCATTTACCCACCTAGCAAACTTGTGTAGGTTCTGGGTCCCCTTGACAAACCCTCTCTTGAGCACGTGATTCATGCTCTCGCTTCGTTGTGTAGAAGTCATTCTAGCACAGAAAATGTTCTTGTAATATGCTGATATCCACATTTTCCTATCACTCCACAGCTGCATCATCATCTGGTCGTTCTGCAGGTTGTACTTTTGCACGAGTGCAGCCCAGGCAGCTTCAAACTCCATTGGCATTAGCGGCCAGTTTAAGATAGCTGTGAACTCCTGTTTGAATGTTTTATTATACTTTTCGTATAGCAACGCGAGGTATTCCTTGAACTTCTTCAGGATGTGCCAACGGCATAGCTTGTGGATGGTGTTTGGGAATGATTGTGGTATAGCTTTCGCCATCGACGGGCACTACTCTGCATGAATTAAAAAAATGAAACTTGCTCCTTGCACTGATCAATCATCATCATCCACCATGTTCGATCTTCCCGGGAACAGTAGAAACTGTCAAGGCCAATCCGACCAGATGCTGAAGATGGGCTTAAATACTTATCTTGATGGTCTCGGATGAAAAAGTGTTCAACATAAAAGTTGTTCGTAACGTCGAAACGGTCAACTTTGCTTTTGGAGTCATCATCATCTGACATAGTATACGACCTGCAGAGACGCTACAAGAGTCAGGCGGTCCAGCCAGCTACATGAACGAGTCCGACCCAAAATTAAAGATGACCCCGTGGAGTATTCAAGATGGCCTTATTTGGGAAAGTGATCAACATACGGATTATCGGCCTCGTCGAAACACACAAAATTGGTATTTGGACCGTCTCCATCGGAAGTCATATGCAAATTCCACGGCCCACGCAAGGAAGACAGAAGATTGGACCAGATTCGGGATGGATCCGAGTGGGACCAGAACTAGAACTCTAGGACGTGAATTGATGTAATTTTCTTGTAAGGAAAGCCTAGATTGAATCCTTTGCTTGTACGGGAAGTCCAGCCGCATCTTATATATGTTGGGGGTGACGGCCGATTAAACAACACACAATCGAACAAATCAATAGACTACTTTTTATCTACGTTTTATCTCTCCATCGTTTTTCTTCCTTGTTCTTCGCTGTTCCTCGAGTTTGAGAGGTGCGAATCCCGTGGCTCTAGGGGCGAGCGAATCTACTTAGGGCAGCCCATTGCCGCCGCGCGCCCTGACGGGGTCCCTCCCGGGCGTGTGGGGTTTCGGGTCTCCAAAAGCGCCCGCCGACTGTCCTGCGTATCGCGCTGTCGGTCGGGTCTCCTTCGACGTGAGCTGCGGTGCATCACCCCCGGCGTCAAGGGTACACGTGACGTGTTTGTGTGTCAACACACTTTTTGGCGACTCCACTGGGGAAGAAGATCAATCATCATCATCCACCATGTCCGATCTTCCCAAGCCATCTGAGGTAGACGCCGATAACATCATTAAGCAGTCTTGATGAGATATCGGCCGATCATCGCCAAGTCTATGAGGAGTACAAGAAGGCACGCGAGGAGAAGGACTTGCAGGAATTCCTTGCAAAGTTCAAGAAGGATCGCCAAGGCAACATCACTCCAATTGAAGAAATCAAGTTCCCTCCTCTTCAAGCCGAGCAGGTTAAATCCTCTGTAAGTACTGCCTTTTCTCCTGAGCGGTGGGCTGAGATTGAGAGTCGTATTGCTGATGGTAACAATCTGGTTTATCAAACTTTCCTAGAAAATACTAATGCTCAGAAGAATATATCTCAATCATCTAGTGGTAATGGTGGTATAGCTGCTAATGTGCAAAACCCTAATCTGGCTTTACCTATTTCATCGGCGCCTTTCGTGCCGTTGACTTATTATCCTACCCAAACCAATCAGATTGTGGCTGCACCCATTAATCCTATCATGAACATGCCAGGTTCGGTGGCAACGCCGAACCAAACCCTACCTACAGGTACAACCACTCGGCCACTACCGAACTATGGTTCGGCATACATGCCACAATTCCTACCTACAGCTAGTAGTCATACTGCTCCTATGCCACTGCAACAAGCTTCATCGTCTACTACAGACGATGCTCTAGCTAATCTTAGAGAGGAGATGGCTAAGATGCTCCGAGAGAATTTTGGAGTTGAGTTGCCAAGGAACCGTATTTACCAAAAGCCATATCCAGAATACTTTGATGCCATTCAATGCCCTCCGGGATATAAAATTCCAGATTTTGTTAAGTTTAATGGAGAGGGTACAAAAACCACATGGGAGCATATTAGTCAATACTTGGCACAATTAGGTGAAGCAGGCTCACTAAATGAATTGAAAGTGCGTTTATTTCCTTTATCATTAACTGGTACCGCATTTTCATGGTTTTCTTCTTTACCACATGGTTCCATTCGAGTTTGGTCACAGCTAGAGAAAAAGTTTCATGATCACTTTTATAGCGGCGATAACGAGCTTAAGTTATCACATCTTACATCAGTTAGACAAAAGCATGATGAATCGGTCTCCGATTACGTCAAAAGATTTAGAGATACAAAAAATCGGTGCTATAGTTTGGTGATAACCGAGAGAGATTTGGCTGATCTTGTGCTTAGTGGTTTGAAAATTCCCATTAGAGAAAAGCTAGAGGGATATGAGTTTTTAAATGTCAACCAAGTCTTACAAAGGGCTTTGGCTCAAGAAAGCCGAAGCAAAGAGCTCAAAGAAGTGCATAGATATAAAGCTGATCGTCCTAAGATGAACATGGTTGAATATGATAGTGATCACTCGGACGATGAGGGTGATATTTATGCTATTGAATTTGTTTGGCCATCTAAGGCCAAACCCTTCACTTGCAATGATCTGAAACCGATTCATAAGAATCATGATGAAGAGATGAAGTTTACTTTTAACATTGCCAAG
The DNA here is from genome assembly GCA_011799875.1 of Thinopyrum elongatum. Taxonomy (NCBI): domain Eukaryota; kingdom Viridiplantae; phylum Streptophyta; class Magnoliopsida; order Poales; family Poaceae; genus Thinopyrum; species Thinopyrum elongatum. The sequence continues at coordinate 364,348,087 of CM022302.1, forward strand.
TGTGATAAAATATTTGATGCTTTGCTGCAAGCCAAAATTATTAGAATATCTCATACTTTACCGCCGTTTGAAGAGCTGAAACGGCGCGCTTATTGCATGTATCATAATTCTTTTTCTCATGCTACTAACGATTGCAATGTTTTTCGACGACAGATACAATCGGCCATTAATGATGGACGATTGAACTTTTCTGAGATGCAAGTTGATAAACAGCCCTTTCCAATGAATACCATGGATTTGGAAGGGAAGAAGCTGCTCATTCGGCCGGAGGTAGCCAAATCTGCTAATAAAGCTAATGTCATTGTTGGTCAGCCCAGGAAAGATAAGGAGAGCAACAAGGTCTTGGGGAGACAAGTCGTGCTTGACAAGCAACCCGGTGGCAAGGAAATAATCAAGATCACCATCAAGAATCCTGCACTCGGGGGGCAACCGCAAGTGCAAGAAAATACTCGTGTTAAATTTGTTAAGCCCAAGAGTCCAGAGGTTGGCAAGTGGAAGACGAATGAAGCTAAAGTCCAGCGCAAGAAGATCAAGCCAACTTTTGATATGTTGTTGTCCAAATATGCCAGTCAAGCGGCCGGTTCTAGCTCTAACCGGTCATCAAATTTGAAGCACTCAAGGTCACCTCCTCGGGAAGAATTTCAACATCATACAAGGCCATATGGGTCGTGGGCACCGGGACCATGGATGCCGCCACCCCCCTATGCGCCATACTACATGGGAGACTTCAATGGAGGATGGTGGCAGCCCCCAATGGCCCCTTATGCTTTTCATCCGGGTTGGGCAGAACCAAGGAGGCCCGTTCATGAGAGACTTTCTTATCCCACACGAGACCGTTTGAACAATGGTGTCAATCGGCCAATGCAAGATAATCAAAAAAGGGTTGGCAAGCAAGTGTGGCGTGCTAAATCAACAAGTGCAGAAATTTCAGTGCCTAGCAAGCAAAAGGAGGAGAATACTAGTGCTGAAACTATTATGATAGGCACTAAAGAATTGACAATCAAAGAGCCGATTATTGTTGAAAAACCGGCTGGTTCCAGTAAAGATGTGGTTGTTGTCCAGCAGGGTCCCATGGCTAATGATCATGAAGCTAGCACAAGCAAGGCCAAGTCAAGGGATCCAAAATATACTCAGCCTAAGTGGTGTCCTTCTGGTCTGACCAAGTCACAAAAAAGGAGACTGTAGCGCATGAGGAGTCAAGAGATGGCAGAACAGGAGGCCGAGAAGCAAAGAGATAAATTGTTCAAAGACATTCGGCCCATGGTACCCCCAAAACAAGTGTGGAGGCCAAAGCAAAAGGAAAACATAGCAGCTTCTGCATTGATCATAGCAACACCTACACCACCAACGGAGGACGATGCAGCTACTATTACATCATCCACTTTGCCTGCTGCTTCCTCTTCCCTTGGAGATATTTCGGAGTCAGTGGACATGCTTGCGGAAGGAGATGAAATGCTTGATTATGAGTCTACACCGGTTCATGAAGGTATGGATATTAATATGGTGTATTACTTACCCGCTGAATTCCGTGCTATAGATGAAGAAGGGGAAGTGGCTCAGCTAGATTTTGGTCCTAAAAATGCTATATTCGAAAAGCCAAAAGAACCGGTGACGCACTTGAAGCCATTGTTCCTTAAAGGTCATATTAATGGATCGCCGGTGGCTAGAATGCTTGTCGACGGTGGTGCTGTGGTGAATCTTATGCCATATTCGGTTTTCAAAAAATTGGGGCTGCGTGATGAAGAGTTAATAAAGACCAACATGGTGCTTAATGGATTTGAAGGCAAAGAGAAAACTAAAGCCAAAGGTGTAATGTATGTGGAGCTTACGGTGGGAAGCAAAACTTTGGCTACCGCATTCTTTGTCGCCGAGGTGCAAGGTAACTACAATGTGATATTAGGCCGCGATTGGGTTCATGCAAACGAATGCGTGCCATCTACTATGCACCAATTTTTAATTTAATGGGTTGATGATGAAGTAGAAGTCATTCATGCGGATAATTCGGCTTGTGTTGCTTTGGCCGATGCATCAGTGGATTGGCAACATCCCAATGCTACTTGCTTGACGAGGCGCGACTTATCAGAATTTGATTTTCTTAGCGCCACAAAAAGTGGTTTCGTGCCCGTTTCTTTAAAGCCGGTTGGTGGTAATCGGCTCCAAGGTATGATGTATTTAAATGGATTCTAACTCAGATTGGTTGCAAAAGCGTCTTGTTGAATATCGGTCCAATGAGAACGATATGTATGAGTCTATAGAGGAGTTAGATGATATGGATAAATTAGGACAAGGTTTTACGTCGGCCGATCCATTAGAAGAGATAGACATAGGAGATGGTTCAATTCCTAGGCCGACATTTGTAAACAAAAATTTAAGAGCCGATCATAAAGCTAAGTTGATCGAGCTATTGAAAGAATATGTTTGTTGCTTTGCATGGGAATATCATGAGATGCCAGGTTTAAACTGAGAGCTAGTGGAGCATCGGTTACCTATAAAGGCTGGTTTTAGACCGTACAAACAATCGGCCAGAAAGTTTAACCCAAAAACATATGACCGGATCAAGGAAGAGATCGGTCGTTTGCTTAAAGCTAATTTTATTAGACCTTGCAGGTATGCCGAGTGGATTTCTAACATTGTACCAGTAGAGAAGAAAGGCTCCGGCAAGTTGAGGGTGTGCATTGATTTCAGAGATTTGAATAGAGCTACACCTAAAGATGAGTATCCCATGCCAATAGCTGATATGCTTATTAATGATGCTTCTGGACATAAGGTTATTAGCTTTCTTGATGGTAATGCGGGGTATAACCAGATTTTTATGGATGAACAGGACATGTCCAAAACAGCTTTTCGATGTCCTGGTTTCCTTGGTTTATTTGAGTGGACAGTGATGACCTTTGGATTAAAGAATGCCGGTGCCACGTATCAAAGGGCTATGAATTTAATTTTTCATGATTTACTTGGTGTTATACTTGAGGTTTATATTGATGATATTGTTGTCAAATCGGATGCTTTCGAATCTCATCTAGCCGATTTGCGCTTAGCTTTTGAAAGAATGAAAAAATATGGACTGAAGATGAATCCTTTGAAGTGTGCATTTGGCGTGTCGGCTGGGAAGTTTTTGGGTTTCATTATTCATGAAGATGGCATAGAGATTGATCCCAAAAAGATAGAGGCTATACAGAAAGTGGAGGCTCCAACATGCAAGAGAGATATGCAAAAGTTCCTTGGCAAGGTCAATTATTTGAGAAGGTTCATAGCTAATCTGTCAGGGAAAGTTGATGCATTTACTCCTATCCTTCGGTTAAAGAATGATGTTGATTTCACTTGGGGGGCAAAATAGCAAGAAGCATTTGATATGATCAAGAACTATTTGTGCACGCCTCCAGTGATGAAAGCGCCCAAGCATAGGGAACCCTTTAAGCTTTACATTGCAGCAGAAGAAGGTGTTATTGGTGCTGTTTTGACTCAAGAAACCAAAGGAAAAGAGCATGCTATTACATATTTGAGCAGGCGTTTATTGGACGCCGAGACAAGGTATACATTTATTGAAAAACTATGCCTATGCTTATATTATGCTTGCACAAAATTGAGACATTATTTGGTGCTGAGTGAATGCATAGTAGCTTGTCAAATTGATGTCATTAAATACATGTTGCATAGGCCAATTCTTAGTGGTAGAATTGGCAAGTGGGCTTATGCTTTGATTGAATATGATTTGGCTTATGAATCTCTAAAATCCATGAAAGGCCAAATCGTTGCTAATTTTATTGTTGAGCATCGGATTAATGACAAGCATGATGTTGATATAAACCTTGTCTCATTAGTACCATGGAGATTATATTTTGATGGTTCAGTTTGTAGCAGTGGCCAAGGTGTTGGTATTGTTTATATATCTCCTCATGGTGCTGTTTTTGAAGCCTCATGCCGCTTAGAATATTTTTGCACAAACAATCAAGCCGAATATGAGGCATTGTTATTCGGCCTGGAGATGTTGCTTGCCATAGGTGCTACACATATTGAGGCTTTTGGTGATCCGTTATTAGTAGTGCAACAAATATCCAAAGTCTTTCAATGTTTTGACGAATCACTTAATGTTTATCTTGATAAATGTCTAGATATAATTTCTACTTTGGATTATTTTAGCATTGCTCATATATCTAGACATGACAATTGGAGAGCAAATGAGTTGGCACAACAAGCATCCGGCTATCATGTTGATCATGGCATGTTTCATATTTCTCAGAAGCCGATGTCTTGTCTTCCAAATATGGGAGAGACCGAACCAGAGCCCACTGATTCGGCCACTAACAAAAAATCTAGTGCAGGTGAAAATCATGACTGGAGGAAGCCCATTATGGATTACTTGCGCGATCCGAGTGAAAGGGTGGACAGGACTATTCGGCGTATGGCTTTCAAATATACAATAAGAGATGGTGGTCTTTATCGCCGAACAGTTGAAGATGTTCTTTTGAAGTGCTTGGACGAGGACCAAGCAAGAGTTGCTATGGGAGAGGTACATGAAGGCATTTGTGGTACTCATCAGTCAGCTCCCAAGATGAAGTGGTTATCGCGACGTGCTGGATTTTATTGGCCGACTATGATCAATGATTGCTTCAGGTACTATAAAGGGTGTGAAGCTTGTCAAAAATTTGGTGATATTCAATTGGCTCCTGCTGCTAGGTTACATCCTATTATCAAGCCATGGCCTTTTAGAGGATGGGGTTTAGATTTCATTGGGCAAATTCACCCATCTTCCTCGAAGGGGCATCGGTTTGTGTTGGTGGCAACCGATTATTTCACCAAGTGGTCTGAAGCAGTACCTCTCAAGAACATGACACATACGGAGGTAATTCAATTCATGACAGAGCACATTATTCATAGATTCGGTGTTCCTCAGACATTGACTACAGATCAAGGTTCGTCTTTCATGTCACATCAAGTTAGAGAATTTGCCGAATCATATAACATAAAGTTGCTTAATTCATCTCCGTATTATGCCCAAGCTAATGGACAAGCTGAGTCTAGCAATAAGATATTGATCAAGCTCATCAAAAAGAAGATTAAGGATAATCCAAGAAAATGGCATGAGTTATTGTCTGAAGCTTTATGGGCACATAGAATCTCAAGGCATGGTGCTACCAAGGTAACTCCATATGAGCTAGTATACGGTCAAGAGGCTGTTTTACCAGTGGAAGTGAATTTGAGTGCTTTGAGAATAGCCAAACTGTGGCACCCCGGCTCAGAGTAAACCGGAACGCCCCGTATTCCTGCCCAGGGACAAGTCCTCTGGAATACGGCACTGTTGGCATAGAACAAATCGGCTCTTTATTACTATGGATAAGGTTACAAAGGGTACATGGATGACATCGGCACGGTGACACTACGCCTGCCCGGGGTAGCTCTATGCTAACAGTGGACTAACTCTCTCGGCAGTGGAACAACAACGACGATGATGGACTCCACTCCGCAGGGACTCTGGCTAGAACGCGTCCCCTAGCTCGCGAACTCAGAATCCTCGACAAGCAAGCAATCATGGCATGACCTACAAACTGGCATGACACGCAGGTGAGTACTTTGAATGTACTCGCAAGCTCACAGCAAACATCAGCATTAAAGCAAGACAACATCACAGCAATCCAAAATTAACCAGCATGGCTATCCAGCAAGGTAGCTACTGAAATAACTGTAGTAAGGTAAAGCATATTAAATTCATACTCCAAATAATCTCAGGATCCAATCCGAACCTGTACCAAGTCCAATCCAAATCATGTGGTCATCCGACCACTCATCTCATAGCCATTCCATGGCTAACATATCAAATACCTGATTCCATCTGCACCACAAGTCTGACAAACTTACTCTCTTCCGGGTTGCATCACAACCCTCAGAATACTCATAATCCACCGAGTACTTCTGATCATATGACGAGTTCTACCATCATTATCACTACTATGGTTGACCACCTAGTGAGGTCTGGACGGACTGTCCAATACCGTGGACACGGCTATTCGAGTAGATTTTACACTCTGCAGAGGTTGCGCACTTTACCCACACTATGGAGCACTGACCTCGTGATCCCATTCGGGTGGACCAGCATTGCTCCAACGAAACCCGCCTGACCCGTGACTCTTCCATCGTACCACCGGCAATCACACTCCCTCGGAGTCAAGCCTTGGGTGGCCCCGTGTCACCTCGTGACACCCTGCCACCGTCGTGGCCAAACTAAACTGTCCCAAACGGGGACGGGATCCCAAACAACACAACTGGGCTCACAGGGTTATCGTCGTCTACCTGATCAGGGCAGCACGCACACATAACCCTCCCTCTTTGGAGGTACCGGTGAAAGAGCACGCGATCAGACCAAGTCAAGGCCGTCCCATACCGGCAAATGTGGTTGCACGGATAAGTCCGGACAGGTGACTCAAGGTCAACCATGAAATATCTAATCCCCGAATAATATTTCGGTCATGGCTGACACTCCGATAACCAGTATGCTTAAGCCACTGCTACTAACTCATTTCTACGAACTGCTGGATGAACTCCAAAATAATCATAGACAGTGATCTCAATATCATAGTATCAACAAGTGGGTAAGCTACTAGTCACTAATAATCCGATACTCAACATGGTCGTCACCTATCCAAGAATTAACTCGATCATTACATAATCCAATCCACTTCACAAATAACTCATACTTGTTGTTAAAGTAAATAGTTAAACTATGATATTGCAATGCAATGATGCAGATGAGAGTTGTGGCTTGCCTGAGGGTGAAGGGATCATCAGGAAGGAGTGCGGAGAGTCCGCGGGAAGAGTTGCCGGAAACAGTTCTCTCCCGGAGGGGCTGTTTACGACAAGGGCAAACAGGTCATTTCCACTGTGTCAAAACATTATGAAAATGACTCCATTGGAACGGGCTTGACGAGACGAAGACGTGGGCGTTGGATTCACCTCGATCGGAGTTGTGGATAAAAAGTTATAAGGGTTTTTCTGCCAGGGACTAATCTGCAGAAATAATAATTACATTTAGGTCCTTGGGCAGAGCAGCTGGTCGCGCACTTAGGCAGAATGCGCCTTCCAGTGAGGGAAATGGAAAGGCGGCGGGGCACATCCACTTATCCGAGCTGGCGGGTGCGGGGTTGGGCTCGGTGCAGCTGACCGGTGGGGCCCGCGCAGCTTCTCTCTCTCTTCCCTCGCTCCTTCTTCTTCCTCCGACAGAACAGAGAGGAGAAGCGCGACAGAGGCGAGGCCGGCGTCGGCAGCGGCGACTCCGGCCGTCTCCGGCCGTGCTCAGGACACCGGAGGAACCAGGGGACGACGCCGCACTCGGGGTAGGCCAAAGGAGCGGCGGGGAGCGAACATGGCGACGGGTACCGTGGGGAACCGAGGCGAGCGCCGGCGAGAGGCGCGGGCGGCTCCGGCCACCTCTCGCGGTGCTCGGCACACCGGCGTGCTCGGGGAGGAGTGGAGCATCCATCCCCGCATCACACGGATGCCGAGGAGCACCGAGATGAGTGGGGCGGCGACCGTGGCGGACGACGGCTCCGGCGAGATTGGGCGCGGGTGCCACGGTGGTGGAGGGGAGGGGCTGAGGCTACGGGGAGATTATACGAGCTCCGGGTGGTCCTCTGGTGGTGGTTAAAGGGAGAAGGGGTGCCCGGCTCACCGGAATTGCAGAAAGCAGAGGCGGCGGCCATGGCGACAGATGGAGGCAAGGAGGGGCTCTGGGGTTTGGCTGAGCGGCTGGGGAGGGGTGGTGAGGTGAGGTGGAGCGGCTGGTGTGGACTAAAGGACTCGGGGGGGCTATATATAGCCGCGGGGAGGAGGGCTCGCGATGGTGGCCGAAGCACCGAGACGCACGGCCACGGCGGCGATCTTAGCCACATACTGGAGCTTGCAGGCGAGCTAGCTGGACGTTAGCGTTGCCGACCTGACGAGCATTCAATGCAACGCGACGGCTCGGGGAGGAAGAAGCCAGATAGGGAGGTGACAACTCGGGTCACGGGCGAACAGAGCCGCGACGGCGACCATCATGGCGTGGAGAGGAGGTAATCAGAGGGGAGAAGGGTCGGGAGAGGGGCAGGTGGAAGCCGCGGAGCCGTAGGACACATCCGGACGAGCAGAGGCCGGCCGGAGATGACCGGACGGAGCTCACAGAGAGCAGAGCGCCGTTTTGGCATGCCCTCTGCGTGGTCACCACGTGCATATGATGCCACGGCCATGTCTTTGACACTAAATCTTGTCCAGTGTGTAGTCCCTCCAGGATACATTGCAAATGAGGTGATAGATCGAGGAGATGAGCTGTAGGTAGACGGGAGTGGTCACTGGAAGTTTGCTGTAGCAAACTTGACCACACCACTGCGATGAACAGAAAAGTGATATGGTTAAAATGAGATGTCTGGGAGGTCTCGGGTAAGAAGTACTACAGTCCTGGGGGTTTTGGAAGGAATTGGACCAATATACATCATAGTTGCTTTGCAACAGCACAATTGGTCCAGAATCAAGATCATGATGGTGCACTCAAATGAAGAAGCCACTTGAGCTGAAATTTGGCAAGGAAGAGTTATTTGGACATATGAAGATTATGTAAAAAATTAATACCAAATGGACATGCCAAAATGGTACTTCCTTCATAGCTATCCTCTCTGTCCAGAAACTTGGAATAATTCTAGAGAAATATTGGGAAGATGAATTGAGCCCAAATTTTGTGGAGAGGTGTTATATAGGTAGGAGAATGCTCTGGTAAATTTTCAGCAATTATGGAGCAATATAAAATATAGTTGCTTCACAATGTGAAAATCTGACCAGAAACCAAGATTTGAGGCTATGCTCTCATAGATGATTGGATAGGGTTGAAACTTGGTGGAGAGTCATTATTTGAGCATATGAATATGCTTGCAAAATTTCAACTCATTTGGATACTCCTAGCTAGAACTTTCTTCACAAAGATTCCAGTTGCCCAGAAACTTTGGAAATTAGCCAAGAGAGATTTATTATCCAAATAAAGTTGAATTTTGGCATGTGGCAATGATATGGATAGGAAAGAGTGCACAGAAAGTTTGAGAGCAAGCAAGCGAATATAAAGGGTACTTGCTTCACAAACTGCCAGCTGGGGCAAAATCAGAAAATGAATATTTGTGAAATATTTTTGAACATGGCAAGGAAGGATTTGACATATTTGTGGAAGATCTGACCCAAACAATTTATGAGAATTATTTGGGAATTTTGGGAATGATGGAAAGGTGGGTTGCTTCACAACTCAGGGCAAACAGGGTTATTCCTTTAATAGAAAAAAGGAATATTCCCAAGAAAAAGAATATTGGGGTTGGTCCAAGATGGTTATGGCCTGGTCTTGGGATGGTTTGAGGTTGGCAAGCCACTCGGGAAGAAAAATGAAGGGTGACCCCTCCAGGTTGCAGGACTACTAAGTCATAGAAAAGCGAATCCGGACCAAATCAAAAGAAAAAGAAAATGGGCAAAATCCAGGGTGTTACACAAACAAAATGATTTATCGGTAGTAGACTTTTATAATTTGATGATGGATAACATTGATGAAGTTGCCGATAAACGTTTGGCTGCTTTGAAGGCCATAGAGAGGGACAAGCTGAGGGTAGCAAGAGCTTACAATAAAAAGGTGAAGTTGAAGAATTTTCAGGTTGGCAATCTTGTGTGGAAAGTGATTCTGCCGATTGGTTCTAGAGATAGAAAATTCGGGAAGTGGTCTCCAAACTGGGAAGGTCCTTTTAGGATTGCAAGGATAGTTCCTGGAAATTCATATTTGGTGGAATCCATGCAAGGAGTATTATTACCTCGAGCTCTCAATGGCAGATATCTGAAGAAGTACCACCCGAGTGTGTGGCAAGAAGCCTGATTAGGCAATGGCCGATACATGATTATCGCCCTTAGCATAAACACGGCCGATACATAATTATTACCCTGAGAAATATAGATGGTCGATGGAGTGTTGACATCGTCCTTAGAACAAGCATGGTGCAAATTATTTTTCGGCATGCAAGCTTTGCCAAAAAAACAGGGGGCATGTGTTGACACCTGATTTTGTCACAATGCAGAATGCAATAGAGGTGGCCTCAAATGACAAGATATTCTACATGAGAAACTTCACATTGCTGAGTGGAACGACTTTGATGTTTGGACCATAATCATTCGGCATCATATCAAAGACCAAAACTACACTCGGATTGTCATGTTTAGGTGTTCTGAGTGCTTTTTGGTCGATTATGCCTCCAAGACAATCTCAGATGAAGGAATGCTCTACATGAGTTGTCTTCATCTCGTCGAATCGGTTGATTTTCATATAAAAATCGTCTCAATCCGAGTTCGTATGTAAAAGTTAGAGCTATCTGAATGCAGCCCTGTCAAGAGGCAAAATATGGCGCGCCCCATCAGACACATGTCTGATGGGTGTCTGATGCAATGCGTGAGTAATTACCCCTTCAATATGGCCTTGAATCGAAAAATGTTCAACATAAAAGTTGTTCGTCTCGTCGAAACGGTCAACTTTTCTTTTGGGCATACTTTCATCCGAGGTCGTTTTACTGCCTCAAAAAAGACCCGCAAGGTGCAGCCAGAAAACATGCCGGGATGGAAACCTTGCCGGAGAAATCTTGCCGGGAACAGTAACCTTGCCGGGGTGAGAAAACTTGACGGGATGGAAACCTTGCCGGGAAAATCTTGCTGGGAAAAGTAATCTTGTAGGGGTGAGAAAACTGCCAGGATGGAAACCTTGCTGGAGAAATCTTGCCGGGAACAGTAACCTTGCCGGGGTGAGAAAACTTGACGGGATGGAAACCTTGCCGGGGAAATCTTGCCGGGAACAGTAACCTTGTCGGGGTGAGAAAACTGCCAGGATGGAAACCTTGCCGGAGAAATCTTGCCGGGAATAGTAGAAACTGTCAAGGCCAATCCGACCAGATGCTGAAGATGGGCTTAAATACTTATCTTGATTGCCTCGGATGAAAAAGTGTTCAACATAAAAGTTGTTCATAACGTCGAAACGGTCAACTTTGCTTTTGGAGTCATCATCATCCGACATAGTATACGACCTGCAGAGACGCTACAAGAGTCAGGCGGTCCAGTCAGCTACATGAACGAGTCCGACCCAAAATTAAAGATGACCCTGTGGAATATTCAAGATGGCCTTATTTGGGAAAGTGATCAACATACGGATTGTCGACCTCGTCGAAACGCACAAAATTGGTATTTGGACCGTCTCCATCGGAAGTCATATGCAGATTTCACGGCCAACGCAAGGAAGACAGAAGATTGGACCAGATTCGGGATGGATCCGAGTGGGACCAGAACTAGGACTCTAGGACGTGAATTGATGTAATTTTCTTGTAAGGAAAGCCTAGATTGAATCCTTTGCTTGTACGAGAAGTCCAGCCGCCTCTTATATATGTTGGGGGTGATGGCCGATTAAACAACACACAATCGAACAAATCAATAGACTACTTTTATCTACGTTTTATCTCTCCATCGTTTTTCTTCCTCGTTCTTCACTGTTCCTCGAGTTTGAGAGCTGCGAATCCCGAGGCTCTAGGGGCGAGCGAATTGACTTAGGGCAGCCCATTGCCGCCGCGCGCCCTGACGGGGTCCCTCCCGGGCGTGTGGGGTTTCGGGTCTCCAAAAGCACCCGCCGACTGTCCTGCGTATCGCGCTGTCGGTCGGGTCTCCTTCGACGTGAGCTACGGTGCATCACCCCCGGCGTCGAGGGTACACGTGAAGTGTTCGTGTGTCAACAACCTCGCCGGTCTTTGTTGATTGAAGATGATTCCTTCGCCATCATTGTTTGTGTGGCCTTCGTCTGTTGGTTCTTCCTGAAATATTCCCTCACCGGAATTGTTCAGATATTGTGAGCCGTCATCTTCAGGTTCACCCTCTGGGTTTCGGATCATGTCGAACATGATATGCTCTTGATCATGGTCGTCTCTTCCACTAGCGTCCATAGCTTAACTAATCCAGAAGAAAGATAAAACAATTTAGTATTCAAATTAAAATGCATCTCGAATAATATCACTAATACATCTCGAATAATCCAGTTAATGCATTATCGAATATAATCTCGAATATTATCACTAATACATCTTGAATAATCCAGTTAATGCAACATCAAATATTATCGAATATAATCTCAAATACATCTCGAGTATTATCACTAATACATCTTGAATATTATCATATAACATCACTAGCTAATACAGATCGAATATTATCGAATAATCCAGTTCACTCGCGGTTCCTTAGGCGCGGGCGGTGGACACCCAAAGAGAAGGAACCATCATAGGATCATAGCTCGGGTGAGATCCCTGAAGAACTATTGGATAACCTGACGTCTAACGCAACCATGTAGCGACGGACGTGCTCGTCCTCCTCCCTGACATGGCGACGTACCACCTCCTCACCAAAGAAGGCCGGCGACGGACGTGCTCGTCCTCCTCCTTGGCCGGCTGCATCCGCACCGATAGTGGCCCACGCGACCACCACCAAAGAAGCTCCGGGTCGACGACGGGAGCCCGATTCCTCACCAAGCTACGCGCCCCGGAAGGTAGCACCTCCCAGTGCCAGCCCGGCGGAGCCCAGTCCCGGACATGGCTCCTCTCAAGCAGGTTCTCACCGCCGAGTCGATGACAAGGATGCGGGCCGGGCATCGTCGACGTCGAGAACAAATTCTTATGAAAACAAATTCCTATGTAATAATTATCATTTTATTATGCTACTCATATTTAATAAACTTTTACAACTAATTAACATAGCATTGATCCAACCATTCATCTAGGTGTGTGTGTGAATGATTTCTTATTATTTTTTGCTAAGACTTGAATGCTCATTAGTCTAAAACGCCCGGGGTTTGATTTGATAAAAAGGATAACCGGGCTAGATGATTTCTTATTGTTTATTCAAAGTTGAACAATATAAATGAATGTATGCCACATTTAATAACAGAAGATATGGTGTGGTACAAACATTCAAATATCAACTAGATGACAATTATTTCATAGAAACACAAATGTATTCTACCAATGAAAAAAAGTACCATCTAAAACTCAAAAAAAATTGAGTACTTCCACTAATATTCACTTCCACGAATATTTTTGTTCCTCTATAAAGTATATATTGACTTAACACATTGTTTAATGAAAAAATTCAATGTGTGTTACAAAATATTCATCATGTACATGAGAAAAATATTCAACATTTATTTAAGAATAAAAATTGCCGGAGATGGACGGGGCGGTGAGCTCACAGCGGGAGAGGTAGGAGACGGCGAGGTAGGCGACGGTGAGGTAGGCGACAGCGAGGTCGAGGCGGCGGCGAGGCTCGGGGAGGATGCGCAGGTCGGCGGTGTCGGTGCTCGGGGAGGAGGCACGGGCGGCGTCGGGGCTCGGGGAGGAGGCGCGGGTGGCCGGCGTCGGGGGCAGCGACGACGAGGACGGGCTCGCGGGCGGCGGCGAGCTCCGGCAGCCTAGCGGCGTCGGGGAGATCGAACTACAGATGGGCTTTGGAATTTTTCTAAGTGCCCTTTATATACAAAACCCTTTAGTCCTGGTTGGTGGCTCCAACCGGGACTAAAGACCCACCTTTAGTCCCGGTGCGAGCCACCAACCGGGACTAAAGGTGAATTTCACCAGGCTGAGCGGCAGGAAGCCCAGGCCTTTAGTCCCTGTTGGTGGCTCGCACAGGGACTAAAGGGGGTCTTTAGTCCCGGTTGGAGCCGCCAACCGGGACTAATGGTCTTTTTCCAGTTTTTTTGTTTTTTGCTTCATTTTTTTCTTTTGTTTCTACTTACAGCCAAATATTTAGAGTTTTTGAGTGAATCTTTTTGGCTTAGGTCACAAAAATTATAAACTTTCTGTTCGTGCCACTAGTTTTCAAATTTGAATAGTTTAAATTTAAATTCTTTGAAATTTGTGTGAATCACTAGTTTGTGAATAACTTTACTTTAAAATAGATTTTTGAGTGATTCTTTTTCCTGCTGTTTAATATTAGTGTGTTTTATCAGTATGTTCAAGTTGGTAATTTTTAGGTTATTTTAAATAGGTGTTTTAATCAAAAACAGATTATGTTTAGCTCTTTTAGTTTTATAGCTCAAAAAATCATTAAATGCATGAAAAATAGCGAATGAAGTCAGAAAGGGTTGAAAATTGATGATGTGGCTTTGAATGGTGCATGTTGAATGCACAAAAAGTCTGGAGTTAAAATAAGTTAAAAAAATGAAATGTCTTTGTAATAGATGAGTTTTCGTCCGAAACCCTCATACTTCGAAAGAGACTGTCCAGTTTGTATACGAAGTGCATCCAGTTTTTGCCGTAACCCTCTCAACTTTTTAGCACATGCTATGTGGGTGAAATGATGATACCATGCCAAGTTTCAACCTTTTTAGAGTTCATTCGTAGTGCTTTTCAATTTCAGGGTCATTTAGCTCCAAAAAAGTCAATAAATGCATGAAAAATAGCAAATGAAGTCAGAAAGGGTTGAAAATTGATGAAGTGGCTTTGAATGGTGCATATTGAATGCACAAAAAGTCTAGAGTTAAAATAAGTTTAAAAAAATGAAATGCCTTTGTATGAGATGAGTTTTCGTCCGAAACCCTGATACTTCGGAAGAGATTGTCCAATTTGTACACGAAGTACATCCAGTTTTTGCCGTAACCCTCTCAACTTTTTAGCACATGCTATGTGGGTGAACTGATGATATCATGCCAAGTTTCAACCTTTTCAGAGTTCATTTGTAGTGCTTTTCAATTTCAGGGTCATTTAGCTAAAATATCAATAAATGCATGAAAAATAGCGAATGAAGTCAGAAAGGGTTGAAAATTGATGATGTGGCTTTGTATGGTGCATATTGAATGCACAAAAAGTCTGGAGTTAAAATAAGTTTAAAAAAATGAAATGCCTTTGTAACAGATGAGTTTTTGTCCTAAACCCTGATACTTCGAAAGAGATTGTCCAGTTTGTACACGAAGTGCATCCAGTTTTTGTCGTAACCCTCTCAACTTTTTAGCACATGCTATGTGGGTGTAATGATCATACCATGCCAAGTTTCAACCTTTTTAGAGTTCATTTGTAGTTCTTTTCAATTTCAGGGTCATTTAGCTCAAAAAAATCAATAAATGCATGAAAAATAACAAATGAAGTCAGAAAGGGTTGAAAATTGATGACATGGCTAACCGCGTATGATCAACCTTGCAAAATACATAGTTAAATATTTTGTTTGGACATAATTGCATTGATTAACTCCTACATAATGTTCCTTCATGTTTCAAATGCCAAAACACATATATACCCTAACTATTACAAAGATTCCCTCCAGTTTGTCCGAACTGGGACTTTCCAAATAAGTCCAGAAACTCACTAGAAAAGAAAGTGATGACGGTGAAGCCGGTCACATCCCAGAGTGCGATCTTGGGGTACAAAACTTTTTCTCTTCGTGTGTCCCTTTGCGCCGTAACCATGGACAATCTTCATCATTTAACTAGATGCTTGGGTCAGTCTTCACTGTGAAGGGAGCAATTTCATGAAACTTTTCATAATCTTCTGACATGTCTGTCTTGTCCTCCACTCCCACGATGTTTCTTTTTCCTAAAAGAACTATGTGGCGCTTTGGCTCATCGTATGATGTATTCGCTTCCTTATCTTTTCTTTTTCTCGGCTTGGTAGACATGTCCTTCACATAGAAAACCTGCGCCACATCATTGGCTAGGACGAATGGTTCGTCTGTGTACCCAAGATTGTTGAGATCCACTGTTGTCATTCTGTACCATGGGTCTTCGTTTACCCCGCCTCCTGTCAGATTGACCCATTTGCACCGAAACAAAGGGACCTACAAATCACGTCCACAGTCAAGTTCCCATATCTCCTCTATGTAACCATAATATGTGTCCTTTGGCCTATTGGTGTTTGCTGCATCAAAGTGGACACCACTATTTTGGTTGGTGCTCTTTTTATCTTGGGCGATCGTGTAAAACGTATTCCCATTTATCTCGTACCCTTTGAAAGTCGATATAGTCGAAGATGGTGACTTGGCCAGCAAGTACAGCTCATCTCCAACAGTGTCATCATGCATGAGACGTGTTTCCAACCAACCGCCGAATGACTTCATGTGTGTACGTTTGATCCAGGGCTCAGACTGCTCCGGGTTCGTGGAGCATACACTATCCAGGTGTTCCTCGATATGTGGAGCCACCAAGCTGGAATTTTGTAGAACTGTGTAGTGCGCTTGCGCCCAAGAATGCCCGTCCATACATATTACTGAATCCTTTCCTAGCGTGCCTTTTCCACCCAGTCTGCCCTCATGCCACGATTCGGGAACACCAATCGGCTTAAGGTTAGGAATAAAGTCAACACAAAACTCAATGACCTCCTCTATTTCATGGCCCTTGGAGATGCTTCCTTCTGGCCTAGCGCGGTTAAGAACATATTTCTTTAAGACTCCCATGAACCTCTCAAAGGGGAACATATTGTGTAGAAATACAGGACCCAGAATGGCAATCTCGTCAACTAGGTGAACTAGGACGTGCGTCATGATATTGAAGAAGGATGGTGGGAACACCAACTCAAAACTGACAAGACATTGCACCAAATCATTCTGTAACCTTGGTAGGATTTCTGGATCGATTACCTTCTGAGAGATTGCATTAAGGAATGCACATAGCTTCACAATGGCTAATCGAACATTTTCTGGTAGAAGCCCCCTCAATGCAACCGGAAGCAATTGCGTCATAATCACGTGGCAGTCATGAGACTTTAGGTTCTGGAACTTTTTCTCTGCCATATTTATTATTCCCTTTATATTCGACGAGAAGCCAGATGGGACCTTCATACTGAGAAGGCATTCAAATAAGATTTCCTTCTCTTCTTTGGTAAGAGCGTAGCTGGCAGGACCTTGATACTACCTTGGATGCATGCCGTCTTTTTTGTGCATACATTGCTGATCCTCCCGTGCCTTCGGTGTATCTTTTGTCTTCCCATACACGCCCAAGAAGCCTAGCAAGTTCACGCAAAGATTCTTCGTCACGTGCATCACGTCGATTGTAGAGCGGACCTCTTGGTCTTTCCAATAGGGTAGGTCCCAAAATATAGATTTCTTCTTCCACATGGGTGCGTGTCCGTCAGCATCATTTAGAATAGATTGTTCGCCAGGACCCTTTCCAAAGATTACTTTTAAATCCTTGACCATATCAAGTATATCATCACCAGTACGGTGGCGAGGCTTCTTCTGGTGATCTGCCTCACCTTTGAAATGCTTGCCTTTCTTTCTTAAGAGATGCTTGATTGGAAGAAATCGACGATGTCCCAGGTACACATTCTTCATACATTTATCCAAATATATACTTTGGGTATCATCTAAATAGTGTGTGCATGCATGGTATCCATTGTTTGTCTATCCTGAAAGGTTACTAAGAGCAGGCCGATCATTGATGGTTACAAACAGCAATGCTCGTAGGTCAAATTCCTGTTGTTTGTGCTCATCCCACACACGTACACCTTTTTTGTCCCACAACTATAAAAGTTCTTCAACTAGTGGCCTTAGGTACACATCAATGTTATTGTTGGGTTGCTTGGAGCCTTGGATGAGCACCGGCATCATAATGAACTTCCGCTTCATGCACAACCAAGGAGGAAGGTTATATATACATAGAGTCACAGGCCAGGTGCTATGATAGCTACTCTGCTCCCCAAAAGGATTACTGCCATCTGCACTTAAACAAACCATACGTTCATTGCATCATCTGCAAAGTCCTGCCACTCTCTCTCGATTTTTCACCACTCCGACCCGTCAGCGGGTACTCTGAACTTCCCGTCTTTCTTACGGTCTTCTTTGTGCCATCACACCAACTTGGCATGCTCTTTGTTTTGGAACAAACATTTCAACCGTGGTATTATAGGAGCATACCACATCACCTTGGTAGGAATCCTCTTCCTGGGGCGCTCGCCCTCAACATCAGCAGGGTCATCGCGACTGATCTTATAGCGCAACGCACCGCATACCGGGCATGCATTCAAATTCTCATACTCCTCACCGCGGTAGAGGATGCAGTCATTAGGGCATGCATATATCTTCTGCACCTCTAATCCTAGAGGGTAGACAACCTTCTTTGCTTCGTACATACTGTCAGGCAATTCATTGTCCTTTGGAAGCATCTTCTTTAACATTTTCAGCAACTTTTCAAATCCCTTGTTAGTTACACCATTCTCTGCCTTCCATTGCAGCAATTCCAGTGTGGTACCGAGCTTTTTCTTGTCATCTTCGCAATTTGGGTACAACAATTTCTTGTGATCCTCTAACATGCGCTGCAACTTCAACTTCTCCTTTTCACTTGCACAGTTTCTCTTTGCATCAGCAATGGCCCGACCAAGATCATCAGCGGGCTCATCTGATGCCTCTTCTTCAGCTTCTTCCCCCATTATAGTACCATCATATTCAGGGAACCCTGGATAGCTGCCATCATCCTCTTCTTCTTCATTCTCTTCCATTAGAACCCCTCTTTCTCCGTGCTTGGTCCAACAGTTATAGCCGGACATGAAACCGAACGTAAGCAGGTGGACGTGAATGACTCTTGAGCTAGAGTAATTGTTATCATTCTTACAGACAGCACATGGACAACACATAAAACCATCATCCTGCTTGTTTGCCTCAGCCGCAAGCAGAAAAGTATGCACGCCATCAACGAACTGGGGAGAGCGTCGGTCATCGTACATCCATTGCCAGCTCATCTTCATTACACAACACCAAAAAGACCAAATTAATACAAGTTCATACATAAAGTTCATACACACTTATTCTCATAAAACAACATACAAACTCTCTAGCTAAAGCATTTAAATGCAACAACAAATGCGATCAAGATCGCAACTAAGGTAACAATTGATCCAACAGCATAGTGATACCAAGCCTCTTTATTAACGGCATATTTTCTAATCTTTCTAATCTTCAAGCGCATTGCATCCATCTTGATCTTGTGATCATCGACGACATCGGCAACATACAACTCCATCTTCTCTTCTTCAATTCTTTTCAATTTTTATTTCAAATACTCGTTTTCTTTTTCAACTAAATTTAACTTCTCGACAAGAGGGTCGGTTGCAATCTCCGGTTCACATACCTCCTAGATAAAAATATCTATGTCAACTTGATGGGCATAGTTGTCATAAACGCGAAATGCAACAAATAGTTATAAAAGAGAATATATATACCACATCCGAATCATAAACCGGACGAGGGCCGACAAGGATGGATATCAAAACCATGCCACTATGTATAACAAACAACCATACAGGTAAGAAAATTATAGAAGTAACTATGTAAATCATACAAACATGTTTTTTTATAAAAAGGATAAGAACAAGAGGCTCACCAAGGTGGTACCGGTGACAGGACGGTGCGGGTGATCGACGGTGGTTAGGACGGGGACTGGAAGGCACTAAGTAAACCACACCTACACATATGCAAACTAAGAAGTTAGTTTGAGCTCGAATTGCATATAAATCAAATAAACTCCCATGTAATTACTCCCAAACTAAAACCCACAAATCACTATACTTATAGAGCATTGCACGAGCTAATCTAGCAATGAGAGATGAAAGGACAAAGTTTCTAACCTATGTGAACACTTGGATAGATGGGGTGCCTTCAAATCTTAACAAATATTTGGCAAAAATGGACGATGAGCTCGAGCAAGGGGAAGAACAAAGGAGCGAAACAGGGAAACAGAGAGAATGGGCTCGGGCTGGATGAAGGGTTTATATAGGGACGTCTTTAGTCCCGGTTGGTGTCACAAACCGGGACTAAAGGTTTACCTCTAGTCCCGGTTTGTGATACAAACCAGGACCAAAGGGGCTCGTGGGGGCCCCAGTCTGACGCCAGCCTACCACCACCCCTTTAGTCCCGGTTTGTATCACAAACCGGGACTATAGGTAGAAAATGAACCGGGACTAATTATGCCTATGGCCCCGTCCACTCCTAGCCGTTGGAACCGGGACTAATGGCCACAATAGTCCCAGGCCAAAACCAGACCGGGACTAAAGGGGCAAACGTAATGTCTATTTTCTACTAGTGTTTGGACATATTTGGATACAGAGAGTAGCTGAGGGTTTTGGAGCAATATCACTAAGCACTTGAGCAAGTAGACCATTAAACAACATCTCATCCCCTTTTAATAGTATTGTCTTTCCTATGGACTCAATGTGATCTTGGATCACTAAAATAGAAATGACGAGTCTTCAGATTTTGCCAATTCTTGTCCTCAGCATTTTGAAGGGGTCCACGTCCTCTTGTCCTTGCAACTCCACTATTGAACTTATCTAAAATATACTAGATAAAACTATTAGTCCAACAAGAGATATGTTGACATTAATTACTGCTACTTCTTGAGCTTGCGTTGGTTGTTCCCTTGAAGAGGAAAGGGTGATGCAACACAGTAGAGGTAAGTATTTCCCTCAGTTAAGAACCAAGGTCTCAATCTAGTAGGAGAAGAACGCACAAATCACCAACACCTGCACAAACAATCAAACACTTAGACCCAATGCGATAAATGGGTTGTCAATCCCTTCAAGGTCAATTGCAAAAGTGAGATCTGATAGAGATAGATAAACAAAAGATAAAATATTTTTGGGTTTTTTTGGTATATAGATCTGAAAATAAAAGATTGCAAAATAGTAGATCGGAAAGTAATATGATGGAAAATAGTAGATCGGAAAGTATTATGATGGAAAATAGAAGTAATATGATGGAAAATAGATCTGGGGGCCATAGGTTTCACTAGAGGCTTCTCTCATGAAGGCAAATAATACGGTGGGTAAACAAATTACTGTCGAGCAATTGATAGAAAAGCGCAAAGTTATGACGATATCCAAGGCAATGATTATGCATATAGGCATCACGTCCGTGTCAAGTAGACCAACTCCTGCCTGCATCTACTACTATTACTCCACATATCGACCGCTATCCAGCATGCATCTAGAGTATTAAGTTCATAAAGAACGGAGTAACGCCTTAAGTAAGATGACATGATGTAGAGGAATTAACTCAAGCAATATGATGAAAACCCCATCTTTTTATCCACAATGGCAACAATGCAATATGTGCCTTGCTACCCCTACTGTCACTGGGTGAGGACACCGCAAGATTGAACCCAAAGCTAAGCACCTCTCCCATTGCAAGAAAAACCAATCTAGTTGGCCAAACCAAACCGATAATTCGAAGAGAAATACAAAGATATTAAATCATGCATAAAACAATTCAGAGAAGATTCAAATAATATTCATAGATAAGCTGATCATAAATCCACAATTCATCAAATCTCGACAAATACACCGCAAAAGAAGATTACATCGGATAGATCTCCAAGAACATCAAGGAGAACGTTGTATTGAGAATCAAAGAGAGAGAAGAAGCCATCTAGCTACTAGCTATGGACCCATAGGTCTGAGGTAAACTACTCACGCATCATCGGAAGGGCAATGGAGTTGATGTAGAAGCCCTCCGTGATCGATTCCCCCTTCGGCGGGATGCCGAAAAAGGCCGCAAGATGGGATCTCACGGGAACAGAAGGTTGCGGCAGTGGAAAAGTGCTTTCGTGGATTGCTTTGGTGGTTCTGGAATATTTGTGAATATATAGGAGGAGGGGCTAGGTCAGAGGAGTCCCGAGGGGCCCACAAGGTAGGGGGGCGCGCCCCCCCTAGGGCACGCCCTCCACCCTTGTCGCCGCCTCGCGACTCTTCTAACTTGGACTCCAAGTCCCCTGGGTGTCTTCTGGTCCAAGAAAAATCATCGTGAAGTTTTATTCCATTTGGACTCCGTTTGGTATTCCTTTTCTGTGAAGCTAAAAAACAAGGAAAAAACAGAAACTGGCACGGGGCTCTAGGTTGATAGGTTAGTCCAAAAAATAATATAAAATAGCATATTAATGCATATAAAACATCCAAAACAGATAATATAATAGCATGGAACAATCAAAAATTATAGATACATTGGAGACGTATCAATTACCAAAATCACCTAGGGAGCACTTGTGCTTTCAATCTCCCCCTTTTTGGTAATTGATGACAACATACATCAAAGCTATAAGTAAATGATTTGAAGAATAGTACATTAAAGCTTTGGAGAAACATGTAACTTGCATAAGCTCCCCCTATAGGTGTGCAATCATGTAATGATAAAATAGGAAGACATGTGAATGCACAACATGACAGAGTAGGCAATGAGCTACATGTATCTTGGCTATATGCATCAGAGCAAAAGTAATGAGAAATATACCTTCAAGATTATGGTTCCCTCTTGCAAACAATATGTGCAAAAGCAAGAGATCATCATGCACATGAGTGAGATGCATATACTTACCTTGTGGTCCTTGAACTGATCCTTGAAGAAGCAAACTTGAGAAAACAAAGTTAGATAACACAAGAGAACTTCAACCAAGAGAGAGACCTCAAGATCCACAAGAATACCAAG
Source organism: Thinopyrum elongatum (assembly GCA_011799875.1). Classification (NCBI taxonomy): domain Eukaryota; kingdom Viridiplantae; phylum Streptophyta; class Magnoliopsida; order Poales; family Poaceae; genus Thinopyrum; species Thinopyrum elongatum. Next base: position 364,370,554 of record CM022302.1, read on the forward strand.
ACTTGGATGACATGTAATGGGATAGTATCACAGAGTGAGTACTTCTTTTGAATATAAACATATCCACAAAGAGTTAAGAATTTGCAATAAATTTCCAAGGATTTTACTCCCCTAAACTTGAACTTCCTCTCCCCCTGAATCTAATATTGGATAATGGGAGTAGGTAGGGTGAGATAAAATTAGAGCCGATAAAATTAGAGTAGGAATAACTCAAAGCAGATAAAGGCTCAAATAAGATCACTAACATATCTTTCCCCTCTTAAAGACATGTGAATTCTCTCCTCTTATGAAAGTTGCATCTCTCTTCCTCTCTTAGAAGAGCTTTGTGGGAATAATCTTTGATGTGCTCTCTCTCTCCCCCTTTGACATCAATTTGCAAGAAGGGTAGGCTTCATGGGTTTGAGTCAAGTGAGTGTGGTCCTGGAGATACACAGATAGGCACAATGCAGCTTTAGATGTAGATAGAGGGAAAGAATCATTGAGTGGAGCTGAAAAGAAATTATCAATGTAAGATGGCAAAAATGTTTTCTCAGTAGTCAAATCGGTGGCTCCGAGTTGTCTCAATCGGTGACTCCGAGATGAGGCAGTCACAGACAGAGCACATCGCTGAGACCGAATTAGTCCGTTTCGGTTGAACCGATCAACTATATGCAAGTAGTACTTGTGTTTCAGTCTGGCCAATAGGCTTGAATCGGTGGAACCAAGTTCGATGCAGAGAAAAGATTTTGTCAACTCAACTAACTTGCAAATGGAATTTCACAAAGATTTTCAAGGAATTTGATAGAGTTTGCAATGAATTAAAAACTTAGAGAAAAATACAGAAAAAGAGAAAGAATCTAGATGAAGTTTTTTTTTTGTTAAAAGATAAACACAATGGCAAGAAGAAATGCAAATAGAAAAAAAGCAACTAAGAAGGGGAATCACTAGAGAACTTCATCTAGATATGGTCGGTGACATAGTCACCTATGTTAGAGTATATTGACTTAGGAGTCAAGTGAGATCACTTGATCATAGGTCATACTCATCGTTAAGCTCAAAATGGGGTTGCCATTTTTCATTTAAGTGCCTTGATGTATTCTCATCTTGTTGAGTTACTTTAGCTCATGACTTAGAGCAAAGCTTCTCTAAGATGGAATGACATACCTTGGGTTGTGGTGTTGAACTTGTTCATGTTGTTGAACTTGTGGTGAATGTCCAATGTTGATGTTGTCCATCAAGAGTTGGGGACATCCTTTGGATTTTGAAGTTCATCTTCCTACATGGGTTAGTTTTGCAAGGAATAGCACTTGTGTATCCGAATTGACAAGAGTGAAATTCATCAAATAGATATTGTCAAAGGATATGTTGAATGTGTTCATGCTTCCTTGATTCCAACAACCAAAACATAGATACTTGGTGATGTAGAAATTGCTCAAGATGTGAATGATTTGCAATCTCATAGAATGAGGCTCATCCAAGTACCTACAAGGATTAGATACCATACAAGGGTGCAAGTGTATCCAAGATAAATGATCATCATCATAAGAGGAATATCAAGGATTAGTCATATAGGCTCATGCCTTGCATGTATCGAAGGAGTCTCTACTCCAAATTTGAGGCATCAATGATGTTCAATTCACCTCTCAATCGACAAAATATCTTTTCATCAAGTGGTTTAGTGAAGATATCCGCCAATTGCTTGTCCGTACGAACATGCTTAAGATTGATATCTCCTTTAGCAACATGATCATGAATGAAATGATGACGAACTTCAATATGCTTAGTTCGTGAATGTTGCACGAGGTTGTGTGCAATCTTAATAGCACTCTCATTGTCACATAGCAATGGAACATGTTTCACATGTATCCCATAATCTTTAAGAGTTTCGGTCATCCAAAGTAATTGAGCACAACATGATCCTGCAGCAATGTATTCCGCTTCGTCGATGGATAAGGATACCCAGTTTTGTTTCTTGGAAGACCAAGATACAAGGGATCTACCAAGAAATTGACATGTACCCAAAGTGGACTTTCTATCAACCTTGTCACCGTCATAGTCCTAGTCGGAATAGCCATCAAGATTAAAAGATGACCTCTTAGGGTACCAAATGCCAAAATTTGGTGTATGAATCAAATATCTCACTATCCTCTTCACGGCCTTAAGATGACATTCTTTTGGAGCCGCTTGATATCGTGCACACATGCACACACTTAGCATAATATCGGGATGGGAGGCACAAAGATACAATAATGAACCAATCATAGATCGGTAAACCTTTTGGCCAACCGGGTTGCCATCCTTAGTCAAGTCAAGATGTCCACTAGTAGGCATGGGTGTTTTCATACCTTTGCTTTCTTGCATGTTGAATTTCTTGAAAAGATCCTTCGTATACTTTGTTTGTGAAACAAAGGTACCTTCCTTAGTTTGTTTGATTTGCAAACCAAGGAAAATTTTGAGTTCACTCATCATAGACATCTCAAACTTCTCCGACATTAACCTTCCAAACTTTTCACTAAAATGGGGGTTAGTACAACCAAATATGATATCATCCACATAAATTTGGCACACAAATAGTTCTCCATTAACCCTTTTAGTAAAAAAAGTAGAATCAATTTTCCCAATTTCAAAACCTTTTTCAATGAGAAACTTGGTCAAGCATTTATACCAAGCTCTAGGAGCTTGTTTAAGACCGTAAAGAGCTTTGTGAAGTTTGTAAACATGATTAGGTTTCTTAAGATTAACAAAGCCGGGAGGTTGTTTAACATAAACTTCCTCCTCAATTTCACCATTTAGAAAGACACTTTTGATATCCATTTGGTATAAGGTGATATCATGGTGATTGGCATAAGCAAGTAAGATGCGAATGGACTCAAGTCTAGCAACAGGGGCATATGTCTCACCATAGTACATACCTTCGACTTGAGTGTAGCCTTGAGCAACGAGATGAGCCTTGTTGCGTACAACTTGTCCGTCCTCATCTTGCTTATTCCGGAACACCCATTTTGTACCAATGATGTTTTGATCATCCTTGGGATTCTCAACCAATGTCCACACTTGGTTCTCTCAAAGTTGTGGAGCTCTTCATGCATAGCGTTTATCCAATCCAGATCCTCAAGGGCTTCTTCCACCTTCATAGGTTCAGTGCTAGAAATGAATGAGTAATGTTCACAAAAGTTAGCCAAACGAGTTTTAGAGCGAGTGATTCTCTCGGTATTATGTCGTCAAAGATTTGTTCAATGGGATGATCCTTTGAGACTCTTTCTCTAACTCATGAGAGCTTTTGCTTGGGTTGTGGTGGAACATCCTCCTCATCATCATCTTTTCTTCATTGTTGGTGGCGTTGTCATTCACTTGTGGAGGTGGAGAAGGAGGTCGAGGTGGATCATCTTGATGTACTTCATCATTTCCTTCATGTTGACGTGTTCCGCTTGTGCATGCCTCCATGTCAACTTGTGGTTCACCTTCATGTGAAGTTGAGGCTTCCACTTGAATGGACGAAGTGCTCTCCTTCACCTCCGTTGGGCGAATCTTGCCAATAGACAAGTGTTGAATTGCTTCCGAGGGGTCTTTGTCTCCTACATCAATTGGCAATTGCTCTACTTGCGAGCCGTTAGATTCATCAAACTTCACATCTACCGTCTCTTCAACCTTTCGGGTGAAATTGTTGTAGACACGGTAAGTGTGAGAGTTTGAGCCGTAACCGAGTAGAAAACCTTCATGAGATTTAGGAGCAAATTTTGAATGACGATGCTTATCAAGAATGTAGCAATTTGAGCCGAATACTCGAAAGTATCCAACTTGGGGTTTGTTATTGGTGAGTAGCTCATTTGTCGTTTTACCGAGAAGCTTGTGAAGATATAGATGATTTGTAGCATGACAAGCTGTCTCAACCGCTTCCGCCCAAAAGTTTCTTGGCGTCTTGTATTCATCAAGCATCGTTCTTGCCATCTCAATAAGCATCCGGTTCTTCCTCTCAACAACTCCATTTTATTGAGATGTGTACGTAGCCGAGAACTCATGTGAAATCCCTTCTTCGTCAAGAAAGGTATCCACATTGGCGTTCTTGAACTTTGTTCCATTATCACTTCGAACCTTCTTGATCTTCACTTCAAATTTATTTTGGGCCTTCTTAGCGAAGTTCTTGAAGATCTTTTGAACCTGCGATTTGTCATCGAGAAAGAACACCCACGTAAATCTGGACAAATCATCAACAATGACCAAACCGAAAGAGTTACCACCAAGGCTCTTATAAGCATTGGGACCGAAGATATCCATGTGAAGTAGCTCAAGTGGTCTTCTCGTGGTCAAGATGTTCTTCACGGGATGACTTCCTCCAACTTGTTTCCCTGCTTGACAAGCACTACAAAGTCTATCCTTGTCAAATATAACATCTTTAACACCAAGGATATGATCACCTTTAATGAGTTCATCAAGATTTCGCATGCCAACATGTCCTAATCTCCTATGCCATAACCAGCCTTTAGAAGATTTAGCAATTAAACAAGTATGAGGTTTGGCTCTTTTAGTGAAATCAACAATGTATAGATCACCTCTACGAATACCTGTAAAGACCATATTATGATTATCTCTACGGAACACTTGGCAATCTACTTCAGTAAATAAGACATTGAAACCAAAGTCGGCTAGTCTAGATACGGAAAGAAGATTGTAACCAAGAGATTCAACGAGCATAACATTTTGAATGGAGCTATCATTGGATATGGCTGTGGCGCCCCCAGCTCGATCGTACACTAATCATGCACGCAAACGTGTACGATCAAGATCAGGGACTCACGGGAAGATATCACAACACAACTCTAAAACATAAATAAGTCATACAAGCATCATAATACAAGCCAGGGGCCACGAGGGCTCGAATACAAATGCTCGATCATAGACGAGTCAGCGGAAGCAACAATATCTGAGTACAGACATAGGTTAAACAAGGTGCCATAAGATGGCTAGCACAAACAGGGATACAACCGATCGAACAGGCGCAGGGCCTCCTGCCTGGGATCCTCCTAACTACTCCTGGTCGTCGGCGTCCTGGACGTAGTAGTAGGCTCCGCCCTGGTGGTAGTAGTCGTCGAAGGTGGCGTCTGGCTCCTGGGCTCCAACATCTGGTTGCGACAACCAGCAAGAAGGGAAAGGGGGAAAGCAACCGTGAGTACTCATCCAAAGTACTCGCAAGCAAGGATCTATACTACATATGCATGGTATATGTGTAAAGAGGCAATATCGGTGGACTGAACTGCAGAATGCCAGAATAAGAGGGGGATAGCTAGTCCTGTCGAAGACTACGCTTCTGGCAGCCTCCATCTTGAAGCAATAGAAGAGATTAGTTGGAAGTTAACCAAGCAACAACGTATAGCATAATCCTACCCGTCGATCCTCTCGTCGCCACCATGCGAGAGAGCGACCACCGGGTTATATCTGTCACTTGTAAGGGTGTGTTTTATTAAGTATCCATTTCTAGTTGTCATGAGGTCGGAATACAACTCCGGGTCGTCCTTTTACCGAGGGACACGGCTATTCGAATAGATAAACTTCCCTGCAGGGGTGCACCACATATTTCCCAACACGCTCGATCCCCTTTGGCCGGACACACTTTCCTGGGTCATGCCCGGCCTCGGAAGATCCACACGTCGCAGCCCCACCTAGGCTCAACAGAGAGGTCAGCACGCCGGACTAATCCTAGGCACTCTGGGGTCTGGGCCCATCGCCCAGTGCGCTCCTGCACGTTGCGTACGCGGCCGCGAGCAGACCTAGCAACCCACACGATCACGGCGGTTACGTTATCGCGGTCCAACACGGCGCGCGCCGCCCAGTCGCTGACGTCAAGAAGGCTTCAGCTGATACCACGACGCCGGGATACCCATAACTACTCCCGCGTAGTTGGTTAGTGCGTATAGGCCAGTGGCCAGACTCAGATCAAATATCCAATCTCGTTAAACGTGTTATTATGAGATCACCGCGGACGACGACCAGGGCCAGGCCCACCTCTCTCCTAGGTGGTCACAACCTGCCCTGCCGCTCCACAACAAAGAGTCACTTAGAGGGCCGTCGAGGAGGCCAATCCTTTCAGCCCCCATTCGTGAATCACCTGCGGGTGCTCCACGAGCCGACCCGACTTTAGTATCCATCTGATGTCACATGTAATAAGTAGTATACATATCCGCAATCGCCACCCGTGGCGAGCACGGCCCAATAATGTAGCATAGCAGACAGACGAGAATGTAGGGCCACTGATGACAAACTAGCATCCTACACTAGGCATTTAGGATTGCAGGTAAGGTATCAACAACAGTAGCAACAATGACAGGCTATGCATCAGAATAGGATTAACGGAAAGCAGTAACAGGCTACACTACTCTAATGCAAGCAGTATAGAGAAGAATAGGCGATATCTGGTGATCAAGGAGGGGGCTTGCCTGGTTGCTCTGGCAAGTAGGGGTCGTCAACAACGTAGTCGGTCGGGGCACCAGCAGCTGCGTCGGTCTCGTAGTCTACCGAAGAGAAGAGGGGGAAGAAACAGTAAACACACGGCAATAATGCAACAGGGATGCATGACATGTCTAAACGCAGGGCCAGGGTGATATACAGCCTAACTAAGCGATTTAGTTAATTTAGGAATTTATTCGGATTTATTTAATTAGGGTTGGACACTATTCATTTATCGAAATCGGTCTAATTGTTCAACGTTCTCATAGTTGCGGGCATTTGACGGGAATACGGAGGATGTATTCGGGTTCGTATCGTCGTTCTGAGCAAGTTTCATGTATAAAGTATTTTCATCGGAGTTACGGTTTATTTAATATGATTTTCTAAAGTTTTTATTAATTTCTGAAATTTTAATTAATTATTTAATTCAACATTATCCGAAACAGTGATTGATGACGTCAGCATGACATCATGCTGACATCAGCAGTTAATTAAGTTAATTACTAATTACTGTTTAATTAACACTAATTAGTTAATTAGATTATCCTAATCAGGATTAATTAACTAATTAATTAACTAATTAATTAATTAATTATTTTAATTATTTATTTTTATTTTTATTACATTTTCTTTTAATTCGTTTTTAGGGGCTGGGCCCCATCTGTCATAGGGCCGGGGCGGACATGTCCGGGCCGTGTCTGTTCGGGCACCGGACACGTCCGGGCCAGCGCGCGCGCGTGCACCAGAGGCGAGGCCAAGGCCGGAGCGCGGCGCGGCGAGGCCAGCCGGGCGGGCGCGAGGGGAGGCACAGCGAGCGCGGGCGAGCGGCAGCCGGGCGCGGTGCGGCGTCGGGACCGGAGGCACGCGGGCGGCGGCGCGGTGGCTGGAGCGGGTCGAGGCGACCGCGGGACGGGCGCGGGGAGCACGGCGTCAGGCGCGCGGGCGCGAGGACGGGGAGGCACGGGGTGGTCGCGGCAGTGGCCGGCGCGGATGCGTGCGCGGCGAGGTGCGGGAGCAGAGAGGGGGGGAGAGGCCCGAGGCCTCACCGTGATCCGTAGGGACGGGGCAGCGGTGGTCGGGGTGGTCGACGGGGACGACGGCGATGGGGAGGCAGGCCGGCGGGGACGAAGCGGCGACGTAGACGAGGCAGACCGGCGAGGGAGCGCTCCGGGCGGTGGCGTCGTGCGGCAAGGGCGAGGCGGCGCGGTCGGGCGCGTCGGGGCGAGCGGCGTCGAGGGAGCAGGCCGGCGAGGGAGAGCGGTCTCCGGGCGGCGGCGTCCAACGGCGACGGCGAGGCGGCGCGGTCGTCGCCGCGACCGAGGGCACGGGGTCGTTCCCGCGATCCCGATCCAATCTGATCGGGGGTGGGGGCTGACGAGGGGGAGGCGGCGACGGGCGGCGTCGCGAGCGTCGTCGGCGACGGGCGACGGATCGGGGATCCCGATCCAGATGGGGGGGGAACGGGGGGGGCAGTGGCATCGGTGGGGTTAGGGTTTGGGTCTCCTGGGGGAGGCCATATAGAGAGGGGCGCAGGTGGGCCGGCCGCTGGGCTTCGGCCAGTTGGCCGGGGGGGGGGGGTGTTGCTCTTTTTTTTTCCTTTTCTTTTTCTTTTTCCTTTTTTTATTCTCTTTTCTCCACTGTTAAATGTTTAGTCCCCAAATGGCTTTTGTAAAAGGTGACCATTTTCATAAATACCAGTGATTATTCCCTAACACACTAAAATTAGTTTGGACAAAACATAACTCCATACTTATTCAGATTTAATAAATGGTTATTAATATTATCTTTATCCACTGTTTGAGGTTGTTCGAGTCACTTATCCAATTCCAATGATGTTGGTTTCAATTTTAGAATAGCCTCTGGATATTTGTTATTTATCTGACATTTTAGTTTTCTATGTTGGACAACTTTTATATTCCACTTTCATTTAAATTTGAATTGGCTTAGGAGTTTGAAATGCAATGATGCTAATGATGATTATGCACTATTAATCATGATGACATGGCCTCATCAAAGGGTGATCACTGTAGCTTAATACAGGGGGTGTTACAAATCTCCTCCACTACAAGAAATCTCGTCCCGAGATTTAGGAGGTAGAAAGAAACAAAGCGGGGTATTCATCGCGAAGACGATCCTCGCGTTCCCAAGTGGCTTCATCCTCAGAATGGTTTGACCACTGAACCTTGAGGAACTTGATAACCTTCTGGCGTGTGCGACGCTCGGCTTGATCGAGAATGCAGACCGGATGCTCTTTATAAGAGAGGTCTTGTTGCAGTTCAAGCAATTCGTGATCTACTCCGCGGATAGGGTCTTTGAAGCAGCGGCGGAGTTGTGAGACGTGGAACACATCGTGAACCTGAGAAAGGTTCGGTGGAAGTTCCAACTGATATGCCACTCTACCACGCCTTTCAAGAACAGTGAAAGGACCAATATAGCGAGGAGCTAGCTTGCCCTTGATCCCGAATCGGTGTGTACCTTTCATCGGTGTGACTCGAAGATAAGCCTTTTCGCCAGGTTGATAGACCATATCTTTGTGTTTGCGGTCATACTGACTCTTTTGACGTGACTGAGCAGTCTTCAAATGCTCGCGGACAACGCGAACTTGATCTTCGGCAAGTTGGATAATATCCGGACCGAAGAGTGGACGTTCCCCAGTTTCTGACCAATTCAGAGGGGTTCGGCACTTTCTTCCGTACAACACTTCGAAGGGGGCCATCTTCAGACTGGCTTGATAGCTGTTATTGTAAGAGAATTCGGCATATGGGAGAGATTCTTCCCATTTCCTTCCGAAGGATATGACACAAGCTCGAAGCATGTCTTCGAGAACTTGGTTGACTCGTTCAACTTGTCCTTGAGACTGAGGGTGAAAAGCGGTGCTGAAGGACAGATGAGTTCCCATAGCTTCTTGGAAACTTGCCCAGAATCTTGAAGTGAATAAGCTGCCACGGTCTGAACTGATAACCAGTGGAATACCGTGAAGTGAAACAATTCTGGACATGTAGAGAGTTGCAAGCTGACTAGCAGTGATCGTCTCTTTAACGGCTAGAAAATGTGCAACTTTGGAAAGTCGGTCAATGACGACAAGAATAGCATCATTACCTTTCTGTGATTTGGGAAACCCAGTGATAAAGTCCATTTCAACATGGTCCCATTTCCATTCAGGAACAGCAATTGGTTGCAGAGTTCCGGCGGGCCTTTGATGTTCTGCTTTGACGCGACGGCAAACATCACATTCAGCAACATAGCGAGCAATGTCTTGCTTCATGTTTGACCAGCAGAATCTTTGACGGATGTCTTGGTACATCTTGGTACTGCCGGGATGAATAGACAACGGAGTGCCGTGAGCTTCTTGCATGACCTCCTGAGTCATACCCAGGTTACCTTTAGAGGGGACCACTAGACGACTTTTAAAGAACAAGGTGCCAGTATCATCAATAGTGAAGAACGAAGGCCTTCCTTCAGCGAGATAGCGCTTAATCTTGTGGGCCTGAGAGTCATAACCCTGCAGCGTCTTGATGCTGTCCACGAGATCTGGTTTAGCAACCAGGGTATTAAGAGAACCCTGGGAAACAACGTGGAGGTTCATTTTGTAGGAACCTTTAGGAGGGGAAGCGAGTGCTCCAGGAGGAACAATGTGGAGATTCAGCTTTCTGAATTCTTCAATAAGCGAAGGTTGAACTTCGTGAAACTGGAGGTGACTGCAATAAGACTTGCGGCTCAAGGCATCGGCCATTACATTAGCCTTGCCAGGGGTATAAGAAATACCCAAGTTAAAATCCGCTACGGTCTCCATCCATCTCTATTGACGGAGGTTCAGGTCTGGCTGAGTGAACAGATACTTCAGACTTTGATGATCGGTGTAGATCTCGCAACGATTACCGGAAGGTAATGTCGCCACTGTTTTAGTGCATGGATGACGGCAGCAAGCTCGAGGTCATGTACTGGGTAATTCCCTTCGTGCGGACCAATTGACGCGAAGTATAAGCAATTACTCTGCGGTCTTGCATTAGGACACCGCCTAATCCTTGACGGGATGCATCACAATAGATGACAAAATCCCTCTGGGAATCAGAGGGGCAAGCACTGGGGCAAAGTCGGCTTGTCTTTGAGCGTCTGGAAACTTTCCTGACACTTTTCCGTCCAATCGAACTTGACGCCTTTATGAGCAGGTAG